>CAWUFQ010000410.1:0-262500 GCA_963921405.1 Cepaea hortensis
TAGTAGTGGTAGCAGCAACAGCAGTAGCATGTTGATGTGTGTTGTCATCTCTAGAAGTAGTAGTAGTGGTAGCAGCAACAGCAGTAGCATGTTGATGTGTGTTGTCATCTCTAGAAGTAGTAGTAGTGGTAGCAGCAGCAGCAGTAGCATGTTGATGTGTGTTGTCATCTCTAGAAGTAGTAGTAGTGGTAGCAGCAACAGCAGTAGCATGTTGATGTGTGTTGTCATCTCTAGAAGTAGTAGTAGTAGTAGCAGCAACAGCAGTAGCATGTTGATGTGTGTTGTCATCTCTAGAAGTAGTAGTAGTGGTAGCAGCAACAGCAGTAGCATGTTGATGTGTGTTGTCATCTCTAGAAGTAGTAGTAGTGGTAGCAGCAACAGCAGTAGCATGTTGATGTGTGTTGTCATCTCTAGAAGTAGTAGTAGTGGTAGCAGCAACAGCAGTAGCATGTTGATGTGTGTTGTCATCTCTAGAAGTAGTAGTAGTGGTAGCAGCAGCAGCAGTAGCATGTTGATGTGTGTTGTCATCTCTAGAAGTAGTAGTAGTAGTAGCAGCAACAGCAGTAGCATGTTGATGTGTGTTGTCATCTCTAGAAGTAGTAGTAGTGGTAGCAGCAACAGCAGTAGCATGTTGATGTGTGTTGTCATCTCTAGAAGTAGTAGTAGTAGTAGCAGCAACAGCAGTAGCATGTTGATGTGTGTTGTCATCTCTAGAAGTAGTAGTAGTGGTAGCAGCAACAGCAGTAGCATGTTGATGTGTGTTGTCATCTCTAGAAGTAGTAGTAGTGGTAGCAGCAAGCAGCAGTAGCATGTTGATGTGTGTTGTCATCTCTAGAAGTAGTAGTAGTAGTAGCAGCAACAGCAGTAGCATGTTGATGTGTGTTGTCATCTCTAGAAGTAGTAGTAGTAGTAGCAGCAACAGCAGTAGCATGTTGATGTGTGTTGTCATCTCTAGAAGTAGTAGTAGTAGTAGCAGCAACAGCAGTAGCATGTTGATGTGTGTTGTCATCTCTAGAAGTAGTAGTAGTAGTAGCAGCAACAGCAGTAGCATGTTGATGTGTGTTGTCATCTCTAGAAGTAGTAGTAGTAGTAGCAGCAACAGCAGTAGTATGTTGATGTGTGTTGTCATCTCTAGAAGTAGTAGTAGTAGTAGCAGCAACAGCAGTAGCATGTTGATGTGTGTTGTCATCTCTAGAAGTAGTAGTAGTAGTAGCAGCAACAGCAGTAGTATGTTGATGTGTGTTGTCATCTCTAGAAGTAGTAGTAGTGGTAGCAGCAGCAGCAGTAGCATGTTGATGTGTGTTGTCATCTCTAGAAGTAGTAGTAGTGGTAGCAGCAACAGCAGTAGTATGTTGATGTGTGTTGTCATCTCTAGAAGTAGTAGTAGTGGTAGCAGCAACAGCAGTAGCATGTTGATGTGTGTTGTCATCTCTAGAAGTAGTAGTAGTGGTAGCAGCAGCAGCAGTAGCATGTTGATGTGTGTTGTCATCTCTAGAAGTAGTAGTAGTAGTAGCAGCAACAGCAGTAGCATGTTGATGTGTGTTGTCATCTCTAGAAGTAGTAGTAGTGGTAGCAGCAACAGCAGTAGCATGTTGATGTGTGTTGTCATCTCTAGAAGTAGTAGTAGTGGTAGCAGCAACAGCAGTAGTATGTTGATGTGTGTTGTCATCTCTAGAAGTAGTAGTAGTGGTAGCAGCAACAGCAGTAGCATGTTGATGTGTGTTGTCATCTCTAGAAGTAGTAGTAGTGGTAGCAGCAACAGCAGTAGCATGTTGATGTGTGTTGTCATCTCTAGAAGTAGTAGTAGTGGTAGCAGCAACAGCAGTAGCATGTTGATGTGTGTTGTCATCTCTAGAAGTATTAGTAGTGGTAGCAGCAACAGCAGTAGCATGTTGATGTGTGTTGTCATCTCTAGAAGTAGTAGTAGTGGTAGCAGCAACAGCAGTAGTATGTTGATGTGTGTTGTCATCTCTAGAAGTAGTAGTAGTGGTAGCAGCAGCAGCAGTAGCATGTTGATGTGTGTTGTCATCTCTAGAAGTAGTAGTAGTGGTAGCAGCAACAGCAGTAGCATGTTGATGTGTGTTGTCATCTCTAGAAGTAGTAGTAGTGGTAGCAGCAACAGCAGTAGCATGTTGATGTGTGTTGTCATCTCTAGAAGTAGTAGTAGTGGTAGCAGCAACAGCAGTAGCATGTTGATGTGTGTTGTCATCTCTAGAAGTAGTAGTAGTGGTAGCAGCAACAGCAGTAGCATGTTGATGTGTGTTGTCATCTCTAGAAGTAGTAGTAGTGGTAGCAGCAACAGCAGTAGCATGTTGATGTGTGTTGTCATCTCTAGAAGTAGTAGTAGTGGTAGCAGCAGCAGCAGTAGCGTGTTGATGTGTGTTGTCATCTCTAGAAGTAGTAGTAGTGGTAGCAGCAACAGCAGTAGCATGTTGATGTGTGTTGTCATCTCTAGAAGTAGTAGTAGTAGTAGCAGCAACAGCAGTAGCATGTTGATGTGTGTTGTCATCTCTAGAAGTAGTAGTAGTGGTAGCAGCAACAGCAGTAGCATGTTGATGTGTGTTGTCATCTCTAGAAGTAGTAGTAGTGGTAGCAGCAGCAGCAGTAGCATGTTGATGTGTGTTGTCATCTCTAGAAGTAGTAGTAGTGGTAGCAGCAACAGCAGTAGCATGTTGATGTGTGTTGTCATCTCTAGAAGTAGTAGTAGTGGTAGCAGCAACAGCAGTAGCATGTTGATGTGTGTTGTCATCTCTAGAAGTAGTAGTAGTAGTAGCAGCAACAGCAGTAGCATGTTGATGTGTGTTGTCATCTCTAGAAGTAGTAGTAGTAGTAGCAGCAACAGCAGTAGCATGTTGATGTGTGTTGTCATCTCTAGAAGTAGTAGTAGTGGTAGCAGCAACAGCAGTAGCATGTTGATGTGTGTTGTCATCTCTAGAAGTAGTAGTAGTGGTAGCAGCAACAGCAGTAGCATGTTGATGTGTGTTGTCATCTCTAGAAGTAGTAGTAGTAGTAGTAGCAGCAACAGCAGTAGCATGTTGATTTGTGTTGTCATCTCTAGAAGTAGTAGTAGTAGTAGCAGCAACAGCAGTAGCATGTTGATGTGTGTTGTCATCTCTAGAAGTAGTAGTAGTAGTAGCAGCAACAGCAGTAGCATGTTGATGTGTGTTGTCATCTCTAGAAGTAGTAGTAGTAGTAGCAGCAACAGCAGTAGTATGTTGATGTGTGTTGTCATCTCTAGAAGTAGTAGTAGTAGTAGCAGCAACAGCAGTAGCATGTTGATGTGTGTTGTCATCTCTAGAAGTAGTAGTAGTAGTAGCAGCAACAGCAGTAGTATGTTGATGTGTGTTGTCATCTCTAGAAGTAGTAGTAGTGGTAGCAGCAGCAGCAGTAGCATGTTGATGTGTGTTGTCATCTCTAGAAGTAGTAGTAGTGGTAGCAGCAACAGCAGTAGTATGTTGATGTGTGTTGTCATCTCTAGAAGTAGTAGTAGTGGTAGCAGCAACAGCAGTAGCATGTTGATGTGTGTTGTCATCTCTAGAAGTAGTAGTAGTGGTAGCAGCAGCAGCAGTAGCATGTTGATGTGTGTTGTCATCTCTAGAAGTAGTAGTAGTAGTAGCAGCAACAGCAGTAGCATGTTGATGTGTGTTGTCATCTCTAGAAGTAGTAGTAGTGGTAGCAGCAACAGCAGTAGCATGTTGATGTGTGTTGTCATCTCTAGAAGTAGTAGTAGTGGTAGCAGCAACAGCAGTAGTATGTTGATGTGTGTTGTCATCTCTAGAAGTAGTAGTAGTGGTAGCAGCAACAGCAGTAGCATGTTGATGTGTGTTGTCATCTCTAGAAGTAGTAGTAGTGGTAGCAGCAACAGCAGTAGCATGTTGATGTGTGTTGTCATCTCTAGAAGTAGTAGTAGTGGTAGCAGCAACAGCAGTAGCATGTTGATGTGTGTTGTCATCTCTAGAAGTATTAGTAGTGGTAGCAGCAACAGCAGTAGCATGTTGATGTGTGTTGTCATCTCTAGAAGTAGTAGTAGTGGTAGCAGCAACAGCAGTAGTATGTTGATGTGTGTTGTCATCTCTAGAAGTAGTAGTAGTGGTAGCAGCAGCAGCAGTAGCATGTTGATGTGTGTTGTCATCTCTAGAAGTAGTAGTAGTGGTAGCAGCAACAGCAGTAGCATGTTGATGTGTGTTGTCATCTCTAGAAGTAGTAGTAGTGGTAGCAGCAACAGCAGTAGCATGTTGATGTGTGTTGTCATCTCTAGAAGTAGTAGTAGTGGTAGCAGCAACAGCAGTAGCATGTTGATGTGTGTTGTCATCTCTAGAAGTAGTAGTAGTGGTAGCAGCAACAGCAGTAGCATGTTGATGTGTGAAGTAGTAGTAGTGGTAGCAGCAACAGCAGTAGCATGTTGATGTGTGTTGTCATCTCTAGAAGTAGTAGTACTAGAAGTAGTAGTAGTGGTAGCAGCAGCAGCAGTAGCATGTTGATGTGTGTTGTCATCTCTAGAAGTAGTAGTAGTGGTAGCAGCAACAGCAGTAGCATGTTGATGTGTGTTGTCATCTCTAGAAGTAGTAGTAGTGGTAGCAGCAGCAGCAGTAGCATGTTGATGTGTGTTGTCATCTCTAGAAGTAGTAGTAGTGGCTAGCAGCAACAGCAGTAGCATGTTGATGTGTGTTGTCATCTCTAGAAGTAGTAGTAGTGGTAGCAGCAACAGCAGTAGCATGTTGATGTGTGTTGTCATCTCTAGAAGTAGTAGTAGTGGTAGCAGCAACAGCAGTAGCATGTTGATGTGTGTTGTCATCTCTAGAAGTAGTAGTAGTGGTAGCAGCAGCAGCAGTAGCATGTTGATGTGTGTTGTCATCTCTAGAAGTAGTAGTAGTGGTAGCAGCAACAGCAGTAGCATGTTGATGTGTGTTGTCATCTCTAGAAGTAGTAGTAGTAGTAGCAGCAACAGCAGTAGCATGTTGATGTGTGTTGTCATCTCTAGAAGTAGTAGTAGTGGTAGCAGCAACAGCAGTAGCATGTTGATGTGTGTTGTCATCTCTAGAAGTAGTAGTAGTGGTAGCAGCAGCAGCAGTAGCATGTTGATGTGTGTTGTCATCTCTAGAAGTAGTAGTAGTAGTAGCAGCAACAGCAGTAGCATGTTGATGTGTGTTGTCATCTCTAGAAGTAGTAGTAGTAGTAGTAGCAGCAACAGCAGTAGCATGTTGATGTGTGTTGTCATCTCTAGAAGTAGTAGTAGTAGTAGCAGCAACAGCAGTAGCATGTTGATGTGTGTTGTCATCTCTAGAAGTAGTAGTAGTAGTAGCAGCAACAGCAGTAGCATGTTGATGTGTGTTGTCATCTCTAGAAGTAGTAGTAGTGGTAGCAGCAACAGCAGTAGCATGTTGATGTGTGTTGTCATCTCTAGAAGTAGTAGTAGTGGTAGCAGCAACAGCAGTAGCATGTTGATGTGTGTTGTCATCTCTAGAAGTAGTAGTAGTGGTAGCAGCAGCAGCAGTAGCATGTTGATGTGTGTTGTCATCTCTAGAAGTAGTAGTAGTGGTAGCAGCAACAGCAGTAGCATGTTGATGTGTGTTGTCATCTCTAGAAGTAGTAGTAGTGGTAGCAGCAACAGCAGTAGCATGTTGATGTGTGTTGTCATCTCTAGAAGTAGTAGTAGTAGTAGCAGCAACAGCAGTAGCATGTTGATGTGTGTTGTCATCTCTAGAAGTAGTAGTAGTAGTAGCAGCAACAGCAGTAGCATGTTGATGTGTGTTGTCATCTCTAGAAGTAGTAGTAGTAGTAGCAGCAACAGCAGTATCATGTTGATGTGTGTTGTCATCTCTAGAAGTAGTAGTAGTAGTAGCAGCAACAGCAGTAGCATGTTGATGTGTGTTGTCATCTCTAGAAGTAGTAGTAGTAGTAGCAGCAACAGCAGTAGCATGTTGATGTGTGTTGTCATCTCTAGAAGTAGTAGTAGTAGTAGTAGCAGCAGCAGCAGTAGCATGTTGATGTGTGTTGTCATCTCTAGAAGTAGTAGTAGTGGTAGCAGCAACAGCAGTAGCATGTTGATGTGTGTTGTCATCTCTAGAAGTAGTAGTAGTAGTAGCAACAGCAGTAGCATGTTGATGTGTGTTGTCATCTCTAGAAGTAGTAGTAGTGGTAGCAGCAACAGCAGTAGCATGTTGATGTGTGTTGTCATCTCTAGAAGTAGTAGTAGTGGTAGCAGCAACAGCAGTAGCATGTTGATGTGTGTTGTCATCTCTAGAAGTAGTAGTAGTGGTAGCAGCAACAGCAGTAGCATGTTGATGTGTGTTGTCATCTCTAGAAGTAGTAGTAGTGGTAGCAGCAACAGCAGTAGCATGTTGATGTGTGTTGTCATCTCTAGAAGTAGTAGTAGTGGTAGCAGCAGCAGTAGCATGTTGATGTGTGTTGTCATCTCTAGAAGTAGTAGTAGTGGTAGCAGCAACAGCAGTAGCGTGTTGATGTGTGTTGTCATCTCTAGACGTAGTAGTAGTGGTAGCAGCAGCAGCAGTAGCATGTTGATGTGTGTTGTCATCTCTAGAAGTAGTAGTAGTGGTAGCAGCAACAGCAGTAGCATGTTGATGTGTGTTGTCATCTCTAGAAGTAGTAGTAGTAGTAGCAGCAACAGCAGTAGCATGTTGATGTGTGTTGTCATCTCTAGAAGTAGTAGTAGTAGTAGCAGCAACAGCAGTAGCATGTTGATGTGTGTTGTCATCTCTAGAAGTAGTAGTAGTAGCAGCAACAGCAGTAGCATGTTGATGTGTGTTGTCATCTCTAGAAGTAGTAGTAGTAGTAGCAGCAACAGCAGTAGCATGTTGATGTGTGTTGTCATCTCTAGAAGTAGTAGTAGTAGCAGCAACAGCAGTAGCATGTTGATGTGTGTTGTCATCTCTAGAAGTAGTAGTAGTAGTAGCAGCAACAGCAGTAGTATGTTGGTGTGTGTTGTCATCTCTAGAAGTAGTAGTAGTAGTAGCAGCAACAGCAGTAGCATGTTGATGTGTGTTGTCATCTCTAGAAGTAGTAGTAGTGGTAGCAGCAACAGCAAAGTGAGTGGACAGTTGACCACCTGTTTTATCCCTCAGGCCCACACCATGTGATGGCGCTATCACATCAGACCCATTGCATGAAACTGTTCCGGGACTTCACAAATAAAAACGATCACTGCGTGAAGTAGAGGAAGCGGATCGACGAGCGTTAGTTGGGCGATTACAGCGACAGAATTTCGTCTGTTTACGAACGGTAAAAGCTCTTATTAACGCAGACACTCATATAGACAAAGAGACATATGATAAACAACCTGATATATAGGCAAACAACTAAGCCGTCAGACAGACAGAATATACATAGAGACGGCGAAATACTGTCGTAGAGGTCTCACTTGCTAGAGTTTCGCATATACTAGCTCCGGATAACATACGACATGCTGACCTGATCCCGCCATCCCCGCCTGTATTTTCTATAACATGTGTTGTACCAAGCACCCTTGTAGTTGCATGTCCTTTACAGGACGTCGCAGTTAACCCCAGAATTGTTTCGCTGTTTGTGATTATTTGGCGAGTTTGCCATTGCTTTCTGAACGACCGGCAATAACACCATTGTGTAAAAACCAACGCAAGGGGTTCTGCTGTCAAATTTCCCGCAGCTGTGTTTCGAACGCAGTATTCGGGATTACGAATTGCGTCCGTAAGCCCTTCGCTAAGCTTGCCTACGGGATGAGGTGGTCAGTCTCACGTCAACCCCTCTTAGTCGCCTCTTACGACATTCGTGGCATGGTGCAGTGTTACTATTCACTGATCCCATTATTGACCCCGGTAAGACACGGGGCGGCCGACATTTGTGCTGACCGGAAAACATCGCTACCAAAATGAAGGATTGAACAAGTAAAACAGAATATCTAAGGACCCTGTTTCACGTCATTGAAGCATTTGGCGTATGGTGCTAGACCCAATATTTTGAAAGACTACTCGGCACTCAACTACGGGGTAGGGGAATGGGAAAATGGCCGATCAGATGGTGGAGAGATGGACCCTGATTATCATTTCTCTTCTAAAGTTGGAAACAACCGACGGCGGACAGAAACGACATATAAAGAATAACGACATATACAGATGTGTTGCGGAGTAGATAAAGAATATTAAATTACCCTTTATACAACGTCGCAGTCAGCCCGAGCATTTCTTGACTGTTTATGATTTCTTGGCAAGTTTATGTTCATTAGTTTTCCTTGCTTTCTAAACAACAGGCACTCATACCATGGTATAATAACCAACGCACGGCGGTCTGCAGCCCAGATCGCCCGTAGCTGTGTTTCGTAACCCGCCTTTTATCTTCTGTGTTTGTTTTCTTGGTTCTTGGGCTAACCATGAGAAGCCGGTCTCCCTGGTCTTGGTGTTAACGACTTTCTCCGTAATCCCGTATATTCACGTGGGTAACGAAGCTGCGCGAGATTCGGTAGCGGATCGCGTCGCGTTGGTTACTTACGAGGGTATGTGAGCCGGTCGCTCAGAAAGCAATGGCAAACTACTGAGCGTAATCTTGCCAAGACATCAACAGCAGCTGAAAAATGCTGGTGTTGACTGCAATGTCCTGTAAAGAATATGCGGGGGGGGGGGGGCGATGAAAAGGGCCCGCCTTTTATCTTCTGGGTTGGTTTTCTTGGGTCTTGGTTCAGCGGGGTCTTTATCTAGCGTAGGGAAGGGATTATCACGTCTCTATTATCCATCGGTGGGGAGGTTCCTACCGTCTTCTCTTGTCCAGCGCCGGAGGGATTTCCTGCGCTCCCCTCTTGTCCAAAGTTGGGAAGGCTTCCTATCGTATCCTCTTGTCTAGTGTCTGATGGGAATCCTGTGTGTCCCGCTTCTCCATCGTTGGGGCGCTTTCCACCCTTCTCCTCATCTCCCGCGTCGGAGAGGGTCCTTTAGCCTCACTTTTGTCCACCGTTGGAGAGTTTCCCGCACCTCTCTGTATTCCCTGTTGTCCTGTTTTCGTGTAATCGATTTCTTTCATCCTTACTATTCTTGTTTTCTGTTGCTGTTGGTTTCATTTCATGTTAGTTATATTTCTGTGACTAAAGGCAAAGGGCTTGCGAACGCGGTTTGTGAGCCCGTATACCCGGGTTCGAAACTCAGCGGTGCTGGTATTTTCGAAACAGGTATAGGAGCAGATCGTTGAGAAAGCAATGGCAAACTCCATCCATCCATCATGTGCCATGCCGGTAAGCGTGGGCGGTCATGTTCTGCCATCTCACTCGATCAACAGAGTCGTGGATCAGTTCCGTGTTTCTGTCTCGACCATGCCACAAGGCCAAGTCATCCAGATACTTGTTTCTAGGTCTTCCCCTTGATCTGTTCCCCTCGATCTTACCAGTTGTCACCAAGTTCTCCAAATCATTTCTTCTCATAACATGCCCAAAAAATTGTGACTGTCTACGTCTAATGTCTCTGATCAGTTTACGATCTTCATTTGTTTCTTGAAGGACTTGTTCATTGGTCTTTCTGGCTGTCCATGGTATTCTTTGCATTTTCCTCAGAAACCACATTTCTACAGCCATCAGATGTTTTTCAGCCTGGCTGCTCATTGTCCAAGCTTCACATCCATATAAAAGTACAGGTTCTATGTAGCATCTCAACACTCTTTTTCTCGTTTCAATTGACATCTTTTTATTGGTCAGTATGTTTTTCATCTTGCTAAAGGCTACTTTTGCCATGGCGATCCTTGTTCTAATCTCTTCAAGGCATCTCCCATCAGATGTTATTACTGTTCCGAGATAATTGTACCTATTCACTTGTTGAAGAATATTCCCATTTACTTGTATATTACACTGTGGTATTTCGTTCTTCCTAGTGACGACCATAATCTGTGTCTTTTTACAATTTAATTCTAACCCTTGTTGTTCACTGTGTGGCAAACTACTGAACGTAAAATTTGCCCAGGAATCACGAACAGCGAAAATGCTGGGGTTGACTGCTACACCCTGTGAAGGACATGCAACTTTAAAAAAATATTTCTTTTCCTGTTCTTGCAATGAATTGTTTTATAAGTTTTTGCACTTCTTTGTCGCCTTCCACCTCTAGGCATTCCCTTATCGTCTTCGTAGTGTTCCTTGTTTGAAAGTGTTCTATGTCCCTGCGTTCCTGGACATAGGTTGTGCACGACAGTTGGTAGTGTTCTATAGTGATTTCTTCCAGGCATTCTACGCAAAGAGGTCGGCTGCTTTTATCTTTCCAGTTCCCGATTCTCAATCTCCATAGTTTCTTGTACGTTGGTATTTTTGTGTTGTCTTTTACTTGGCTTTCACAGTGGGCTCTGTGAGCACGTGGTAAGCGCGTCTTCCTTTATTGTTGTCTCTCCATTGTTTTTACATTTATCAAGTACGAGATGTTTGATGATGCGTTTTGCCTCCATTACGCCAAGTCCTGTGTTTACTATATTTTGGCTGTTTGTGCTGCAGTTTGTTGCTTTGCCTGTCCTCTCATTGCCAATTACCCCTATGTGTGCTTGTATCCATGCTGTTGTGACCTGGCATCCTATATTTCTAAGATTTGTTGTTAGCGTTAGTATTTATTCTTACAGGTCTGGTTTGTTCCCGTTAGAGATTTCCTAGCGCTTGTACTGCGGATAGTGAGTCCGTCAGTATAGTGCGTTTTATTGGGGGGGGGGGGGGGTTTCCCCCCTCTGTCGCTACTTCCAGTCCTTTCATAATTATTACTAGCTCTGCCGTGTATACCGATGTGTTGTCTGTTATTTTGTAATGTTTTTGGATGTTCCAGTGCGGTACTATTACTCCTGCCCATACCCCCGCCCCACCTCATCTTTCTCGTTCTTTGATCCATCTGTGTATATACTGAGGTTGTCCGTGCTTATTTGTCTTATGTATTCCTCCGTTATGTCTTTAGCTTCCCTGTCCTCTGTTGATTTATTAATTTATTTTGCGAGTGTCGTATCCGTGAATGGTAGTTTGTTTCCATCGGGGTGTTATTTGTGAACTTTTGTTCGGCCAGTGCCCTGGTTAGTTTCTCCTCCACGTTCATCTCTTCTGCTGCTGTCCATCCTGCTGGTGTTTGTGTCTTTCCTATGGGTATTCCTCCCCATTTGCGTCTGTTTTCTTCGAATGCATTGAACGTGGGATGTCTCTCATCAGGTGTCACCTTCATCCAGTAGTTGTAGACTAATTGCTTTCTTCTCAGTTGTAGTGGAAGTACTCCTAGTGCTACCTCTAGGGCTCCACTTGACGTTCGCTTGCCGGTTCCTAGGATAATGCCCAGCGCTTGGTTCTGTATTGTCAGTACTTTGTTTTTGTATTCCGGTGCTGCGTCGTGCACTATACTTCCGTATTCTATTCTTCCTCTGATCAGCGATTTGTAGAACATTAGCATCGTTTTTGTGTGGGCTCTCCATCCATTGCCTTTAATTACTCTTAGAATATTTATTGTCTTTTAATCTTTTTCGATTGCCAGGTCTATGTGCTTTCTCCTACGTAGTTGTTCGTCTAGTGCAGGGGTTCCCAACCAGGGGTGCGAGATAGCATTTCAGGGGGTGCGAAACTTAACCAGCAGGGAAAAAGACAACGACTTATGCTTAACTTACCCAACGTAACAATACTGAAATACAGAAAGCGGGGTGGATGTAAGATGTTACATAACATTTTCAATTTAATAAAACTATGATTTTAAATCAAGATACTCTGAAAACCGTATACAAATCTGTTTAAATTTAGTGTCTATATTCAGTAGAATAATTAAAAATACAACTAATTTGTAAGTTGGGAAAAATTTTATACATATGCGGGACTTTTACATATGTAGAACTGAAACTGCATTTTGTTAAACATTTATTTATTGATTTCTGTTTTCTATTTTTCTCACGGAGGAGGGGGTGCAAGAACATACTAAATACTTTTGTAGGGGGTGCGAGAACATATTAAAAGTTTTCTAGGGGTGCAGGACATAGAAAAAGTTGGGAACCTCTGGTCTAGTGTCATCCCCAGAAATCTTGCATTGTTTGTTCTCTTTATATTCTTCCCTTGGATCTTGGTGTCCCCGTCCGTGTAGTTTCGTGTTCTGTTCGCGTTGAATATCATACTTACCGTTTTGTCTGCATTGATCTGGAATTCCCATTTCCCATCAATTTAGCAATTCTGTTTATTTGCCTTTGTAGTCGGTCTCTTGTATTTTTATGTGCCTTCCGCTTCTCCACACAGTCGTCAGCAAAATGCATTATCCCTATCCTATCTTCCAGTTTTTCTTCCTCTAGATCAGTGGTTCTCAACCTTTTTTGGTCCGTTCCCCCTTCACCATATTTTTAGGACGTCATTCCCCCCCCCCTCACCATATTTTTAGGACATCACCCCCCCCCCCTTTTTGTATTTCCTCCCTAAAAATTTCCCCCTGCCCCTACACAGTATACGTAATAATTGAAGCTAAATTTAATAGGACATACTACAACAAGTCTAAACATGTACATAAAATGTGATTTGCGGATCTACTTACGTTATAGAATGAATTTCAGAAGGGTGATGCGTACAGAAGCGTAAAGTATGAAAGGAAAAACAAGATCAAGTAATCGGTTCTTGTATTAACGCGATCTTGAAATAATAATCTTCATTTACCCCCCCCCCCCCCCCCCCCACCTGGAAACCCCAAAATTCCAGGAATTCCCCACCGGTTGAGAACCACTGCTCTAGATCATTTAATAATATTGCGAATATCGTCGGTCATATTACCAATTCCTGTGGTATTCCGTTTTCTTGCTCATAGGTGCTGGATTCTTCGTCTTGTATTTGTACTGTCGTAAGAAATTTTCGATATATCGATATGTCCTGCCTACTATCCCTATTTTGTTGATTTTAATCAGAGCTGCTTGTCTCCAGAATTTGTAATATGCTTTAGCCCAGTGGTTCTCAACCGGTGGGGAATTCCCCCCCAGGGGGGAATTTCAGGGTTTCCAGGGGGGGGGGGGGGGGAATGAAGACCATTTCAAGATCGTGTTAATACAAGAACCGATTACTTGACATAGTTTTTCCCTTCATACTTTATAGTTATGTATGTCTCGTCCTTCTAAAATTCATTTTATAAAGTAAGTAGACCCACAAATCATGTTTTATGTGGATGTCTAGACTTGTTTTAGTATATGCTATTACATTTGCCTTCCACTTTTACGTATACTGTGTAGGGGTGAGGGGATTTTTAGATAGGAAATATGAAAGGGGGGGGGGGGGGATGATGTTCTGAAAATATGGTGAAGGGGGGAACGGGCCAAATTTTTGATAGGAAGGGGTGGGGGGATGGCGTTCTGAAAATATGGTGAAGGGGGGAATGGGCCAAAAAAGGTTGAGAACCACTGCTTTAGCCAGATCTAAAAAATACTGCTATACTTTTCTCATCTTTGTTGAAAGCCCTTTTCGCGTGATTTTCTAGTTTAATTATTTGATCAACAGCGCTTCGGTTGGCTCTGGATCCTGATTGTGTATGTCGCTCATTTGTACATTTTTCTCGAGGTGTTGTTGATTATTTTATTGAATACTGTTTCCATGATTTTTCCGAGGTGTGAAGTCAGGGATATTGGTCTGTATGATTCCATTCTTTTTGGGTTCTTGAACTGTTTTTTCATTGGTATAACTGTCGCCTTCTTCCACTGTGCTGGTATATGTCTCTGTGTGCCAAACTTTGTTGTATAGAGCTGTTATTGTCTCTAGTTTTCTATTGTATCCTCTTCAGTGTTGTGTAGTTTAGGATGTATGAACCTGCTTCTGTGTCGTTTCCCCCCCCCCCCCAACCCTGATTGCTGATGTCCGCATCCATGTAGAAATCCTTTATATCCTGCTGTAGGTCTTCCTTCTCTTCAATGTATTTGTCTCGTCTGTTTATTTCCTGCTCTCCTAGTAACAGACTTCGTAGAAGTCTTTGCCGACTGCGCCTGCCTTTTCTTTGTCTGTGACCGCTGTTGTTTTGATTTTTTGTATAGATGCCTTGCTCTTTGTATTGTTTCTTTTTATTGCGTTTATTTGTTTCCATGGGTCTCCCTGGCATAGGTGTTAACGTCTTTCTACGTAATCCTGTATATCCACGTGAGAAACGTACCTGCGCGAGAATCGTGGGCGGTTCTCGCTGCGTTGGTAACTTATGGGGTATGTGAGCCGGTCGCTCAGAAAGTAATGGTAAACTACTGAGCGTAATCTTGCCAAGAAATCAACAATCAACCGAAAGATGCTGATGTTGACAGCGATGTCCTGTAAAGGATATGCGAAAAAAAAAATAATTCTTCTTTGGGAGTCTCCGTGGCGAAGTAATAAAGCCATCGGCTTTATTCTCCGAAGGTCTTGGGTTCGAGTCCGGCCTACGTCTTTCGGTTCATGAGTGCAGTTTTCTCGGAGACGTCTGCGGGTCGTCGCTGGAGCTACGGAGTTTGTGCTTTGTGCGACGCTTTCGGCAGGTCGCCCTGTGGAAAGAGACAGAGCCATATGGGATAAAACCCGGTGCAATGAAGTCGATCTTCTCGACTTTTAAAACTGTTTCTTTCAGCCGATGGAGTACAGCTCAGACAGACATGTGTGTGTTTGTAACGGAAAAATGAGTATGCATCGGCAAATTGAAATGGGCATACGCTGGGTGGAGTGGCTAGCATGGCTAGACAGGACGAGATTGCGAGCTTATAATGTCCAGGGCATGAAGGCGTGTAGTCTACCGAACAGGTCTATCGAGCAGCCAGCCGCTCGAGCTTTCCTTCGTGAAGAACTATTGTATGAACAAGGTAAATGAGTTAACGGCACCGTGGCATCGAGCGAAGGGTACAGCTGAACAGAGGGAGTATCAACATCTGAAAAATAGGTCAGCATGGCCGAATGGATAAGAACGCGTGTTCTTAAACACCCGGTGTGCTGATGCCGAGATATGGGGTTCAACCCCTACACCGGACAGTTGGACTAAAATGTTGACCTATCGTCCTTGACTTGGGGACGTTAATTACAAGTACCTCTGAAGTCGGAGTGGGGTTTTCTTGTTTGTCTGGTTTGACTAGTTGCAGTCCTTTGAACCCTACGCCTTGTTAAGGTGCCAACCGTTAAGGTGATTACGCTCATAGACTGGTTTGCAGGCTCGTAGTCTTATTTGCCGTTCCCTCTCGTCGTATTTATCCTCCTCAAACATATCCCAGTACTCTTCGGGAGTTAAAGGTTGTTTCGTCTCTCTCGTTTGAGCTCCGGTTGTCTTCACGTTTGTTGGATTCCTCCTCTGAGCGGCTTCTGGTTTTCCCTTGAGCTGCTTGGACATCGTGGTTTGACTGCTGGTTTTAGCTTACGGTTTCTGTTTGGTCTGTAATTTGGCCCCAACTTGCTTCTTTTTACCTCCTTTTTTGTGCATTGTCTTTAGAAGGATCCAGCTTGGTCTTTTGTTGGATTACATTTTCCGGCTTCTCTGTGGTTTTTCCGTGGCTTCTGCTGGTTTATTTAGAATGAATTCCACTTCAGCTTTCAGTAATTCTCTGTCTGTCTTGACAGCTTTTAGGATTTTTTAGATTTTTCTTTTTCATCTCGGCCATGCGCTCCATCTCTTGTTGGATGTTGTGCTGGATTTCTTTCATGACGGCCAGAGTTGTTCGTTGTCGCTGGTCAGAGTCGGCGTCAGCAGTTCCTTGACTTGTTTCTTCAGCTCCTCGATCTGGCCTTGTAGCTGTGATTTTTCGGCTTGTGAGATGCCTGTTGCTGTTTCGCACCTCCGTAGTGCTTCCGTGTATGGTGTCCTTGTAGTTATGGCGGTCTTTAAGACCTCTCTATGTCTTTGGAGGTACGGACAGCCCAAGTATCTTGCTTCATGCTTGTCACAGCAGTTGGCGCACTTTCTCTTATCATTGGGCGCCAGGAAGTCCTTGTCCTGTTTGGCCAGCGGACATTCCTTGAAGGCGTGGTGATCGGCGCAGTATTGACAGACCTCCGTTTGACAGTGACATGTTGTTCTGCTGTGGCCGGCCCTCTGACGCCTTGAGCATTGTGTGATTCTAGGGATGAACCGTTCTCATCGTTGAGCTCTCTTGTTCATCTTCACTTCGATGGGCATCTCACGGCCCTCATGGTCATTTTCACCATCACGCACCATCTTACGACTCATGCGCTCAGTTTGTAACCTATCTGCAGTCATTTTGTCCTTTGCCTTTATTCCATTTCTGATATTTTCCCTCCATGCAACACGTTCAGTGGCGACTTGCTCCCAATGTACATTATCAATGCCTGTATCGATCATGTCCCGCTTACGCACATCTTTGTATCGTGGTAGAAGTGAACCCCACGATCTCTTACACATATGTAATTCACAAAAATAATGTGCTAAATAAAGAATATGTCGTGTACCAGTAAACATCAAGATTAGACGCGACAACTAACAACACACGGTTGGCAATAGCACTTTGGGCTAGGAACATCGAGACATCAACACGCCTTGCTAAGAACCTAACACACTTTCAGTGAAACCAAAAGAGAAAGGAACAGTTAGGACATCAACCAATTAGCAGCTAGGGGTAATTATGGTCACGCACACATCATAATAGCCAACATCAGCGCTAAGCACAAATAGAGAAAACTCGCAATGTTCGGACCAGGGATTTTTGGAATGTGAGCAGGGAGCGAAAGAGAAGGGACTTGGAAAGAGGGGATCCCCATACTAGGGTCTCGTGTCATTTGTTTTGTTTCGTGTATCTCACCCAATTTCAATGCTTAGTGAACGGAAATTCACATTACGAGGGGTAGTCAATAAGTAAGTCACAAATGGCTGTAATAAAATAACTAAATATGATAACTTGAAACCAGTTCATTTTTATTCATACATTGTCCCTTTATTTCTAAACATAATTTCCACCAACATTGAAGCACTTATCCCATCGTTGAACAGTCCTCCCAAACCGGCCGCATAGAACTGCGTGCTCTGTTTTCTAAACCACGTTTTCACTTCAGCGTCATTCGCGATACATATATATATATATATATTGGGAGTGACGTGAAGCTGTTGGACTGCGGCAGCGGACTGGCCAGCACGCTTGATTGCCGGCCCGGGGGTCATGTATTCGAATGTTCACATGATTTTTAAAATTGATCTAGGCTCCAGGGTCGAGCCCAGTGTAAAGTGAGAAGTACAGACGACCCGTGTGGTACTGACCGTGTCATCCGTCGTGTGCTGCCTAATGGTCTGTATATGTATATATATATATATATATATATATATATATATATATATATATATATATATATATATATATATATATATATCTGTGTGTGTGTGTGTGTGTGTGTGTGTGTGTGTGTGTGTGTGTGTATGCATAATTTGCATTTTATGCCTGTGGCATAGCACAGTAATTTTACACCAGTTATAAACACGATGCCTGCTCCCTGGCCAAGAGGTTACGGACGCAGTTCGTAATCCTGAATAACCACGTTCGAAACACTGCTGCTTGCGATTTGGCAGCAGACCGCCCTGCGTTGTTTTTTTTCTGAAAATAGTATGGGTGTCAGTCGTTCATAAATCAATGGCAAACTACTGAATGTAAGCTTGCCAAGACATCACGAGCCAAAAATGCTGGGGATGACTGCGACGTCCTGTAAAAGATATGCAACTAACAATATAAATACGAGGAGAAGTAACTGAGTAACAGGGAATTTACTTATAACATTTAAAAAAATTTTTTTTTACAAAAGCGCGAATCAGGAATTCTGTGTGCATGTTTTCTCAACACAGTCCCTCTGTCTGGCAACACACTTAGTCGATCTGTCTACTAGCTTGTTGGTGCCTTCTAAGACTAAGTTTGTGGATGCGGTCTTAAACCAATTTTGCACCTCGTTGTCATTTGGAAACCTATGACCACGCAAATGTTCTTTTAAGGATCCACAAAATAAAGTCCTATGGCCTGTGGCCCCAAGTCTCTACAGCAGTGTTTCCCAACCTTTTTTGTGCTATGCCCCACCCAAGCCTTTCTAAAATTCTTATTGCCCCCCCCCCCCCCCCCAAAATATACATTATTTTTAATATTCAAAAATTGAGATGTTCACTAAAGAAACTTGAATGATAGGTTTTAGGAAGAAATCACTAGGAAATTATTGAGCAAACACAGTAAGTACATTTTCAAAACATATAATGGAGAACTACAATATACAAAACACTGATTAGACCAGTTGTGCTGTATGGCTCTGAAACCTGGAGTACAATTAAAGGAGACGAAGCCTTGTTACAAATCTTTGAGAACAAAATTTTAAGACGCATCTTTGGGCCCATTAGGGATACACAAAGTGGAGAGTGGAAAAGAAGAAGCAACAAAGACATTTATGATCTGTTTAAATGCCCGCTAATCACTGGTATCATGAAGGCTAATAGACTGCAATGGCTGGGGCTGGGGCATATAGAAAGAATGGAAGATAATTGGTTTTTTTTTTGTTTGCATATCCTTTACGGGACATTGCTGTCAACATCAGCATCTTTCAGCTGATTGTTGATTTCTTGGCAAGATTACGTTCAGTAAGTTACCGACGCGACTCGAACCACTGCTGATTCTCACTGTCGTCACGTTACTTAAGAAAGAGTATACGAGATTAAGGAGAAAAGTCGCTAACCCCTAGGCCAGGAAGTCGGCATGGAAGCAAATAGGGAAACAAAACTCGTTACACTCAAGAAATAAATGACCGTAGACCCCAAGGTAGGCCAAGAAGACGGTGGAGAGATAATATACATACAGATCTACAAGCACTTGGAATCAGCGACTGGCAAGAGAAGGTCAACCAGAGAGACGAATGGAGACGGCTTATATCTGCAGCAAAGAACCTCAATGGCTCGGAATGCTGAAGAAGAAGAAGATAATGGAGAACTGCAATTCAAGTACACAATAATTTTAATGTAAAAATTTCTATATTATTTTAATTATTAGTAATTATTTATTATTTAAATTTAGTGAGATCCTTGCTCTTGGTGCTTGCTGCAAAGAGAATTTATGTCAGGTTCCAATTTAGTTAACTTCAGTCTCAAGTCTCCCCGTTTTGTTATATCCAGCCGATTTCTTCCATTTTCGAATTGCCCCCCTTAACAATCGAATTGCCCCCCCCCCCCCCCCCACGTTGGGAAACACTGCTCTACAGTATTCTGGATGTTTCAAGACCTCAGGGTTCAAAGAACGTTATGTATCCACTGTATGCAGTGCAGTATGGGGTGGGCTTACAGCAACACTACTCCTTTTGAGAAAAGTCTACATCTTTTCGATATTATCACAGGCTTCAGTTTGGTCACTAGCATGTCACTGTATCGAGTACCAGCCACAGTTTCTCCCCTTTCCTGGAAATGCGCCAAAATAGGGCCCTTGATATCCCAAAAGATGGTCATAGTACCACCGGATTCCTGCGTCTTGAATGTTTTCTTAACTGATGACAACGGGTGCATCCACTGCATCGACTGCCACTTAATATCTGGTTTGTAATGTTTAAATTGTCTCCATACTGAACCATCATTCTTCTGTAGATTTCTTAAGGTTTCAGACCATCAAACCACAAAAAACAAACAAACAAAAACCAATAACGTCTCGCTGTCCTTCTGCGGTGCAAGTCGATATTGGGGGAAACTATTCTATAATCGCTATTACGCATTCGCAAACTGTTCGATCCTCACGACCCCTACATGAGGTATTGGGTAAACGCCAGTTTGTGTCCTTAAATAAGATTTCCTTTTGTCAATACTCGTCCAAGCACTTTATAATAATGTTCCTGTTGCTTAATTACTTTTGTTCGCGCGCGCTCACCCCTCTCTCTCTCTCCCTCCCTCTCTTTCTTTCTCTCTTTCTCTCTCGCTCTCCTTCTCTCTCCCTTTCTATCTCTATTTCTCTCTTTCTCTTTCTCTTTCTCTCTGCCTCTCTCGCTGTTTCTCTCTCTCTGCTCTCTGTGCGTGTGCGTGCGCGTATGCGTGCGCGGGCGCAGGGACGAGAGCATATGCGCGTCGCGCGTGCGTGTGCATGTGCGTGTATGTGTGTATAAAGAAACATGTCCAGAACAAGAACCTTACATGTGTCTGTTGTGTGGCGGAGTCATCATATTTCATCATCCTGATTGCAGTTTGTGACTCCGTTAGCGGACGCCGACTGCAGGTGCAGAAGCCGTGTCCGACCGCGCTAATGTAGTTATAAGTGTAACACCATATCAACTACTCTAACGCTCCCGTCACCTGTTAACCTCGTATTAAATAAAAATATTTGTTTTTAAAATTCCATTTGAGACGCAGAGGTGTTTCCAAGGCACCAGGGCCGGGTTATATACTGGCCAAGACCTATTGACGCATCATCGTCGAGCGTCCTGGGCAACAGATCCCTTCGGGGTCCTGGCTAAAGTCAGTAGGATCGCCGATTCCTCCGAAGTCGGAGAGTATCTGCTTGTACGGCGAGGAACCACCAGCCTGCACACCAATAAGCCAGACATGGGACAACGGATACTCACGCAAACCTCAGGTCTTGTATGACATCACACTGATGTTGGACAACAGGATGCCTTCATCCGACATACAGGACTTCGCGTTGGAGCTCAAGCCAACGAACACAAGCAAGCAAGCAAGCAAACTCCGTTTCACGACACGATACTACTTGGTATAGGGTGTATTTTTAATGACTGTGGGGCTTTTGAAAATATTGCCTTTCCAAGTTTTGTATTCACCCTCTGTGGAGTTCATGCAACATAAAAAATGTTGCATGTCCTTCACAGGACGTAGCAGTGAACCCCAGCATTTTCCCTGTTCGTGATTACTGGGCAAATTTTACGTTCAGTAGTTTGCCATTGCTTTTTGAACGACCGACTCTTATACCTTTTCAAGAAAAAACCAGCACCGCTGTGTTTCGAACCCGGGTATACGGGCTCACAAACCGCGTTCGCAAGCCCTTAGCCACAGAGACGGTGCAACATAAAAGGTAAATACAAAACGTGGAACAGCAATATTTTCACAAACCCCACAGTCATTAAAATAATACACCCTGTATATGGTGGTGGTCACATATTTTAAACTAAACGGCACTCGATGGGTGATGTGGTCAATACATGCCGGTCGCTTTTACTTCCCAAAAGAATTTCCTGGCACCAACCTTTAGGTTTGGTCGAATAGGGAGCCAAGATTACTGAAGCTATCCCCACCTCTAAGGGAATTGGAACCAGCGACCACCGTCCCTGCGGGTTAGCGTGCTACCCTCTGCGCTACAGTGGCTCCCTCCGACTACATACAGTTGGACAGGTGCACACACTATTTTACAATTCAGTCTACCAAGTTCAGACAGTGAATATTATCTCACCGTGGTGTGCCCGGAAACGAGAGAGCTGATCAGCTAGCTACGGAAGGAGCGATAAAAGGGCAACCTGGTATACCTGCCTTATACCACTCACAGAAAGAAATCAACACATGAATCAGAAAGCCACCTACACCAGAACAAGGCGATTACCATTTTATGGACAGACGAGAAAATTATTATGCTGTGCCTCAGAACAGATTTAATCGACCCCGCAACTATTTATAGAAAAG
Source organism: Cepaea hortensis (assembly GCA_963921405.1). Taxonomy (NCBI): domain Eukaryota; kingdom Metazoa; phylum Mollusca; class Gastropoda; order Stylommatophora; family Helicidae; genus Cepaea; species Cepaea hortensis. Next base: position 21,513 of record CAWUFQ010000410.1, read on the forward strand.
TTTCGGTGTTTCCCAGAAGTTGGTAGTTATTATTAGCCGTAGTTCCAACATCACGGCCAGGGGTCACCCCATAAATGTTCCGTTTCTGTGCCAGCAACAAACACACAAAAAGCTCCACACTGTCCTACGTGAAAAGGGGAACAGACAGCAGTCCTGACAAAACAGACTGCGCGTACACACATACATGCATAAAGCCGATGCCATAATTCCAACATTAATAGTCCGCCACTATAATTACAGTTCATCGTGGATGATATTATCAGTCACTAGAAAACCAGCAGTTGCACACACATTACTACCTAAAGCAAATCACTTTGTTCAACAACTGGCCAATTTGATTATTGCTCGCTGGACTTAAGGTCTAGTGGTTACACACACGCTTCACACGCCAGTGATCCGGAGTTTGTTTTCGGGTCCGGTCAAGGATATGCACTACCGTCGAGCTCAAGCGAGAGCGAAACTCGAGTCTAGTGCTTCCACATTGACATGGATAGGCCTTAGGTTCAAACCAGAATACGGATCAACCTGGATGCTGCCCCCCCCCCTTTTCGAGAGAGGGGGGATGATTGGTTGGCCAAATGTAACCGACATCTACATTACGCGAGAAATTATCTTCTAGAACTCGGATCTACTTCTTATAAATATTGAGCACAACCCACTGCTGGCAACGCTGATCGTATTCTGGTATGAACCTAAGGCCTATCCACGTCAATGTGGAAGCACTAGACTCGAGTTTCGCTCTCGTTTGAGCTCGTCAGTAGTGCATATCCTTGACCGGACCCGGAATATATATATATATATATATATATATATATATATATATATATATATATATATATATATATATATATATATATATATATAGTTAGTTTAGTCAACGGATCAACATCACAGCACACGGGTGTAACCCATAAGTGCTCCGTTATACTCCTAACTCAAGCCTGAGTCCGGAGAATCTCAGCTCAGTGCACGAACTCCGTAGCACCGGCGAGGATCCTTAAATACTTTGGGTAGATTTTCAACTTGAAATTTTGCCGAGGCAGCGCCGTTAGGCTACTCATTTTCGATTTCCAACTGCCAAGGTTTTTTTTACGTGCGCAACAATACACACGGGCGTCCGATCTCACTACCCAGAGACCAGGGGAAATTTTATTACTAGATGTCCACGTGAAACATCCCTTGTGTCGATTTGGCATAAAATAGCCTTATGTGTGTGTGTGGGGGGGGGGAGGGGGGTGTGGGTGTGTGTGTGCGTGTGTGTGGGTGCGTGCGTGCGTGCTTGCTTATGAAAAACTTTGCCGACTGACTCGCGTGGACAATTATGCTTCTCCGCATATTGCGACATCTAACAGTAGCAGCATGTATCAGTTTGTGTGCTGACTCCCTTCCGTGCCATGACATAAGACAGTGGAGAATGTCTCTCTGCCTTCCTCTTTATCTCTCTTTCCACAAATCTTCAGATTTGTCACAACATGTTCCAGTTTCTATCTTCTCATAATGTGACCACAACAAAAAATGAAGACTGCCTCTCTCTGATGTTTGCGATAAGTTGTCTGTGGTAAGATGTGTGTGCCTGCGTGTAGGGAGTCTCCGTGGCGAAGTAGTCAAGCCGTCTAACTCGGGCTTCGAAGGTTGTGGGTTCGATTCGCGTCCTTCGGTTCACGAGTGCATTTGTTTCGGAGACTCCTGAGGGTCGTCGTTGTAGCTACGGAGTTTGTGCTTTGTGCGATGCTTTCCGAGCTGCGGAAAGAGACTGAGCCATATGGGGTAAATCCTGGAGCAATGAAGTCGACCCTGTCGACTTTTGAGCGACTTATCTGTGTCTGTGTGTGTGTACCAAACAACTGACCATTTGTGTAACAGGTACTATTAGCACACCAGGCAACTCATCTGCCTGTGTTAGGCACTATCTAACATCATCATCACCAGCCACGCCGATAAGCGTGGGCAATCATGGTTCGCCATCTCACACGGTCACTAGTCTGGGATTACCTTTGTGTTCTTGTCCCGATAATGTCATGTAGCCAGGCCATTCGGGAGTTTGTCTTTCCGCCTTCCCCTTGCTCTTTCTCCCATCAGGTTTACCAATTGTCACTAAGTTGTCGAGTTGATTTCACCATATAACTTCCTAAACAAATATTGACTGTCTACATCTAATTTATCTTGACTGTCTACATGTAATTTATTTGGACTGTCTACATGTAATTTCTCTGATTACGGTTCTATTAGCGGGAATGTTTCCCATCTTGACAGTAGTTACTTTTGTCATGGCGAGACATATTCCAATCTCCACGAAGCATCTTCTGTCTGATGTTATCATGTCTGTCTGTCTGGTCTGGTCTGTCTGTCTTTCTGTATGTGTCTTGTCTGGTCTGTCTTTCTGTATGTGTCTTGTCTGGTCTGCCTATCTGTTTGTGTCTTGTCTGATCAGTCTGTCTGTCTGCCTGCCTGCCTGCCTGCCTGCCTGTCTGTCTGTCTGTCTGTCTGTCTGACCGTCGACACATTCAGTTGAGAATGTTTTTTCCTACCTGAATGTAACATGCAAAATAATTAATTGATGTACGAAAGTTGAGTGATTGCAAGGGCCGAATGTAAGACGGGCCTGTGTGCCCAATTTGTGACGATTTGAAAATAAAGTTCGTCCGTTTGCCATTTTCTTACCCGAAAGGGGGTGCTATTTACAATTTACACAACAAATTACGTCGGAACCAGATAACAACTGTTCACTAACATCAATGAAACGTCCCAACAAACAATAAAAACACAAACCGTGATAATTTGAATGCGTGAGCTCTTGTCGAATCCGTTTAGTTAAAAAAAATTCATTCCACCCACGGCGTCTTGGTAGTCAAGCCATAGAACAAACCAACCAGTAGGAAAAGGAGTATTCTAACAGAAGGACAGGCGTTAAAGGTAAAGTCAATTGTTTGTTTGTTTGTTTATTTGTTTGTTTGATTGTTTGTTTGATTGTTTGATTGTTTGTTTGATTGTTTGTTTGTTTGTTTATTTGATTTTTGTTTGATTGTTTATTTGATTGTTTGTTTATTTGTTTGTTTAATTATTTATTTGTTTATTTGCTTGTTTGTTTGATTGTTTGTTTGTTTATTTGTTTGTTTATTTGTTTGATTGATTGTTTGTTTGATTGTTTGTTTGATTGTTTGTTTGATTGTTTGTTTGTTTTGTGTTTGATTGTTTGTTTATTTGTTTGTGTATTTGTTTGTTTATTTGTTTGTTTATTTGTTTGATTGTTCGTTTGTTTGTTTGATTGTTTATTTGTTTAGTTGATTGTTTGTTTGATTGTTTGTTTATTTGTTTGTTTAATTGATTGTTTGTTTATTTGTTTGTTTATTTGTTTGTTTGATTGTTTGTTTGATTGTTTGTTTTTTGTTTGATTGTTTGTTTATGTGTTTGTTTATTTGTTTGTTGATTTGTTTGTTTGTTTGTTTATTGGTTTGTTTGTTTGATTGTTTGTTTGCTTGTTTGATTGTTTGTTTGATTGTTTGTTTATGTTTTTGTTTATTTGTTTGATCGTTTGTTTGATAGTTTGTTTGTTTGTTTTTTGTTTGATTGTTTGTTTATTTGTTTGTTTGTTTATTTGATTATTTGTTTGATTGTTTGTTTGATTGTTTGTTTATTTGATTATTTGTTTGATTGTTTGTTTATTTGTTTGTTTAATTGATTGTTTGTTTATTTGTATGTTTGTTTTTTGTTTGATTGTTTGTTTATTTGTTTGTTTATTTGTTTGTTTGTTTGTTTGTTTATTTATTGGTTTGTTTGTTTGATCGTTTGTTTGATCGTTTGTTTGTTTGTTTTTTGTTTGTTTGTTTATTTGTTTGTTTATTTGTTTGTTTGATTGTTTGATTGTTTATTTGTTTGTTTGATTGTTTGTTTGATTGTTTGTTTATTTGTTTGCTTGTTTGATTGTTTGTTTGATTGTTTATTTGTTTTTGTTTGATTGTTTATTTATTTGTTTATTTATTTGTTTGATTGTTTGTTTGTTTGTTTGATTGTTTGTTTGATTGTTTGTTTGATTGTTTGTTTATTTGTTTGATTGATTGTTTGTTTAGTTGTTTGTTTATTTGTGTGATTGTTTGTTTGATTGTTTGTTTATTTGATTATTTGTTTGATTGTTTGTTTTTTGTGTATTTGTTTGTTTATTTGTTTGTTTGATTGTTTGTTTGATTGTTTGTTTGATTGTTTTTTGTTTGATTGTTTGTTTATTTGTTTGTTTGTTTGTTTATTTGTTTGTTCGTAATACTTGGATATTTCTTAGCGGAAGTCAGCACGGCCATTGGATCAGAGCACTTGCTCTTGAACTTCCGGTGTGCTGATCACAGAGTAGCGGGTTCAACCCCTACACCTGTCAGTTGGACTAAAATGTTGACTTCTTGTCCTTGACTTGTATAAATTACAAGTACCTCAGAAGTTGGAGTGGATTCTGCTGATGGTGAGGGACACTGGTAATAAATAAAGCTAAGCCACACCCAAAACTCAGTCCAGTGCACTAGAAGTTGTAGCACTGTAATCTTACTATGCTTGAGTTCAAAGCGAGCGATCCTTAAACATTTATATACCATGTTTAATTTTCCGTGTGCCTGACAAGCTGTTGAAGCCGCAGTCCCAGTGGTCTTGTGTTCAAACCTCAGATTCAGGCGGATTTGTGAAAATTGACCTGGACTACCAGGTCAGCTCAGCCAAACATGGCTACCTGGAAATGTCCCAGGGAAGTAAGTCCAGCCCTCCGTGATATTGACCACATCACCCATAGAGTATCGATTCGTGTTTTAAAATATATGCTTATCACCGTATGCCCAATACGCTGTAACTCCTCATGAGAACAGTGTGCAGAAATACTTTGGGATGGTTGCTGCGTTAGACTGAGCAGTGAGGAGAATTTTGTGTGATATTCACTGGCACAGGAACGGAGCATAATGGGGACGACCCGTTGCCGTTAAGTTGGAACCACGACTAACTATCAAGCTGAGCAGGTACGGGGATTCCCAATATGCAGCGAAGTCATTCGACATAACATATGGTGTATGAAAATGTGTTTTACTTTTTTTTTTTTTTTTTACCAACTAGCTATTAATTTCGGTTACTGGCCGTGTTCAGGCCATGTTGACATTATGGATTGTAGTATGTCGGCAACATAATTAATTGTGCATTACCGCCTTCTGATCTGGGTTGCGTCTACAGGTTGTTTGTTATATGGAGCCATTTTACGAGAAAATGAATACAACCACATGTCAGATATTGCCTTATTTATGGGCTCTTATATATATTAGCTCACGGCACTATGAAATGTAGTGCCCGCGTCCGTCCCTCACTATTCCATCCGAGATAATCACACATGTCTATTTTAATTATCTTTGTCATCAGGCTTGGAATTGAAACTAAACTGCTTTACTGGTAAACATTTTCACCAGCCGCCACTCAGGAACCCTAACGCAAACCGTTCTTCAGATCTACGGTTCAAACACAACGCCCCTCATTCCGTGCATATGTGGTTAAGATAAATGTCATGCTTCTGGTCACGTTACACTAACAGCTATGTCAAAGATACTTAAAGCCCATGTCAAAGATTCTGCTTCTTTGTGTCTGTAAATTTCGCTAGACATGAATCATGTCTCTGTGGTGAAACTGCTCTGAGAAACCCACTATTCATTTATATGGTGCCCGTTGACATTCATACTTCACCTAGTGTTTCCCAAACAGTGCCTTGTCAGAAGAGGGCAATAGAACGATTCAAAGATAATCAAGGATTTTGAAACATTTAAGAAGCAATCATCGCCACAAAGCGGCATCTTCATGTTAATGGTTGGCTCTGATGAGTTTCCAAAATGCCGTGTCGTCATGACGCACCCAGACATGCTTTCAATGAGCTCTAATGTTGTCTACCCGTATGTAATGTAAGCCATACGTAAACACGGAGTCAGGTCTTAGTCAGATATGACTGAGCTACCGCATGACAGTAGGCGGTACTACCCGCTTTCTGTTAGCGCCAAATGTTGGACGGCGATCATCAAACCCGACACCCCATATTGTGCCAACAGCGTCGGATGGAGAAGTGCAATTGGGAGAGTACAGGCCCTACCCTAGTCCGAGGAAATGCAATCTAAAGACTAAATGGCAGGGCAGACCAGGCCCTACGCATTGGTTGGCAACTAGTCTAGGATGGAAGCTCCGATAGGTGGATAGTTAGAGCATTGCTTTACTGATCCGGTAGCTTCTGCAGCTTGTCTTGTTCCAGATATATCGGTGTTACCTTTCCTCTGGAGTAAACTAGACAGGCCAAGAGAGGGACCATGCTGCATGAGCAACACATGCTCTCTAAATTCAGCCCAGGCTTTGCGCAATGGAAAGGTATAACTCCATTTTTACAAACTATCGTCTGTCAAGGTGGCAAGGTGCCAGTCAGTCATACGTAAACATCATGGTCATTGTCCTGTTAATTAACGTATTTCAGTATTAATTGACGTGTGGTACAATGTGGACTAATGAGTCGCATTAGTTAGTGGCCTGTCTGTAGATCCGGAAGTGCGATAGTTTGTCTTGACCGGTGTCCATGCGGCCTCATATTAATTACAGATAGAATATGTGCATGGGGTTTAACTTACAAAGTAAACTGCTGTGTGCCGTTAAGTAAAGAAAATTCTGGACATTGAGTTAGAAGTGTCTTGACGCGCAAGAAACATTACAAACCTATTCCCAGCCTGTCCATAAGAGCTGGCTATATAATATATGGCAAATCATGACCGCCCACTCTTATAGGCATGGTACTTGGCGATGGTAAATTCAGTGAATGATCCGAGTTCAGTCTCCCAACTAGATATCAGTGCACCTCTCCATGGGTGTGAAGTTCCAGTACCGTAATTTACATTCTGCTGGTTCCTGGGCTTGGAGAAGGGAACGGGAGCTTTACAACGGAGTCCGTGCAGAGGGGAACGGGAGCTTTACAACGGAGTCCGTGCAGAGGGGAACGGGAGCTTTACAACGGAGTCCGTGCAGAGGGGAACGGGAGCTTTACAACGGAGTCCGTGCAGAGGTGAAATTTATAGACCGGTCCGTGGCCAAAGGCTTGCCAGGCGTTCGAAGCGCAGCAGCGACCGATTTGTGTAGCAGACCGTGTCGCGTTGTTTTATAACCTGTTGGCATGGGAGCCGGTCGTTCACAAAGCAATGGCAAATTACTGAACGTAAAAACTTGTCTTGTGCACCAACAGCAGCTGGAAAGTGCTGATGTTAACTGCAAAGTCCCGAGGTTTATTATAATATGTTTCAATAAATGAAAGTTGATCCATGAACTGATCCAGTTCAGAACTCACGCCTCTCTATATAATGCATGTTGATAACCTGTGCTCAGTACAACCAGATCGGTGCATTTCTGTATCGGTATCAAACCGTCCATCAAATACTGCCGTCATGCTTGCTGCATTATCAGTACACACAAACAATGGACTGGAGAAAGTGGTTGATTCGGCAAGAACTTCACGTGCAATAAAAACTGTGTGTAAATTGTGAAGTATGGGATTGATTACTATCAATGTTTATAAGAGACAGAGGAAAAGTAATCCATTCCCAATTTTGATCTAGTCCACAAATAATTCCCCCATATGGCTACTTCTCTCTGCTTGGATTCAAACAATTTTTTGATGTTAGTAGAACCACCGTAACCACATTTCATGCTCTGCTGTATTGCAACTCCATAACCACATTGATTAACCCATTTTTCATTAATCAACTTATACCAACTGTATAGCGTTTTACACTTTGCACAGCAAACAAATGGTGCTAAAATACTTTCAGATATTTTAACTGCTTTAACATCAGTCAGCAACAATGGCTGACTAGCAGCGGGCATGCGCGCATTTATTTACTTATCACGTGTCGCACCACGAGATAAAGAATTAATACAAATATATAAAGAAAAAAAGAAAGATAACAGGCTTTGAAAAGGTAAAAAAAATTATAAAAAAAATAAAGGGTAGCTCTGACGTAGATCAAGTTGCTATGACATGGCTACTGTCCCATGTGTCCCATGGGAAATATTGTGTGATGTCCCATCCCATGAGAATCTTCTTCTTCTTCTCCTCCTCCTCCTCCTCCTCCTCCTCCTTCTTCTTCTTCTTCTTCTTTTTCTTCCTCTTCTTCTTTTTCTTCTTCTTATCACCATTACCTCCGCTACACCCACGTGTTTTCGCCACCTCTCAGGCTATAACATGTCCCACAATGAATATCGCAACAACTTGTTGACTCACTCCCTACCCGAGAACAACAACATCAAAGTTATCATCCGCGGTATCACCATGCCCACTAATTACACCCACATGTGATATCATTACTTTATAACTTACCTAGCTAGCCGATACAAGCGGCAACCATATCCGTAACTAGAGCACAGAACCTCACAAGCACAAAACACCAAATAACCACCATTGGAGTTAGCTCAATCTGTCCGGTTACAAAGCCAATACCACGGCAGGTTAATATAAGTCACAATTATTAGAGAATCAAACCCGAAATGACGATGTGAGGGTGTATCTCGGGTGACCGATTAATAATTTCTGGCTTTTCGCATGTGGAGATTGTGTTATTTATTAGGGTATCGAGATTGTGTTAGTTTTAGTGTATCGCCCTGGCCTGAACGATCGCGTGGTCTGTACAAAGGTACCAGATTGGTGGCAGGCTGGTAGAGAGTTGGTGGATGGGTTGGTTATGAGTCCTCTGTAGGACTGCGTTTGAAGTCTGTAAGTGGGTCTGCATGGCAGAATGGATAAGAACGCTCGTTCTTAAACATCCGGTACGCTGATGCCGAGGTAGCGGGTTCAACCCCTGCACCAGTCAGCTGGACTAATCTGTTGACTTCTCGTCCATGATTTTGGGACGTAAATCACAAGTACCTCTGAAGTCGCTTGATGGCGAGGGACCCCGGTAATTTGAGAAAGCTAGCCTGGCCTGATGGTGAGGGACCCCGGTAACTGAGAAAGTACTCCTGCCTGATGGCGAGGGACCCCGGTAATTGAGAAAGCTAATCCGCAAGCAAACATGAGTGCAGTGCACTAGAAGTAGCAGCAGGTGTAAGAACTACGATTGAGTTCAAAGCCAGCGAGCCAGCGAACAAGGGGTAGGGGTGGGGTGAGAGACTTCTTAAATCCGATGCATTGACGTTCGGGTTGTCTGATTCCTGAACTGAAAACTGCCTGCACCTACCGGACTAAGGTTGGTGTAATGCTTTGATCCCGACCCGGTATCAAACTGCTTCTTCATAAGGACTGTTGCGGTACTTTCCTTCCCATTTCTAGGCATGGAGACCGCCGGGGCATGCCATACTTCTGTCATCCGGAGTCTTTTTCTCGGATGTGATTGCGTTATGCCTGTGTACATCGGAGCTGTGATACTGCGCCTTAAAGCCGACAAATCCGACTTCTGTGGGCGTTTGTTGACGTTTTCATTCGACTCCTCGGCAACCTAATGTTGAAAAAACTGGGTTTCTGTGGGCTTGCCACATGTCTCACGTTTGAAATTTCAAGTTGGATGCATATCGGGTTCTAAACACTTTGAGATAATTTTCAATCCAGCTATCTTACCTGCAATAGTGGAATAGGATATTAACAGCGTGAACTAATTTTTGATTGATTGATTGATTGATTTAGGAATCGACATCACAGCATTCGGGGCATCCATATAAGCGCTCCGTCCCCATACTCAGCAGCCAGCGAAGAGTTCCAACACCAATAGTACCAGTAGCAATCTGATTATGTGTCCGTCTCACCTTTCCTCTGAGCGTTGAGCGTCGGCCGGATCCCCTCGTCACTCCTCGCTGCCTCATTCTTGCCAGACCATGGTAATCCATTTGCTCCTCCGAGGTGTGCACGTGCTCCCACAAGGCCGCAACCACGTCTGCCTTGTCATGTATCAATACTCCACCAAGATCTGCAGAGCCAGCTAATCTGTCCGCCTGTTCATTTCCCAGCACACCGGCATGCCCCGGAGAAAAGATTCAGGCGATGCTTGTCACCCATGACCCCCGAAGCGAAGCAAGCCACTCTGCACGAAGCCTGCTCGTCCTCACCCTCGTCAGCATGCTTTCTGAGTCAGTTACAATCACGATGTGTGTGTGTGTGTGTGTGTGTGTGCGTGTGTGTGTCGTATTCTCCATCCAGCGGAGAGCCGCAGTGACTGCCTCCACCTCCATTCTTAAGCTGGATGTTGTGGTATCATATGACAGGCTCTCCTGCACCAAACGTCGACCATTAGCTTTGGCTATGAATCCCCAGATACTTCTTTCACCTCTTGACACCGAACCATCTGTGTAGATAATCATATCACCCGAGTGAGCATTGTCCTGAATTAGTTGCTGGATTTCCATTTCTGTGGCCTGTGAGTCCATTTAAAACGGAAGTAGAAAAGCCATCAAACTTCCAAAGGATGGGAAAGCTGTTGGTCTAGAGGGTATCCCAGCAGAAGTTATTAAAGCCAACATTAACGACTCAGCTTAACTACTTCATAAACTTTTTAGCAGAGTTTGAAACACCGAAGAAAAATCATCAGACTGGAAAGCTTGCAAAGAAAGGGGACTTGATGCAATGAGACAATTGTAGAATATAAGTACTATTGTTAGTTCATGGGAATATATTAAGTAGGATAATTCAGGAGACATTAACAGATGTCACAGAAAACAAATCAAGGGTGAAAAGTCAGGCCTCCGGCCAGACAGAACAAAGCATTGACATTGATTCACTATTTTATATTGGATTTGTGGACTATGGAAATGCTTTGGCAGCAATGATGGGAACTCTCTGTGGAAGCTGATGATGCACTAAGGGATCCCACATAGGGTATTGTTCTTAACTATTGAGCTGATAATGACTGATATAACGATGAGATAAGTGCATCAATGTTTGTGGAAATTATGTTTATGCTTAGTACCGCGTGTATAGTTGTGACGTCACCTTACTAACACAACCCGGTCCATTTCTACAACAGTGTGGAGCTTCCTGAGGTGACTTTACCACGCTGACTGATTCCGTACTGTCTCCATCCGTACTACCTCCATCATAGCTGTTGAATTTTTGGAGGACACATTTGTTCAGGTGAGTGATAGACAGAAAGGAGAGTTGTTGTTGTTGTTTCTTCCACTTATGCCGTTAGGCATCTAGGCATCGTGGGGAGAGTTAATTGGAGATCCAACGCCGTGACTTTCCACCAATTTTCTCCATAAATCTTGAGCAGAATGTTTAGGATCAAGTAAATTCCCTACCGGTTTGCTAGACCAGACGTAGGTTCCTGACCTACTTGACCCATGTATATTTGCTACTAACCACCATGTCACATCCACTGCTCGCCTGCTGGATAGTTTCGTGCTATGCCAGGTAGGACTCACCGATGCGACTTTGGAATTTGGAACTTGCCCTCAAGAGTGTTTTCGGTCCAGTTTTGGGGTTCCATGGATTAGCGTATGACTACTGGCAGGATAAACCAGATATCTATCGGACAGACAACTATTCACCCACATGCAGGCCAAGAGTAGCATCGCTAAAGTGAGTCTGATGCAGCCTCTTAGATTCAAGTGCTTCTTCTTCGTCGTCGTCATCGTCTTCTTCTTCTTCTTCTCCTCCTCCCCCTGCTCTTCCCCACCCCCTTTTGACAATGCATATGGAGATTGCCTTTTGCTTTTTGGCTTGAGTTGAGTGTGGATTCAATCTACCACAATATCATCTAATCTGTTCGATCAAACAAAGGACTCTGCATGCAGTTCGAAAGTATTATCCTTTGTTGGCGAAGTGGCTTATTCACCCTACACCCGCCTTTAATACATTAAAATCCGGTAGGAATCGCAATGTGGAAGACGTGAATGTTAATAAAACAATTCCCAGGAAGGTTAACCCGGTAAACAAATGCCCGCAGAAGTCGGATGTGTCGGCCTAACGGCGCAAGAACGCAGACACAACGCAATTACGTCCGAAAAAAAAACTCCGGATGAACGAAGAAGAAGAAGAAGAAGAAGAAGAAGAAGAAGAAGAAGAAGAAGAAGAAAACAATTCAATTCAATTCAACTTTATTTTAAAATTAGGCACGCAGGCCCGTCATACATTCGGCCCTTCCAATCATTCATCTTTCATTCATCAATAGTGCATGATGAATTCACATAGGGAAATGCATTGTCAAATAAATGTTGTAAACATAACAATGCATATTACAGTGTTATGAGACACATCCCCCATCCACCCACACAACTCTTTCCACCCACATACACTCCCCCACACATCCCAATCCACCTACATACAACCCCCACCCACCCACACATACATCCTCCACCGGCACACACCTCACCCACCCCAGCCTCCCACATACCCACCCCACCCAGCCTTACACATCCCCCACACACGCATAATCCCAAACACCCACAAACCCATCCTTCCCTATTAACACACATCACCCACAAACACATCTCCCCACAACACACCCATCCCCCAGCCCACAATACCCACCGACTCATATCCACACACCTCCAACCACCCAGCCAAACACTCATCCCCCAACCACACACACACACGCCCACCCATTCCCCACCCACCAACCCACATAACCCCCAACCACACACACCCGACCAACCCACCCTCCCCACATACCCACCCCACCCACCCACACACAGCCTCACCCAGCTATACAATCCCCCACTCACCCACACACATCCCCACCCAAACACCCACCAACCCACCCTTGCCTATTAACACACATCCCCCCACACACACATCTCCCCGCAAACACACCCATTCCCCCAGCCCACACACACCCACCCACCCACCCATATTCCCACACCTCCAACCACCCAGCCAAACACTCATCCCCTAACCACTCACACCCCGCACCCACCCACCCACACACACAACCCCCACCCACCAACCCTCACAATCCCCCACCCACCAACACCGACACACTTCCTACCATCCACCCAACCCTCCCCCCCCCCGCACACATCCCTCACACCCACACATCCCCCACCCACCACTTCACCCACCCACATATCCACCCACCCATACATCCCCACCTACCGGCACATCCCTCACTCACACCCGCATCCCCCACCCACACACACATTCCCCACCCACCCATCCCCAACACACATCCCCCTACACACACTCCCTCCACACATACATCCATTACACACGCATCCCCCACACAGATACGTCCCCTGTACACACACTTTCTCACATCTAGACATGATGCCTTACATGATCACTTAAACTAGTATGAACAATTTCCCACACTTTACACACACACACACACACACACACACACACACACACACACACACACACTAACGATTGTCATCAGCATTCTCACAAAAATTGTAAAAAATTGGAGAAAAAATTGTATATATATATATATATATATATATATATATATATATATATATATATATATATATATATATATATATATATATATATATATATATATATATATATATACATAGTGTAGCATACAAAATAGTGCAGCAATAAAACTCTCATTTTTCTCTCTCACACAAACATACACACACGCACACTCACTAACTCTCTCACTCGGTATTTTATTTTCATATCCTTTACAGGACATCGCTGTCAACACCAGCATCTTTCAGCTGTATGTTGATTTCTTGGCAAGATTACGCTCAGCAGTTTTCTATTGCTTTGTGAGCGACCGGCTCACATACCCCGTAAGTTACCGATGCGATTCGAACCACTGCTGATTCTCACCGTCATCACGTTATCGACATGAGTATACGAGATTACGGAGAAAAGTCATAACCGCTAATCCAGGAAGCCGGCCGCACTCAACTCTACAGTAATATAAATGTGTTCGTATTAAAGGTGATGCAATAAAATGGCATTCAAACCCACACACACGCACACACACAAAATTACAGGTTTTCATATTAATCCCCCTTGTAGAAGTTGGGTCGTCGTATCGCAGAGGCTAGCACACGTGACTGCCGGCTCTGTTGTCATGTATTCGTTAATCCCTATTGGACAGGTGTGTGTGTGTGTTTTTTTTTTATAGTTTAATTTTACCTGCGCTTCCAGGTAGTCCCAGCCCAACATGGGCCCTAAAGTTAGTTGCACATCCTTTACAGGACATCGCAGTCAACCCCAGCATGTTTTTGGCTGCTCGTGATTTCTTCACAAGATTACGTTCAGTAGTTTGCTATTGATTATTCAAGCGACTGGCACTCATATCGCTTTATGAAAACCAATGCAAGGTGGTCTCCTGCCAAATCGACCACAGTTGTGTTTTGAACGCGGCATGCGGGATTAGAAATTGAGTCTGTAACTCCATCGCCAAAGAGCATATGACACTCTCTGATACACTGACACTCTCTCTGACATTCTCTGACTCTCTCTGATACACTGACACTCTCTCCCACTCTCTCTGACACTATCTCTAACACTCTCTGACTCTCTCTGATACACTGACACTCTCTCTGACTCTCTCGGATATACTGACACTCTCTTTCACACTCTCTCCCACACTCTATCTCTAACACTCTCTCTGACATGCTCTCTCACACTCTCTCTCTGATACTCTCTCACTCTCCCTCTCAATGTCTCTGATACTCTCTCTGACACTCTCTCTCACAATCTCTCTCACACTGTCTCGCACACTCTCTTTCATACTATCTCTCACACTCACTCACTCTCTAACACTCTCTCTCTCACACACTTTCTCTCTCTCACTCACTCTCTCTCTCACACTCACTCACTCTCACTCGCTCTCTCTTTCTCACATTCACTTTCTCTCACACTCACTCTCTCTCTCTATCGCATACTCACTCTCTCTCTCACTCACTCTCTCTCTCACATTCGATCTCTCTCACACTCGCTCTCTCTCTCTCTCTGTCACACTCACTCTCTCTCTCACACTCTCTCAGATTCTCTCGCTCTCTTTTCTCTCTCACACTGTCTCCCACACACACTCTCTCCCTCACTCACTCTCACTCTCTCATACTCTCTCTCACACTGTCTCTCACACTAATTCTCTCTCACTCACTCTGTCTCTCACACACTCTCTCTCTCACACTCACTCTGTCTCTCACACACTCTCTCTCACACTCACTCTCTCTCTCACTCAATATCTCTCTCACACTCACTCTCTATCACACTCACCCTCTTTCTCACTCACTCACTCTCTGTCTCACACTCTCTGTCTCACTCATTTTCTCTCACTCACTCTCACACACTCACTCTCTCTCTCACACTAACTCTGTCTCTCACATACTCTCTCTCTCTCTCTCACACTCACTCTGTCTCTCTCACACTCACTCGCTCTCTCTCTCACACTCAATATCTCTCACACTCTCTCTCTCTCTCTCATACACACACTCTCTCTCTCTCATACACACTCTCTCTCACTCTTTCTCACACTCACTCTCTCACACACTCACTCTCTCTCACACTCACTCTCTCTCTCTCTCACACACACTCTCTCTCATACACACTCTCACTCACTCTCTCTGTCACACTCTCTCTCTCAACTCTCTCTTACACTCACTCTCTCAACTCTCTCTCTCTCTCTCTCTCTCACACACACACACTGAATGCGTACGATTAAAGTAAAAGCGACCGTGTGTTATTGACCACATTTTCTAGTCCAGTACCGATTGTTCTGTAACAAATATGGGGGGGGGGGGGGTGTTAATCTATAGGTCTCCTGTGTGGAAACTGACAGTAGCTTAACTATTATTGACAATATAGAAACCAATAGAATAATTATGATGAAATATATCAATACAATATGCATTACGGAATGTAATAATGAAATAAGAATTATGGAATATAACAATGAAATAAACGAAGAATTAATATAAAAATGGACTAAATGTAGAGCACATACAGCTGGCGTGTTGGCGAAACGGTTAAGATAAAGTTAAAGTTATGCTGGCAAAGAGAAAGCGCGGTAGGAAGCGTCGCTCGCTACGGGAAGAAAAGACTGCCACCTATTGCCCAGTGCACTCAGCCCTACACAATGTGATGGTACCACACTTCACAAACCCAAAGCAGGTTTCTGCTCTGCGACTTGTATTTTTTTTTTTTTTTAAACTGAGCACAGCCCACCACTAGCAACGCTGATCGTATTCCGGTACGAACCTGGAGCCTTGTCCACGTCGGGTACTGGTATACAATCAGCGATGCTAGTAGGTGGTTGTGCTCAATCTTCAAACCTCAAATCCGGAAACAACCAAATAAAGCAATTTTGTGTTTTGTTTTTGTGTAAGTACAGGAAACGAGCCGTGGTAGTGTAGTGGCTAGTCGCCGGCCTGCCGACCCGGTATCGTGTGCTCGAACCCAGCGAGACGGATTCGAATTTTTAAAACTCACACGAGCTCCTTGGTCAACCCGGCTTGAAATGGACACCGGGGAATGTCTTGGGGCGTAAACACGATCGGCGAGATATTGACCACATCGCGTCAAGTATTGATTGGTCGTATAGTAATATTAGGCTAACATCATATGCCCAGCGCGTCTTCAGGCGCGTACAAGTGTCCTTTAGTTTGTTTACTCAACTAAATACGGTAATGGGGTACTCGTAGAACACAGATTCATCATCATCAAGTGCCGTGCCGGCTGGCGTAGGCGTTCATGGCTCTCCATAGATCTCGGTCTTTGGTTTTCTGGATCAACTCTGGTGCTGATATTCCTCCATGCCACCGTCTCAATCCACCCAGCATCACTTCTCTTGGTCTACCTCTGCCTCTCTTCCCCTCGATCTTTCCAGTTGTTACGATGTTCTCCAATGCCTCTCTTCTCATCACGTGACCGAAGAAAGATGTTTGTCTCTGTCTTATTGTTGTATATAATGTTCTAGTTTCATTAGCCTGTTTCAGGCAGTCGTCGTTAGTTACTCTGGCAGTCCAAGGAATTCGCAACATTCGTCTCAGGAACCACATCTCTGTTGCTTCTAATTTCTTCTTAATTTGTTCATTTACGTTCCAAGATTCACTGCCATACAGCAAAACTGGTTCTACATAGCATTTCAGCACTCTCTTTCTTACATTCAGTGATAGTGACTTATTGCATAAGATACTCTTCATTTTCTGAAAAGCGGCTTTTGCCTGCCCTATTCTACTCCTAATCTCTGTTGTACATCTTCCATCTGATGTTATAAATGCCCCTAGGTATCTAAAATTATCAACTTGGTTAAGGATTTTCCCTTCTATTTCTATGTCACATTTTGGTGTCACCATTTTCTTTGATATTACCATTGTTACTGTTTTCTTGATATTCAAGGAGAGTCCTTTCCTTGCACTCTCTGTTACTACAACGTCTAATAATTGTTGTAGGTCTGTTGAATTATCCGCCACCAATACTGTGTCATCTGCATAGCGTATATTATTTATATTATAACCTCCAACTAGTATTCCTGGCATCTCTTTGATCTCTCTCATTATTACTTCGCTATACAGGGAGAAAAGATCTGGTGACAAGACACACCCTTGTCGTACTCCTAGCTTTATCCGTTCGTAACTACCCTCTTTATTTCCCATTTTAATTGCTGCTACTTGGTTCCAGTAAACATTCTTTATTATTCTTAAATCTTTTCCATCAATGTTGATATCTTCCAACATTTTAATCAGTTCATCATGTTTTACTTTATCAAATGCCTTAGTATAATCTATGAAGCACAAATATATGTCTCTCTGTTTCTCTATTGACCTTTCTATTAGTGTCCGTAATGTATAAATTGCATTGTTTGTGCCCTTTCCTTCCACAAATCCATACTGTTCTTCACTAATTTCCATTTTTATTTTCTTTTTGATTCTTCTCATTATGATTCTGAGTAGAAGCTTAGTGATATGGTTTATAAGGTTAATTGTACGAAAATCTTCACAATCAATTGCTCCTGGTCTTTTTGGTATAGCTATAAATAAAGATTTCAGCATATCACTGGGTAAATATCCACTGCTGTAAATATCATTCAACATTTTGGTTAATATATCTACTCCAAATTCTCCCAATACTTCTAATTCTTCTATTGTGATTTCATCTGGCCCAGCTGTTTTTCCTTTCTTCATACGTTTCATAGCGTCAGCGACTTCTTCTTTCAGAATAGGTGGACCTTCTAAGTTACTATCTTCTGTTAATTCTCCCCTTTCTCCTTCATATAATTCTCTTATATACTCATTCCACCTCTTCATTATAGCATCTTCCTCTAATATTATCTTTCCTGTTTTTGATTTCAAACACCCTGTATTTATTCTTATTTTTCTTCCTGTAAGCTCACTGATTTTTCTGTGCATATTTTTTGTATCTTTAATGGAATTTAATTCAATTTTTTTGCATTGCTCGTTTAACCAACTTTCTTTAGCCTTCCCACATTTATCTTTTATTTCTTTATTTATCTTAGCGTATTCTTGTTTGTCATTTTTACTCTGTTTTCTTTTGTCCATCAGTTTTAAGATATCTTCATTCATCCATTTTTTCTTAGCTATTTTGCCTCTCTCCGGTAATACTTCTTTGCTAGTTTGATGAATGGAGTCCCTTAACATTTCCCATTGTTCATCTATACTCTGTATTTTAGTTATTGCATTGTACCTATTTTTCACAGTCACTCTGTATTGTTCTTGCATTTCTTTATCTATTTTCAGAACCTCTTTATTAAGTCTCATGTTCTTAACCATTTTTTTTCCCTCTCTTTAATCTTACTTTTATTTGTCCACATAGTGGTACATGATCACTATTACAGTCAGCACCAGGCATTGTCTTTACATTAATTAAAGCATTTCTAAATCTTTTATTAATTAGTATGTAGTCAATTTGGTTGCGTATTTTCTTATCAGGGCTTATCCATGTGTACAGTCGTCTTTTATGGTGTTTAAACCATGTGTTTCCAATTATCATCTCATTGATATTTGCCCATTCTATTAGCATTTCCCCTCTTTCATTTCTTGTACCTAAACCATAATTCCCCACTACATCCTCCATTTTTCCCTTTCCTACTTTTGCATTAAAATCACCAAGTATTATTTTTATTTCTTGTGATCCAATTTGAGCCATCGCCATTTCTATTTCGTCGTAAAAGTGTTGTATTTCTTCATCACTACTGCTTGCTGTTGGTGCATATACTTGTATAATATTTATGTCTATTGGTTTGCCTTTGATTTTTACCATAATAACTCTATCTGAAATACACCAGTATCCATTAATTGACTTGGCTGTTTTTTCGTCTAATATTATTCCTACACCTTTTTCATGTGTTTTCCCTCCAGAATAAATTATTGTGTGATTGTCAGCTATAATTTTGCCCGATCCCTTCCATCTCATCTCACTAACGCCTAGTATATTCATTTTCATGCTATCCATCTCTCTTAGAACATTGGTCAACTTTCCTAGCTCATTTAATGTCCTAACATTCCATGTTCCTACTCTAAATTTATTTATTTTAGTTATGATTTTGCCATCAGTAGCTGGATGACGGTCTGGTGTCACCTGTGGCTCATGACTGTCCCTACCGGACGAGGATGCCCTAAGACAGCCATTAACGTCCTTCACTAACTTTGATTTATGTTTTGCCATGAAGTCTTGGGAAGATAATGTGGTGGTTTCCCCTTGCCTTCCACATTCACACGGTGGTCTTTTAACTCTGCCTTTGACAGCCATTTCCGACTGTAAGGACAAGTGAGTGCCCTGCCCTGCTCAGGTGCAGAGTTGTCCACTTATTCCGGTTACAACAGATTACAACGCAATAAACGAAGACGGAAAAATAAGTAGGAGACATTAAAAAACAGGATAATGTTACACAAATGGCAGAGAAAGATAACTGCGATCTCAGTTCTCATCTTGTTCCTCTTGTACCTTGCGGTGTCGAGATGAAGCATAAATAGCTGGAGAGTGCCCGGTTATGGGCTTCATGTTTCTAGATTCCCATAAACTCTTATTCCTCTGCCCATCACTTACATGCGAACACATGTGAAAGACGTTAACTTTGGAATAAGTGAGGGATAAAACGTCATTGGCACCTTGCCGTCTTGATAGACGATAGTTTGTGCTTAAAAAAGGCATAATAACTTTTACCCATGTCGGTAGCGAATGTGACTGATAAGGCCAATTCGCGCTGTAAATGTTCGTTCACAGTGGATTGCATGTGAACACGTGGTCATTTCCACCATCATGCACCATCTTACGTCTCACACGCTCGGTGTGTGACTTATCTGCAATAATTTTCTCCTTTGTCTTTATTCCATTTCTGATGTTTGCCCTCTATGCAACACGTTCAGCGGCGACTTGCTCCCAATGTGCATTATCAATGCCTGTATCAATCATGTCCCGCTTACACACATCTTTGAATCGTAGTAGAGGCCGACCCTGAGATCTCTTACTCATCTGTAATTCACCAAAAAAGATGTCCTTTGGTATTCTACCATCATCCATCCTCCTAAGATGTCCTATCCATCTAAGTCTGCGAAGACTGAGCATGGAATAAACCGTCACACAACCTGATCTTTCCAATACTTCAGGATTTGTGATTTTGTCTTGCCACTTAATACCAAGAATTCTTCGCAGACATCGCATATGAAAGGTGTTTAAACGTTTCTCTTGGTATGAGTAAGTTGTCCAGGTTTCACTGCCATAAAGAAGAGTACTAAAGACACAAGCTTGATAGACAAGGACTTTTTTTGGGCGGTAAGCTTCCTGTTCTCCCAGACTCTATTTCTTAACCTGTTCATTGTTGTTGCTGCCTTACCAATCCGGATGTTGATTTCCTAATCTAGGGATAATTTGCTATTTACCACTGATCCTAGACACGTAAAATGGTCCACCATCTCTATTTCGGCGTCGTCAATAAAGATTGATGGTATCCCATGTGCACCTTGTGACATAATCTGTCTTCTTTTTGCTAATTGTTAAACCAAGTTCAGAACAAGCATTGGAGAATTCAGATAGTAGACATTGTAATTCTTCCTCAGAGTGGGTCGTAACTGCAGCATCATCTGCAAAAAGCAACTCTCCGATCAGTACCCTCCTAATTTTGGTCTTGGTCTTCAATCTATGAGCAGTGTAGAGACCGCCGTCTGAGCGTGAGGAATGTATATACCACCATCCTGATCGCGAAAGTAGAAGTGAAAAGTATATTCCAAAGAGGGTGGGAGCTAGTACGTACTAGAGTAATAAATCTTATGAAGATTTAAAAAAAAAAAAAAACTCAAATGGGTTTTAATTCAAGTAATTTTATCGGTCGTAGCGGATTTGTGATCCAGGATAAAGATCTCTACAATCAGTCTAGGATGTTCGTCCATCACGAATGAAGAAGACAATTTATTACATCCAGTAACTTGGATGAAGAATGACTTGCTCTATGGTTTGGATTATAATGAGGAAGTTGTCGCGCAACTTCGTCGACCTCACTCTCGCCTGCGTCCATCTGATTTCAGTGGCAAGACTAACAGGACGACTGGAGACGGACACAGGTGCAGTGGCGTTAGGCTGCCACATGCCAGTTATTCCTGCGTGTCTTCGAGTATCTTCAAACCCTTACGACAAGCATATGAGAAAAGCTATACCAGCTAACTGATACAGGCCCACTACTCATCGAGAGTGTGGGCGCTTATCGAAACTTTGTCGAACGGTCGTACAAATTTGCTCTTTTTGCCCGCTCAAACCACGACTCTAGCTGAATGTAACCGCATCGGTTACATTCTCGAAATGCCTGCCTCGCTAACTTGCGTTGGCTGGGAAGATCCCAATTTGAGTCACCTCACACAGCCATCCGAGACAACGAACGCTAGACGCGGGACTGATCTTGCGAACCAGACCAGCCCTCACAATCAGGTCTAATGTTCCAACGGCCGACAGGTTTTCCCTCGCTTTATTTTTCTTCTTCCCAAAAATTGGAGTTGACAGCCAAGCGAGAATGGTTTTATGGTTTGCAAGAAGCCGCCTAGCCCCGCCTTCTGATTGCCTGCCTGGTGACATGCCCATATGGTGGTGAAGGCAATGAATGAATCACCCAAAACAACGAGAAGTAGATTGTGAGCTTTACTAACACACGACTACTTGGTGGTGAAGCGGTTCTAACAAGTTGTCCAGCCAATCGCAGGCTGTGTCGTCGATCGCCACCTTTTGCGGAGGGCATTAGCATGTCGATTTTACAGTTGGCGTTATGATTCATGGGCAGGATGAAATACCATTGAACACGGGCGGTTTACCTGTCGAACCCCTGCGCGACGTTGTAGACAAGTCGGGTTGTTTGGTTTTTCTCTTCTCCTACTGTAATCAGTTGAGTTGTTATATTGTTTTCGAATATTTTATTCCTAATTACGCTGACAACAACATCTGTATATTTTGAATGTATACTTCTCTCCATGCTAGGTAATGAGTCTCTGCATGCATGTCTTGTTTTCTTGTATTGTCTGCCTGCCTGTCTTTTTTACTTGTCTTATCTGCCTGCCTATCTGTCTTGTATGCCTGCGTGTCTACCTATCTTGGCTGCGTACCTGTCTAACTTACCTGTCTTGCCCGCCTGCCTGCCTGCTTATCTTGCCCGCCTGCCTGCCTGCTTATCTTGCCCGCCTGCCTGCCTACCTATCTGTCCTGTCTGCGCACCTGTCTGTCTTTTGTCTTGTCTGCATGCCATGTCTGTTTTTTTTTTTTTTGCCTATCTTGTCTGCCTGCCTACCTGTCTAACTTACCCGTCTTGCCTGCCTGCCTACCTATCTGTCCTGTCTGCACACCTATCTAACTTTTGTCTTGTCTGTATGCCATGTCTGGTTTTTTTTTTTGCCTATCTTGTCTGATTATCTTGTCTGTCTTGCTTCCCTTCCTATCTTTCTTTCTCTGCATGTATGAGTCTGTCTATCTGCGTGTCAATACGCGCGCACACACACACACTTTGCACAGAGGCAGACTCAGAGACAGAAAAAGAAAGAACAAGACGCAGAGGGAGGAAGACTGACAGGTGACTCTATCACAAGCAGTCAAGCTATAAGATACTGTTTACATTCACGTGTTATACTCCGCCTTCGGTCATTATCTCAAAATTATTAAATATGAAAAAATTCCGGACTGTGGTCAAATTATAAACCCTGTGTGTAAGTGTTGCCCAGTCATAAATGTGACTGCTTCGTGCGGCTTTTTATCTGCAGACAAGTTTCGTGTGTGCGTGTTTTTTTTTTTTTTTTTTTTTTGGGGGGGGGGGGGGGGTTCTTTCTTGTCTGCCGAAATCAAGCAATGTTTTTTTGCCCATACATTTATTTTATTTTTTGTTTTTGTTTTGTCACTCTCCGGTCTGTCTGTCGCGTCTGTCTGTCCCATCTGTATGTCTCTTCTGTCTATCCTGTCTGTATGTCTCGCCTGTCTATCCTGTCTGTATGTCCCGTCTGTGTGTCTCGTCTGTCTGTCTCGTCTGTCTGTATGCCTCGTCTGTCTGTCCTGTCTGTATGTCTCGTCTTTCTGTCCCGTCTGTATGTCTCGTCTGTCTAACCTGTCTGTATGTCTCGTCTGTCTAACCTGTCTGTATGTCTCGTCTGTATGTCTTGTCTGTCTGTCCCGTCTGTATGTCTCGTCTGTCTGTATATTTCGTCTGGCTATCCTGTCTGTATGACTCGTCTGTCTATCCTGTCTGTATGTGTCGTCTGTCTGTCCTGTCTGTATGTCTCGTCTGTCTGTATGTCTCGTCTGTCTGTCCCGTCTGTATGTCTCGTCTGTCTGTCCCGTCTGTATGTCTCGTCTGGCTATCCCGTCTGTCTGTCTCGTCTGTCTGTATGTCTTGTCTGTCTGTATGTCTCATCTGTCTGTATGTCTCGTCTGTATGTCTTGTCTGTCTGTATGTCTCATCTGTCTGTATGTCTCATCTGTCTGTCCCGTCTGTATGTCTCGTCTGTCTATCCTGTCTGTATGTCTTGTCTGTCTGTATGTCTCGTCTGTCTGTATGTCTCATCTGTCTGTCCCGTCTGTATGTCTCGTCTGTCTATCCCGTCTGTATGTCTCGTCTGTCTGTATGTCTCGTCTGTCTGTATGTCTTGTCTGTCTGGATGTCTCATCTGTCTGTCCCGTCTGTATGTCTCGTCTGTCTATCCTGTCTGTATGTCTCGTCTGTCTATCCCGTCTGTCTGTATGTCTTGTCTGTATGTCTCATCTGTCTGTATGTCTCATATGTCTGTCCTGTCTGTATGTCTCGTCTGTCTGTATGTCTAGTCTGTCTGTATGTCTCGTCTGTCTGTCCCGTCTGTCTGTCCCGTCTGTATGTCTCGTCTGTCTGTATGTCTCGTCTGTCTGTATGTCTCGTCTGTCTATCCCGTCTGTCTGTCCTGTCTCGTCTGTCTGTATGTCTCGTGTGTCTGTCCTGTCTGTATGTCTCGTCTGTCTGTCCTGTTTGTATGTCTCGTCTGTCTGTATGTCTCGTCTGTCTGTCCCGTCTGTATGTCTCATCTGTATGTCTCGTCTGTCTGTCCCGTCTGTATGTCTCGTCTGTTTGTCCTGTCTGTCTGTTCCCTCTGTATGTCCCGTCTGTATGTCTCGTCTGTTTGTCTGTCTGTCCTGTCTGTCCCCTCTGTATGTCTCGTCTGTCTGTCCCGTCTGTCTGTCCCGTCTGTATGTCTCGTCTGTCTGTATGTCTCGTCTGTCTGTCCCGTCTGTATGTCTCGTCTGTTTGTCTGTCTGTCCTGTCTGTTTGTCTCGTCTGTCTGTCCTGTCTGTCTGTATGTCTCGTCTGTCTGTATGTCTCGTCTGTCTGTATGTCTCGTCTGTCTATATGTCTCGTCTGTCTATCCTGTCTGTATGTCTCATCTGTCTGTCCTGTCTGTATGTCTCGTCTGTCTGTCCTGTCTGTATGTCCTGTCTGTATGTCTCGTCTGTCTGTCCTGTTTGTATGTCTCGTCTGTCTGTATGTCTCATCTGTCTGTCCCGCCTGTCTGTATGTCTCTTCCGTCTGTATGTCTCGTCTGTCTGTATGTCCCGTCTGTATGTCTCGTCTGTCTGTATGTCTCGTCTCTGTCCCGTCTGTCTGTCTGTCTCGTCTGTCTGTCTGTCCCGTCTGTATGTCTCGTCTGTCTGTATGTCTCGTCTCTGTCCCGTCTGTATGTCTCGTCTCTGTCCCGTCTGTGTGTCTCGTCTGTCTGTCTGTCCCGTCTGTATGTCTCGTCTGTCTGTATGTCTCGTCTGTCTATCCCGTCTGTCTGTCTCATCTGTCTGTATGTCCCGTCTGTCTGTATGTCCCGTCTGTCTGTATGTCTCGTCTGTCTATCCCGTCTGTCTGTCTCATCTGTCTGTATGTCCCGTCTGTCTGTATGTCCCGTCTGTCTGTATGTCACGTCTGTCTATCCCGTCTGTCTATCCCGTCTGTATGTCTCGTCTGTCTGTCCTGTCTGTATGGCTCGTCTGTCTGTCCCGTCTGTCTGTCTATCCCGTCTGTATGTCTCGTCTGTCTGTCCCGTCTGTCTGTCTATCCCGTCTGTATGTCTCGTCTGTCTGTATGTCTCGTCTGTCTGTATGTCTCGTCTGTCTGTATGTCTCGTCTGTCTGTCCCGTCTGTATGTCTCGTCTGTCTGTCCCGTCTGTATGTCTGTCTGTCTGTCTATCCCATCTGTATGTCTCGCCTGTCTGTCCCGTCTGTCTATCCCGTCTGTATGTCTCGTCTGTCTGTATGTCTCGTCTGTCTGTATGTCTCGTCTGTATGTCTCGTCTGTCTGTCCCTTCTGTATGTCTCGTCTGTCTGTCCCGTCTGTATGTCTCGTTTGTCTGTCTATCCCGTCTGTCTGTATGTCTCGTCTGTCTGTATGTCTTGAGTGTATGTCTCGTCTGTCTGTATGTCTCGTCTGTCTGTATGTCTCGTCTGGTCTGTTTGTATGTCTCGTCTGTCTGTCCCGTCTGTATGTCTCGTCTGTCTGTCCTGTCTGTATGTCTCGTCTGTCTGTATGTCTTGTCTGTCTATCCTGTCTGTATGTCTCATCTGTCTGTCCTGTCTGTATGTCTCGTCTGTCTGTATATCTCGTCTGTCTGTATGTCTCGTCTGTCTGTCCCGCCTGTCTGTATGCCTCGTCTGTCTATCCCGTCTGTATGTCTCGTCTGTCTGTCCCGTCTGTATGTCTCGTCTGTCTGTTCCGTCGGTATGTCTCATCTGTCTGTCCTGTCTGTATGTCTCTTCTGTATGTCTCGTCTGTCTGTATGTCTCGTCTGTCTGTATGTCTCGTCTGTCTGTCCTGTCTGTATGTCTTGTCTGTATGTCTCATCTGTATGTCTCGTCTGTCTGTCCCGTCTGTCTGTCTGTATGTCTCGTCTGTCTGTCCCGTCTGCCCAGTCTGCATGTCACCGTCTGTCTGCCCCACCTGCCTGTCTCATCTGTCTGTCTCGTCTGATTGTCCCGTCCCGTCTGCGCTGTCGTCCGCCTGTTAATCTGCCAGCCGATGACCTGTCTATCCTTCCGCTCGTCTGTTCGCCAGCCTTTGTCTTTTCGACATAGTGTCTTTCCCCATGTGGTCTATGCGTCTTGTCTGTCTCTCTCCATGTTTGACCTGTTATCTGTTTCCACAGTGTTTGTCTATCCCCCTTCTGCCTATCAGCCCACGCATATCTATCCGCTCGAATATCTGTCCCTCCGTCAGTCCATCACTGTCAACCCGCTCGTCTGCCGCCAACCAACCCGTCTGTCTGCCTATTTATGTGTATTTTTGTCAGTGTGCTAGCGAAAGAATTCCACACTTTATCATTTGTTTTTTCTTTGTTGTTGTTGTTCGCATATCCTTTACAATGTGTCAACATCAGTATCTTTCAGCTGATTGTTGATTTCTTGGCAAAATTACGCTCAGTAGTTTGCATTGCTTTCTGAGCGGCCAGCTCACATACCCCTAAGTTACCGACGCGGCGAGAACCGCTACCAATTCTCGCGCACATTACGTTCCTCGCGAGAAATACGGAGAAAGTCGCTATTTGTGTCCCTGTTTGTAAACATTCTACGGCAGGGGTGGGCAAACATTTTGTGCGTAGGGCCGCATTGACAAATGGAAAGCTTTGTTTTTTTTTTTTTTTTTTTTTTTTTTTTTTGGGGGGGGGGAGGCGCTTATATATATATAAGCTTTGTTTACAGCAGCAACCTACCAGAATAAGTTACTATGTAACACAGTACTTTTACTTAACACACACACACACACACGCACGTAAACACACACACACTTTGTTTACAGCAGCAATCTACCACAATAGGCTGGCAAGACAGGAAGTAAGACAGATACGCAGACAAGACAGGCAGGCAGACATGCAGACAGACAAGGCAGGCGTACAAGACAGACAGGCAGGCGGACAAGACAGATAGGCAGGAGGAAAAGAAAACACGTGAATGTATAGAAAAGTTGGGGAATAGAGAAAGTCACCACAGCAACATAGATAATTCTTAAGCAAACTAGGAATGGTAATTGATTTATGATCGCTACAAAGAGAGACCAAGGGGAAGACCTAGAAGCAAGTACCTGGATGGCTTGGCCTTGTGGCATGGTCGAGACAGAAACACGGAGATGATCCACGACGCTGGTGATCGAGTGAGATGGCAGAACATGACCGCCCACGCTTACCGGCATGGCACATGATGGATGGATGGATGGACAAAGAGCTGTAGATGCATCAGTTGCATGGGCAAATAGATGGTGTATCAGCATAAATACTGACAAGTGCAGCACCACTCTAGTTACCCTCTCCAAAACAAAAGGCAGGTAACATCCAGATAAATGGAATACCAATAAGAGAAGATAAAGAACCAACATATCTTGGAGTAACATTTGATAACAGGCTAAAATGGAGAAAGCACACCAACAAAGTTGTAGCAAAAGCCAGAAGGGAAATAGCCATCATGAGAAAAATAAGTGGAACCACTTGGGGAGCCAGTGGGAAAATACTTAGCAAAGTTTATCAACAGAGCATACGACCGCACCTGGAATACGGGTCAACTGCTTGGTATCTAACAACAAAATCCACACTACAAGAGCTGGAGAAAGTGCAAAATTAAGCACTTAGAGTCACCACAGGGGGAATGAGATCCTCCCCTATAGTGGAGAAGATGGGGAGAACACAAGCGATGAGAGAGCGCAGAGATACTAAAACGCCAATGCTCTTAATACAGTGGTTCTCAACCTGTGGGGAATTCCCCCCCCCCCCAGGGGGGAATTTTAGGGTTTCCAGGGGGGGGGGGAATGAAAACCATTTCAGATGGTGTTAATACAAGAACCGATTACTTGGTATTGTTTTTCCCTTCATACGTTACAGTTATGTATGTCTAATCCTTCTAAAATTCATTTTATAAAGTAAGTAGACCCACAAATCATGTTTTATGTGGATGTCTTGACTTGTTTTAGTATATGCTATTACATTTGCCTTCCACTTTTACGTATACTGTGTAGGGGTGGGGGGATTTGTAGATAGGAAATATAAAGGGGGGGGGAATGACGTTCTGAAAATACGGTGAAAGGGGGGGGGGGGTACGGGCCAAAAAAGGTTGAGAACCACTGCTCTAACACAAGCAGAAAAGTTCCCCAGTTTGCCAGGCCACCCTATTAAGCACAGATTTGAAAACTTAGCTATGGGGCGGTTGAAAAGAAGCAGTTTTATCCACGAGGCTAAACGACTCTGCAGAGAAACCACCGATCTGCCCAGGGTTGGTATCCCCCTGAAAACTATTCCAGAACGAACTCCATGGAAAGGGGAACATATACTATCAATACAAATCCAGACAAAAGTGAAAGAAATATTTGACAAGGAAGAATAGAACAGTGTACAGCGCAGAAGAGCCACTCTCAGCTTCCTTGATGACGAATACCCACAGGACCTCTGGATCCGAGTCTACACAGATGGGTCAGCACAAAATGCTGTTCGAAATTGAGGAAAGGGAGTGTACATAGAATATTAGGGACACGACCAGAGTGCCAACAGGAAAGTACTGCCATAACTATGATGTTGAAATCCAGACAATCAAGATAGCAGCAGAAATTACTGAATACCAGCTATGGTACACAATCTGTGGTGCTAATGACAGATGCAAAATCAGTAATCGAGGCGCTCCTGTCTGGGAAATTGCCAGTACTTTGGACACTACTTTCTGAACTTGGCAGCCAGCGTAAAGTCACCATACAGTGGATACCATCTCACTGTGGGGTACCCGGAAACGAGCGAGCTGATTGATTAGCTAAGGAAGGAGCAAAAGAAGAACAACCTGATGTGCCCGTTACATACCACCAAACGAAAAGAATGATCACATCAGTCAGAAAGGCACCAACACTTGTTCATGACGACTACCACGTTATGGACAGGCCAGAACACGCCATTATTCTGTGCCTCAGAACAGGGCACAATAGATTAGGCAATCACATGTATAGAACACTCAAGATGAGTGAATCAGCCATGTGGACTGCCGGCGCAGACGGCAGATCACATACTCCTAGACTACCCAAAATACAACACATCTACAGGGTTAGTCGGAGAGCCCAGATATTTCCATGTAGATTCAATCCAATAACTACCGAGTCGGCAAGTGAGCTTTCATTCCAGAATTCGGCAAATTTCATCTTATATATCAGCTCACCTGCTGTACCAAAAATATATGCGCTAAGGACAAAAAAGCCGGTCTCCCTGGCGAACGATTTTAGGACGCTGTTCGTAATCCCATACACCCACGTCTGAAACACACTTGCGCGAGATTTGGCAACAGATCGCGTCGCGCTGGTTTATTACTGAAAGTTGTGTGAGCCGGTCGTTCAGAAAGCAATGGGAAACTACTGAACGTAAAACTTACCAAGACATCAACAGCATCTGCAAAATGCTGGTGTTGATTGCAATGTCCTGTAAATATGATATACAATTAAAAAAAAAAAACAGCAAACAATGTGTGCATCGGTGCATGGTGCGTATAAATGCACCTTCAAACACAAGTTGTGAATGACGAAGTAACGTAACATATAATTAGTTAGTTAATTAGTTAGTCTTCCCTCTTGAGCCTAAGTCGGCGCGTAGGGCACAAGTCATGACTCTCCATGTCTGGCGGTTCGCTGCTACCTGTTGTAGATAACATATAAGCATGTTGTAGATAACATATAAGAAGAACAACCTGATGTGCCTATTACATACCACCAAAAGAAAAGAATGATCAAATCAGTCAGAAGGCCACCAAACCTTATTCAAGACGACTACCACGTTATGGACAGACCAGAACAGGTCATTCTTCTGCGCCTCAGAACAGGACACAATAGATTACGCAACCACTTGTATACAAAATTCAAGATTGGTGACTCAGCCACGTGCACATGTGGTTTGGCGTCGCAGACAGCAGAGCACATACTCCAGGATTGCCCAAACTACAACATATCCAGGCGAACCTTCTGGCCTAGAGAGACAACAGTGGAAGATAAACTCTACGGACCGCTGAATGAACTAAAAAAGACTGTTGGATTCATACAAGAGACAACATTGCAGTTATAAACATATTTCAGGCGAACGAAAGAAGAAGAAGAATATAAGCATGTGAGAAAAGAATATGATACATATGATCATTATAATAGACTAGCTGACCCGGCCCGGCTTCGCAAAACAAAATTTAATTTCTTAACTACACCACAATTAATATATAGAAAGGGGACCCAACCCAAGAAAAGTTATATCAAGGGAAATGCTACTAAAAGTTATGTCCCTTGATATAACTTTACCCAAGTTATCAAAAAACTGAACCCTACTACGCAAATAGCCGGTCTCTCTGGCCGAGGGGTTACAACACTTTCTCCGTAATCCCGTTTATCACGCAGAGTCTCGTAGCAGGGCGAGAGCTGGGAGCGGTTCGACCCCCGCTGGTGACTTGCGGGATAACACAGCTCACTTCACACTTTTATGACTTTACACCACGCATAATAACTTCAAACTTCGCTGTTGATGACATTTTCTACACGTCTTCTTCTCATTCCGGTGCTGCCAACTGTCATACTCATAGTTTGTTAGTTTACAGCTATTTGCGTAGTGCGCAAAATGTTTTGCATATCCTTTACAGGACATCGCTGTCAACATCAGCATCTTTCAGCTGTATGTTGATTTCTTGGCAAGATTACACTCAGTAGTTTGCCATTGCTTTCTGAACGACCGGCACCCATACCATTTCGTAAAAAGCCAACGCAAGGCGGTCTGCTGCCATATCGCCCACAGCTGTGTTTCTACGCGGGTATCCGGGATCACAAACTGCGTCCGTAACGCCTTCGCCACGGAGCCGACAATGAGACGTACTGGAGAAAATAATTTAGGCTCATAATTTCTGTGACCGAATGGTCCGTGGGGAACACTATGGGTAGTTTAACACTAGCTGCTTGTATTTCCCCACAGCAATGATTGGTACGCCGGCCTCCCTGGTCTACGGGTTACACGACTTTCTCCGTAACCCCGTATACTCTCGTGATAACGTGATGTGCGTGAGAATTGGTAGCGGTTCTCTCCGCGTCGGTAACTTACGGGGTAAGTGAGCCGGCCACTCAGAAAGCAATGGCAAACTACTGAGCGTAATCTTGCCAAATGCCAGGAAATCAACAATCAGCTGAAAGCTGCTGATGTTGACAGCGATGTCCTGTAAAAGGATGTGCGAACAAAAAAAAATGTTTGGTACTCTTTTTTACATGCTAGCATTGGCCTCTTCAGAAAGAAATGGCAAACTACTGAACGTAAACTTGTCAAGAAATCACAAACAGCCAATAAATGATGGCGTTAACTGTGAAGTCTTGTAAAGTATATGCAACTACGCATTGACCTGCATTGCGGGTGCCTTGATGCACTCGTTAGGACATTACGCTGCTAATGTCAAGGGCATGGTCAGGCGAGGGTTTTAACGCCCAAGCTCATCGTCCGCTAAGTAAAGGAAAGACTGGCCACCTTTTCCTCAGTGCCCATCCATCGGCATCATGTGCTATGCCGATAAGCGTGGGCGGTCATGTTTTGTCATCTCGCTCGATCACCAGAGTCGTGGATCAGCTCCGTGTTTCTGTCTTGACCATGCCACGTGGCCAAGCCATCCATGTATTTACTTCTATGTCATCCCCTTGGTATGTTCCCTTCGATCTTGCCAGTTGTCACCAAGTTCTCCAATTCATTTCTTCTCATAACATGCCCAAAAAAAAATTCCTCAGTGTACTGAGATATAAAAATGCGATGGTCATAACGCTTACTCACCTATTGCATGTTCTTGCTACATGATTGAAATTAACCGCCTTAGACATTCTGATCAATATACGGTTAATTCTGCCACTACTGGGGAGTCGTACCTAAGACCAATGATTTGACTGACAAGTTCACTAGTTAGCTATCTGTTGGGGTATCACCCTTGCACTCCCTAAGTCCATAGGTGCTCAGATCCTCCCTCCAACATATGCTCAGTGTCCGGGGGCAATTGCTGCAAGTTCTGTCTTGGTTGACTAGGCCCCTCGTTCTCCCGATGTGCCTCTCGTGTCTGGCCGTGCCATTTCTAACTTCCAAGTCTCTCAATCTAGACAGCGAGGTTGATTCACTGGCGGTCAACGTCCTCCGCTCTCCACATCTCTCTAAGGGCATTAATAACATTGGCACGATACATGGGCTGGTCATATGCAGGGGAGGCAGAGCTTGCCAGTTTATCGGCTCGTACATTTCCCTCAACTCGTGCATGTCCCCGAACGAAGATGAAGATGACTCTACGGACAACAGTAGAAGATGAACATGTGCACTAACTACTCCATGAGCCACGGCTCATAGTAAAGTATGTGTAAGGTAGAAAATGAATTACCAAGTACACAGTTAAGAACGTAAAGGTAAGAAAGGTGTCCAGTAAAATGTGTAAATAAAGGCCAGACAAGTGTATAATAAACTATGGAAAATGAAAAATGATTTACCCACCCATGCAGTGGAAATAAGACAGATCTGTAAATGCGAAGTAATCTGTGCAAAGAAAGATACGATATATTTCTTCTTTTTCGTTCCTCTTTCGAGGGGAGTATGTCAGCCCCCCCCCTTTCCCCCTCCCCAGTTCTACACCTCAAAGGACAGCGTGTCCGACTTCGGCATGTATAGGGTGTATTTTTAATGACTGTGCAGTTTTTGAAAATATTGTAAATATTGCCATTCCAAGTTTTGTATGTACCCTTTGTGAACTCGTGCAACATGAAAGGTAAATACAAAACTTGGAACGGCAATATTTTCAAAAACCCCACAGTCATTAAAAATACACCCTGTATTTGTGCCAGGTTTGCTTGCTCTAGACAGATTCTATCCAGTTTTGTCTTTCCTACATACGAAGCCATCTTACAGGCTACTCTTTGCAATCTCCAACTGCCGTGGAATGTTTACTTTGCCTCTGTGTAATTAACACACTCATGACTGTTCATTGTGCTTAGTGTATCTCTTGCCCATGTGACGTGGAATCCTCCAAGTAAATGGCTTACTGTTTCAAACAGACGATGTGTTTATAGATGACAGAGTCCGTGTAAAACAAGAAGAAAAATCAATTGTTGGAATATCTGTACAGTTGTTGATATTACCGAGGAACGTTTGGCCGAGTGGTTAGAACGCCGGGTTTCCTTCCAAGAGACTCGGATTCAAATCCTCGGTAAGGTGTGATTTTTTTTTTTTTTTTTGTCGTGGGCAAAAATGAAAAACCCTAACCTGCACAGTTCGGCGACTTCACTAGCCAGCGGCCTTAATTCCTCAGGCTTGAGACCCCCTGTCCTACACCGCTAGGTACAATAGGCAGTAGCTGATATTACTGATTGATTTCTTCTTCTTCTGCGTTCATCCGGAGAGTTTTTTTCGTATGTGATGGCGCTGTTCCTGTTTACAGCAGAGCTGCATTCTTGCGCCGTTAAGCCGACACTTCTCAGATTGATTTTATAATGGATGTTTAAATGGGGGAAAAAGCTAGTCGTATGTGTTTTACAGGACATGCAATCTAGCAATTGACGGCTGCTTGTGATTTACTGGGCAATTCTTCTTCTTCGTTCATCCAGAGTTGTTTTTTTTCTCCTTCGGACGTGATTGCGTTGTGCCTGTTTACAGCAAAGCTGCGTTCTTGCGCCGTTAGGCAGACACATCCGACTTCTGCCGGGCATTTGTTGACTGGGTTAACCATCCCGGATTGGGCAATTCTAGTTCAGTCATTTGTCACTGCTTTCTGAACAGTCGACTCCTCATGCCACGGAAATCAACGCAAATTTAGCTAATGGCTGATTTTGAACCCTCGATTAGGGGTATGTCTGGAAATCATGAAACTGTGGTTCACTCTCCAATAAGCCACAAACGCTGGTGGATAAACAGCGCCATATCTCGGAAACTGAAATACAAGGGGGTTTCAAATAAAAACAACTCCCCCCAATGACTTTTTGAGTTGTCCAAACAGGTGGAAATCACTTGGGGCTAGGTCTGGCGAGTACGGGGGATGTGGTACACACACGGGCAGTATGGAGTCGAGCATTGTCATAATGCAAAAGGACACTTTTACTCAGAAGTCCTCGTCGTTTGAATTTGATTGCGGGTCAAAACTTTCTACTCCACTCATACACTTGTTGGACTGACAGGCATGCATCACCATACTGGAAATTAATTCACCGATTAATTTTTATATGTTTTACCCTCTCACTGATAAAAAAAAAAAAAAAAAAAAAACGAATAACAGAACGCTGCTCCTTTATGGTGCATGTCAAAAGTGAGCGGCCATTTTAAACTATCCATATGACGTCACCGTGTCCGTCTGCACAGTGATACCACGTATTTAACTTTTTTGACATCCTTAACAACAACAAAATTGACAGGCTACAAGACAATGGCATGGTTATTGAAATTTATGTCACACATTTAAGGTTTTCGTTTGAAGACCCTGCTTCTTTGGCCATATTTAAGGTCACATTGGTTTGGAAAGAACAGTGATGGAAGGCGGGATTCTTGGGAGAAGAGGCAGTGGTCGACCAGCACGAAGAGGAACACAAGACAGTGCAGACACTTTGGGCTTGATGATGATGAAGGCAGAAGAAATGGCCAGAGATTGAGAAACATTTCTGCTGACAGCTCGCTTTGAACTGAAGCGTAGTCCTTCCACACTACTTCTAATAGAACGACTGATTTTTGCGCGTGGATTAGCCTTCTCTATTACCAGTGTCCCTCGCCAACAGGCGAACCTACTCCGACTTCAGAGGTACTTGTAATTTATGTGCCTAAGTCAAGGAAGAGAAATTCACATTTTAGTCTAAGTGACAACTAGGGTTGGAACTGAATAGTAAGAAGACACACATTATGGTCGTCACTGGGAAGAAGGAAATACTACAATGTAATATACAAGTAAATGGGCATATTCTTAAGCAAGTGAATAGATACAGTTATCTCTGAACAGTCATAACATCTGATGGAAAATGCCTCGAAGAGATTAGAACAAGAATTGCCATTGCGAAGGTAGCCTTTTGCAAGATGGAAAACATACTGACCAATAAAAAGATATCAATTGAAACGAGAAAAGAGTGTTGAAGTGCTACATAGAACCTATACTTTTGTATGGATGTGAAGCGTGGGCAATGAGCAGCCAAGCTGAAAAAAACATCTGATGGCTGTGGAAATGTGGTTTCTGAGGAAAATGCAAAGAATACCATGGACAGACAGAAAAACCAATGAACAAATCCTTCAAGAAACAAATAAAAATCGTTAATTTATTAGAGTCATTAGACGTAGACAGTCAAAATTTTTTGGACATGTTATGAGAAGAAATGACTTGGAGAACTTGGTGACAACTGGCAAGATCGAGGGGAAGAGACCAAGGGGAAGACCGAGAAGTAAATACCTGGATGGCTTGGTCGCATGGCATGGCCGAGACAGGAACAAGGAGCTGATCCACGACTCTGGTGATCGAGTGAGATGGCAGAACATCACCGCCCACGCTTATCGGCATGGCACATGATGGATGGATGGATGGATGGACCAGTGTAAGGGTTGAACTCATTACTCCATCATTAAAAGTTATACACTCACGATTTACCATAGTGGTTCTTTCCTTGAGAATCTGCTGCAAATCATACTCAAATATTTAAAAAAAGAACACAAAAAGCAAAAGAAATTAACATAGATAGCATTTAGAAACTTGTGGAAGTCAACAGGGATTAAAACAAGCACCACAACTAAGGATGGTATGATGAGAAAGGTGAAGACATGCATGCTTCGAGTAGAGTGGCAGTTAGTTAGTTAGTTAGTTAGTCGACAGATCATCCTCGTTGCACATCGGACCATTCAGTCCATAAGTGCTCGGATCCCCTCCTCAGCAAATCCCGCAGCGTGTAGCGGCTAACGACGCCAGTTCTGTGTTGGTTTATCAATCTTCTTTGGCTTCCTGCGTAGTGTTCTTGTTTGGCCACCCCTCTTTTAATTTGCTGCTCTCGCAATCTGGCCATTGTTGTAGATTCACAGTCATCACTTGGTTCTTGCAAAAGTCTCACTTCTCGTAGAGCATTCAGAATGTCAGCCTGGTCCATGGCGCGTCCGCCCTCCACAGTAGCCTCACCTGCGAGCTTGTCAGCCCGCTCATTTCCTTGTACTCCCGCATGCCCTGGCACGAAGATGAAACTAAGCTTTGCCAGCCGAGACCGCTCCAGAGGCAGCAACCATTCTCTTCGGATCGACCCCTCCTCTATCCTCTTGATCATGTTCATTGAGTCGCTAAGGAAACAAGCCCTAGTGAATGTCTGTGTCTCGAGCCATGTTATTGCTTTACTTACTGCCATGACTTCCATGGTCAGGCTACTTGTGGTTTCAGTGAAAGCACCAGAGTCCTCCTTCACAATTCTCCCTCCGGCCCGAGCTGTAAAGGCCCATGAGCTTCTCACATGTCGGACGACCGACCCATCTGTGTAGATGACCGCGTCACTGTCTAGCGAATTCTCGAAAATCAACGCTTGTACTTCAGCCTCCACAGCAGCCGGATTTTCTTGTCTGCATTTTCTATCTAGTTGGATGCAAACTGACAAGGATGTGCAGAAGTCTGTTGGCACTTGCACCCACTCCTCGCCAGGTTCTAAGTCCTCAAGTGAACACACCTGTTGAAGAATGTCTTCGGCTTGACCCATCCACGACCGTCCTCTTTTTAACCTGCTGCCCTTCACCTTCCTAATTTCACTATGCAGTGGATGCTGTGTGTTTGCGTTAATTCTGAGGTAGGCGCGTGCCCTGCAAACTTGCATTCTCTCTTCAATGGTTGGAAAATCAAGAAGGTAGCGCATCGCCCTGCATGCTGTATCTCTTGTACATCCAAGAATAATGCGCATAGCTTCATTCTGTATCCTTTCCATCCTTTCTATCTGCTTATGGCTGACAGTCAGGATTGCCATTGCATACTCCAAAACAGACATGACCAGCCCCTCGTACAGAAGACATAGATGGCGCTGCTCACAGTTTGCTGCCGCCATCACCCGCATCGCTGCCAAACCCCGCTTGGCCTTTGCTATCACCCGGTCTATGTGCACATTATAAGCAAGGCTTCGATCAAACCGTATCCCCAGGTAATTCATTGCCTGCGTTCTTTCCACCGTCTCTGAACACAGCATTACAGTTGGTGTTGGATTGTTGACAATATGATTATTCAACGAGAACCAAGTCACTGTTGCCTTTGTTGGGTTGACCATTGCCCCAGCTTCATCACACCAAGTACTTATGCGATTGAGTTCGGTTTGTAGTTCCACAGCAACCTCCTCTCTATCCTTACCCTGACGATACACTAAAACATCATCGGCATATGACAATGTCCTGCCAGGTCCAGTGATCTGCTCACTGGTGATTCTCACTGTGTAGGCGTTGAACAGTACCGGAGATAATGGTGATCCCTGTGGTAGGCCAGGATATATTGTTGTTGGTTCCGAAGTCCAACTGCCACATCTAAAAACTACTTTCCGTTGGAAGAGGGCTGCAGCGATCCAACTAAGGAGGAATGGACTTACGTTTAGTTCAAGAAGCTGAAACATTAAAAAATCCAGTGGTACTCTGTTGTATGCGTCCTCAAGATCAATCGCTGCAGCAACGGTTTCAGTGCCTGAGTGGAAACCTTCATAGACATCGTGGGCAAAGACTGCTGCATTGGTCCAGGTTTCTCTTTTTGGACGGTACCCACCCAGGGTAGGTGGGAAAACACCTTGCCTCTCTAGTTGGCTTGATATTTTCCTGGCAATTACCTTCTCCAGCAGCTTGCCTATTGTATTCTGCATGGTTATAATTCGATATCCCTGAATTTTTTTGTGGTCTTTGTCAGGCTTCGGCAAGGGAATCAGATAGCTGTGTAACCATTCCTCCTTGATGCTAGCACTCCCTATACTGTTGTTGTACATGTCTGCTAGTTTCTCTAGCTCATTGTCGGTACACCTATTTATGTCGTCGTATCTTATGCCATCAGGACCTGGAGCACTGTTTTTTGATCGTCGAAGCACAGCCTTGATTTCTTTCACTGTCACTGTGTCTTCATCCGAAGTGTTCTGGGCCTTGCATCTGTCTGAGGTGACCTCCTTGGCCAGATTCCGGCCTCCCATGTCTGTCTGGTTGCTCTGCTCAAGGTAGCGTTCAAAGAGGGCTTTGCCCTTGTCCTCGTCAGTCCTCTGCCAGATGAGGTCAGCACCTTGGAAGTCAGAAATGCTCTTATTCTTGACTACACCACTCATGCTTTTATGTAGTCGCCAGAACAATTTCAGTGACTTGTCTGTGCTTACTCTTTGACACACCTCTGCCCATTTTTCGCTTTTAACCACCTTGACCAGTAGTAGAGTGGCAGGCTTCCATTCAACAATAACAAATAGTCAAATAGTCAGGGGACTTCCAGTAATAAAATTTCCCCTGGTCTCTGGGTAGTGAGATCGGACGCCCGTGTGTATTGTTGTGCACGTAAAATATCCCTTGGCAGTTGGAAGTCGAAAAAGAGTAGCCTAATGGCGCTGCCCGGGCAAAATTTCGAGTTAAAAATCTACCCAAAGTATTTCCGGATCCTCGCCGATGCAACGGAGCTCGCGCATTGAACTGAGTTTCTCCAGACTCAGGTTTGAGTTAGGAGGAGAACGAAGCACTTATGGGTTAAACCGTGTTGATCCAACGACTAAACTATAAACTAATAACAAATAGTTAGCATCTGTTGGATTGTTTCCCCAGAACA
This sequence comes from Cepaea hortensis, assembly GCA_963921405.1. Taxonomy (NCBI): domain Eukaryota; kingdom Metazoa; phylum Mollusca; class Gastropoda; order Stylommatophora; family Helicidae; genus Cepaea; species Cepaea hortensis. The sequence continues at coordinate 60,629 of CAWUFQ010000410.1, forward strand.
TGCTAGTGAGGTGAGAAACGAGCAGGTGGACAGGGGTCTGCACCCCTTGGTGGGGTATTGGTGCATAATAAGGCAGATGTTGTGGGGGGATCATTGAAATCGTGTGTATATCTTCTTCTTCATCCGGAGAGTTTTTTCGGACGTAATTGCGTTGTGCCTGTTTACAGCAGAGCTGCATTCTTGCGCTGTTAGGCTGACACATCCGACTTCTGCGGGCATTTGTTGACCGGGTTAACGTTTCCAGGGTGTGTATATTATAGAAAAACGGATAGATCCTCACGGCTTGGAGAGAATGGTGCTGCCGGGAGTGACCAGAGGATCTGGCTGACACTCAAAACTCCGAGGAAAGGCCCGGCGGACACATAATCAGACTGCCACTGGTACCATTTAGGAAAAACAAAGGATGCACAGACGCCATTTTTGCTCTTAGACAACTTATAGAAAAATCAATTGAATTCAATGAAACACTCTACTTAGCCTTTGTTGACCAAGAAAAGGCATTTGATAGGGTAGATAGAAACAAGCTGTGGGAAATCCTTAAACAATATGGAGTGAGTACACATCTAACAAACCTATGTAGAAGTTTATACAACAACAGTGAATGCATAGTGAGAGCAACTGGAGGACACTCAGAACCCTTCACCATAAGATCTGGAGTACGACAAGGTTGTGTCCTGTCCCCTCTCTTGTTCATAACATATATAGACAACATATGTAAAGAAACCAGCCAAGCAGAGACAGCAAGAATACCGCATGACGAGAACACAGAAGAAGAACCATCTGCAAATCTAACCATTAGAGAACTCCTGTTTGCGGACGACCAAGCACTAATAGCAAAATCAGAAGCTGAATTACAAGACCACATGAATAGTCTAAACGAAATGTGTAGGGAACATAACATGAAAATTAGCACAAGCAAAACAGAGGTAATGACTATAACTAAAGAAGAACAAACAGCAACAATTCACCTAAACGAACATCCCTTGAAACAAGTAAAGAGCTTCAAGTACCTAGGAAGTATAATATCATCAAATGGCAGATCAGAAGATGAGATCGAAAATAGGTGCAATAAGGCAAATCAACTCATTGGACAAATGGCACCAATACTAAAGAACAAACATGTATCAATAACTACTAAGAAAGCACTTTACAACACAATCTTCCTACCAACTCTGTGCTACCAATGCCAAACCTGGACAATGACAGAAAAAGAGAAAAGAACAATCACAACAACAGAAATGAGGTTCCTGAGAAGAATACTCAACGTATCAAGAAGAGATAAGATCAGAAATGAAGAAATCAGGACTAAAGTGGGGGTTAAAGAAGCACTAGATTTTATTAGAAAGCAGCAAGTCAAATGGTTTGGCCATGCAAGTAGGCTACCAGTCAACAGCATGCCACAACAAGCAATGATGTACAGACCAGATGGAAATAGAGGAGGAGGCCGACCACGTAAACGTTGGACGGAGGGAATAACAGAATCCATGGGAATGTCGATATACGAAGCCCATAACCGGGCACTCTCACGAAGTTTATACTTCACCTCGACACCGCAAGGTACAAGAGGAACATGATGAGATGAGATGAGACTGGTACCATCAGTACTGGGACTCTTCGCTGGCGGTTGCAGATGAGGACATAGCACGTATGAATATGTCTCGAGTGCTGTGATTTAGGTCCTGACTGAACTCAACTTAGGATAGTTAATTCTGACGTTAAATTGGTATGACTGTACGGATAAGAAATATGGATACCGACTAAACAGTTAATACGAGGGTAAGTTGATAAGTAAGTCACAAATGGCTGTACAAACATAACTAAATATGACAACAACTTGAAACCAGTTTATTTTTATACATACATTGTCCCTTTATTTCTCAACATAATTTCCACCAACATTCATGCACTTATCCCATTGTTTTATCACATTTTATAACATAGTTATACCATTATAGACATAAAAACTACATTACCTTTCTGGTTAGGAATGTCAGTTAATGACTTCTGGTGTTTGAGCCCGTTTGGGAACAGCCAGAACTGGCCACTTCACGTCCTAACTAAATTATTGTTGACACATTGCAAACTTGACTGGCAATGAGCTGGGATCTTCCGCCAAATTTTGATCTTGACATGCATGGGCGTTTCAAATCCCGCCAGTCCAAATTCTTCGCTCAAAGCCCACGTTTTCTCCCGTCTCGTCAGAAGTATGGTGTTTCAATGTGGTCATGTATTTTATAAAGGTCGACAAATTGTGGGTGGCTGTACAGTATGTGACAAACCCCTTCGCCACCGAGCCTGCTAATAAACAAACAAAGAATCAATAAACACTCAACAAATGTTACAATCATTGTGACAGTAACAGTTAACTGATCAAGTGCCATGGGATGATAAATCGTTTTAAGCTACTTCCCTATCTGCCATGAGCGTATATACAGTAGTTTTTTATGCAACCCCCTTTAATCTGATATATATATATATATATATATATATATATATATATATATATATATATATATATATATATATATATATATATATAATACAATATATCTGCTACCATATTAACAACTTTTCAGGTCTTTACTTGACATGAGCCTACATCCCTTTTTATGTGTTTGGGACTGAATCTGTTACGTTATTAGAGAAGCATGGCTTCAGTGCTGTGACCCATACATCGTAGACCCCATTGTGATCAGCAGATTTATAATTGTTAGAGACAATACTCAATGAAAACACAGAAAAGTGAGAATGACAACATTTCAGTAGTTGTCGAATTTTGAATAGGCGCTGTTACCGGAACATTTCGTGTCCTCCCCATGTTCATACGCTACCGCATATGAATCCCAGCAAAGGGCTGATAATTTGTAAAAAGAACCCTGACTTCTTGTGATATATTGCGTCCCCTGATCTCCTGGGTAGAGAGGTCATCTAGCCCTCAAGAATAACCCTCAAGGATTAGGGGAAAAGACTGGAATCTGTCTAGAAAAAGTAAACCCTACACAATGATGGGTTAGGTCAAAATATATTGGTTGCCAGGAGAAAAAGCTATTAAAGGGATATAACTGATTCAATGCTGAAGATATACTATATCGCCAGGTGTGATCTCCCATTTGCATAGAAGGACGATATATCGCTATACTAGTGTCACCGAGACCGTACTCAGTCTCCCAACTTGAGGTCCTAGGAACATTCTGTACCATTGCAGTTCCTAGCCATCCATCATGTGCCATGCCGGTAAGCGTGGGCGGTCATGACTCGCCATTTCACTCATCACCAGAGTCGTGGATCAGCTCTGTGTTTCTGTCTCGACCATGCCACGTGGTTAAGTCATCCAGGTATTTACTTCTCGGTCTTCCCTTTGGTCTCTTCCCTTCGATCTTGCCAGTTATCACCAAGTTCTCCAATCCATTTCTTCTCATAACATGTCCACAAAATTTTGACTGTCTACGTCTAATTTCTCCAATCTATTTACGATCTTCATTTGTTTCTTATAGAACTTGTTCATTGGTTTTCTGTCTGCCCATGGTATTCTTTACATTCTCCCCAGAAACCACAGTCCCACAACCATCAGATGTTTTTCAGCTTGACTGCTCATTGTCCAAGCCAAAAGTACAGGCTATATATAGCACATCAATAGTCTTTTTCTCGTTTCATTGGTCAGAATGTTTTTCATCTTGCTAAAGCCTACTTTTCGCTATGGCGATTCTTGTTCTAATCTCTTCAAAGCATCCCCATCACACGTTATAGCTATTCTGAGATAAGTGTTCCTATAACAGTACTAAATAGGACTAGAAGCTCGGCGTAAAGGATCATCTCTGATGTAGACGAACGTTTCCACTTTAAAAGTTTTTTTATCAACAACCAAGAAAAACACTATCACGGGAGTCATGGCCAAGAGTGTAGGAATCTAAATGATAAGGCAAACTTTATTTTAAAAAAAAAAGTTGCTGCATATCCTTTACACTTTACAGGATACGTAGCAGTCAACCTCAGCATATTTGGCAGTCCGTGATTCCTGGGCAAGTTTACGTTCAGTAGTTGTCATTCCTTTCTAAACGACCGGCACCCTTACCATTTCATTTAAAAAAAAAACACACACACACACACACGCGCGCGCGCGTGCGCATAAGGCTATTTTATGCCAAATCGCCCACTGCTGTGTTTCGAACGCGGGTATAACGGATTATGAACTGCGTCTGTAACCCATAACCCTATCGCCATGGAACAAGTAAACTCTGTGAATGCCCCGCCAAAAGTAACAAATATCGGCCAAAAAACGGAAATATAAAAGCAAGCTGTTCCACGTCTTGATGAGGGCTGGGGATGTGCTTCTAACCATATACTTTAATATACACTGTGTGTGTATGTGCGTGTGTTGGTTTTATTGTGTGTCCTCTGTATTTAAAAACACACGTTCATTTCATCATATATCGTGAATACCAGAAACGGAATGAAGATCTGCTTCAAGTCACGACTACTGATTTGTGTAAGTCTAGAAATGGCATGTGAGTTAATCACCTTCGTAAACATTATTCCTACAAATGTAAAAAAAAAAAAGGGGGGGGGGGGAGTTAATGACCCACCTAAACCTTATTCTTGAAAGTGGCAGGGGAGTTAATGAAGTACCTAAACCTTAATCTTGGAAGTGGCAGATGAGTTAATTGCACACATAAACGTTATTCGTAGAAATGGCAATGGTGTTAATGACCCACCTAAACGTTATTCTTAGAATTGGCAGGGGAGTTAATAATCCTCGCAAATGTTATTTCTAGAAATGACAGAGGAGATAAAGACCCACATAAACGTGATTCCGTGGCAGTTATCGCCTTTGTACTAGGAAGATGTTGTTTCCAGAAATGCCCACCCATCACCGACGTCTTGACAATCTGGTTATGCCCTTATGTATGCCGTCTCCCTCACACTATTGAATGACTTTATAGTTGAACTGTTGTAAAGTTCTATAAATATGTCCTGTCCGGCGCAAGCATATTTTCTCATTGCTTGATTCTCTAGAATCTATCTAGTTCTACTTTGTCTGGCATTAGTGATTGTGTCATGTCTGTCATATTGGAACTTATATTGTAAACCGGCACCAGTTAATACAAACCCTAAGCCTGACATTATTGATTGTGTCATGGCATATTAGAACTTATATTGTGAACAGGCCTCCGTTAATGAATGTTTTATTTTATTAGTATCTATGTTTGTCCCCTACTCCCCCACCACCCTCATTTCCATTCACTTCTTAATGTTATGAAAGCTCCTCTTTCCTTTTCTTTATTTATTTTGATATCTCTTTCTGTTCCTCCATCTTTGTCTACATTATTACCTGAATAGGTGTGTGATTCCACCACTTTAAGGGACATTTCCACAAAGGGTGTTGCATTATCGTTTTCTTGATTCCTTTGCAATAATTTTTGTCTTGCCCTATGCATTTTTAGACCTACCTGAATCCTGTTGTGATCTTCCATCTAGTGTGTTTAGTTAATCACGCAAATGATTTCGTGTGTGCGACTTCAGGGCAAAGTGGTTAGCGAAGTCCATATCATCAAACTGATCTGTCATGGTCCACTGAATTTCATTTTTTGCTGTAGTTAGTCATGTCTTCATAATCCAGACCACAGTCAGTAAGAAAGTAAAAGGTGAAAAAAGGCAGCCCTGTCGCACTTAGTTCTTATTTCAAATGTATGTGTTAATATTCCCTTTTAGAGAACTCAGCATTTCATGTCTTTATATGTTGCTCTTATTGAGTTAATTAATGTTTATAGGATCCCACAGTGTCTCATTTGCTCCCAAAGGGGTTTTTCTACCAATTTTGTCCAAGGGTTGTTTTATAGGCTACTCTTCAAATATATTTGAATACTTTGCTCTATTAACCGCCTTGCGTTGGTTTTTTTTTTTTACGAAATGGTAAGGGTGTCGGTTGTTCAGAAAGCAACGGTAAACTACTGAACGTAACCCTCCCAAGAGATCACAAACAGAAAAAATGCTGGGGATGACTGCGACGTCCTGTAAAACAATATGGAAATAAATTTGTTGCTCTATTATTATAAAATGTGGTTACCTGAATGGATTGCTAGCCATCTTGTTCATCAATTCGCTTTTCTATCACTGGCAACTCCTAATCTCTTGACTATATCCTTGCTGAGTATATTCCCCGGAACTGACAATTCTATAATTTTCGCATTTCCGCAAATTCCATTTCTTCGTCAGCGTCACCAGACATCCATATCTCTAATCTGCTGGTATTTCTTATCTTACAAAGACTGCAAAGAATGTGCGCAGTAATTCAGCTGAGATTTTTTATTGGCTTTAATAATTTGTTTATGTTGGGATACAGTCTGGACAAGCAGCTTTCATATCTTTTAGAAGTTTGATAGCTTTTCTAATGTCTTCCACAGATCGTTCCTTACATCTGAAATCCAGCTTAACTTCTTCCGGTTGGATATCCCGAGGGTCTTTTAGGACTGGTCTATACTGAAGTTCCTCAATATATCCAGCCTGTCTGCTGCTACTTTATCCTGTATTGCTATGTCATCTAAATATTATCTTTTATTTACCTTTATCCGCTTCCTAACTTTATTTTACAGCTTGTGTATTTTTAAATTACTCTTTCTTTAGTAGCACTGATTTTACTGGTATGTAAATCTGCTTTTCTATGATTCCTTTCTTCTAGCTGTAAGGGTCCATGGCGTTATCCATGTTTTATTTGTTCTTTCTCTTCTTTTTCCCAAGACTTCTTGTCTACACACGATTCGTCCCAAATGCTTCAAGTCTGCTGCTGACAGTCTTCCCTCCTCATTATCTATTGTAGGTATAGGCATTGCAAAGAGACATTGACCAAACGTTGTTCCTTAGCTTCTCGATTTATCTGTCCTGCACTGACTGAATTTGTCTATTGAGCATGGATGAATGTTTCTATTGAAGGTCTTGTCATTCTGCTATTTCGCGAGATGTTACATTAAAATAAGCATAAATGTGTCGTTTAAGGAGAACAATGGCCAAATCAGAACGGGTCTTGCCTTTTTTTTCTTCTTGTGGTCAATTAAATAAATATGCATTTGCTACCACTTCCTCATACTGAGGCATGTTGAGTATATGGTGCAAGCGACATTTTTTTTAAAAATCGATGGGCATTAGATAATCATCATTGTACCGGCTGCCTTTACTTCCTGCGATGTTTTCTGGTACCCATTTTAGGTTATGTCCACCTGAGAACCACGGTCAACTGAAAAATAAAACCATGTTCCGCCTCAACAGAGATTTGAACACACGGCCACTGGGCCGACAGGCAAGCGCGTTAACCTCAATTCACGACGTTGGTTCACCTCAATTCACCTCTACACACAAAATGCTGTCCAGCACTACAGGAAGTAGTGTGTATGAACTACGCTTAAGGTCACAAGCGAGCGGGCGCCAAAACAAAATGTGAGTGAATAGGCCCACTTGTTCCTCAAGTTTGTGGCTCAGTACATCCGACTTTGACACGCAGTTTTGTCGAGATTACTTCCCTTGGCTTTCAACTGTCCCCTGTGTACCTACCAACAAAAAAGCAGGTTTCTGTATCGCTTCGTCTTTTCCCCACCCCTTCCTGTCCGACTTGCGAGACTACCAGTAGTTGCGCTACGGTCGGAATAGCACTTGGAGTCAATGGAACACGCAAGTCCCACATAGGAGAGAGGAACCGTAAACGTATTTTGTTAAGCTGCCCTACACTTGCTGCTGTATACTGTTTTCGTAAAATGAAACAACATACGGAATTTGGCTAATCCCGTTCTTTTCTTGATCTGTATTTGACTTGTGTCATCATATGTTATTTTATATCCAAGACAGGAATAACGTGTATCTTGTTCTTGTATTTCCTTATTTACTGTGATGTTCATTGTCGGCTATTCTTCTATTCCACCTCCTCTGGATATGTACTCCACACATTCCATAAATCTGTTTCCTCAAATGGTTAAGAGGAGTTATCCTGTGACTCCTGTCCTCATTCGGATACAGGGCCTCAAGCAACTCACGCCAAGTCGTCCTGTCTCCTGTAGCTCTCTCTATAGTCTCCCCATATTCTTATCCATCTCTAATTCTCTTCTTACTGTTTTGTTAGGTCTCCCACTATTTCGTTCGAAGAATTACACTCAATTGGCCATTTTCAAGATATTCACAGATTTACACACAATTGATTCAAGTAAAGCCATTAATACAACAAACTTTGTAGAAACATGACCACCAACAGTTTCATTTTTTCAAGACGGACTAGTAAACAATTAAAAGTTTCTTGAACAGAAAAGCCACTGGTTGTATAGATCTAACAGCAGACAAATGTAATGGGACACAAACACCATCCTCAAGTTCTGGTCATTTCACGCCCTGGGCCCTGAAGTCTCAACATCAGCATCAGGGTTTATACTGACCATGACGTTTGTTCACTTCTCTATTTTTGCTGACTCTGGTTCACCTCAATTCACGACGTTGGGGCACTTCTCTATTGTGCTGACTCTGGTTCACCTCAATTCACGACGTTGGGGCACTTCTCCGTTGTGCTGACTCTGGTTCACCTCAATTCACGACGTTGGGGCACTTCTCCGTTGTGCTGACTCTGGTTCACCTCAATTCACGACGTTGGGGCACTTCTCCGTTGTGCTGACTCTGGTTCACCTCAATTCACGACGTTGGGGCACTTCTCCGTTGTGCTGACTCTGGCAATTCACGACGTTGGGGCACTTCTCCGTTGTGCTGACTCTGGTTCACCTCAATTCACGACGTTGGGGCACTTCTCCGTTGTGCTGACTCTGGTTCACCTCAATTCACGACGTTGGGGCACTTCTCCGTTGTGCTGACTCTGGTTGACCTCAATTCACGACGTTGGGGCACTTCTCCGTTGTGCTGACTGGTTCACCTCAATTCACAACGTTGGGGCACTTCTCCGTTGTGCTGACTCTGGTTCACCTCAATTCACGACGTTGGGGCACTTCTCCGTTGTGCTGACTCTGGTTCACCTCAATTCACGACGTTGGGGCACTTCTCCGTTGTGCTGACTCTGGTTCACCTCAATTCACGACGTTGGGGCACTTCTCCGTTGTGCTGACTCTGGTTGACCTCAATTCACGACGTTGGGGCACTTCTCCGTTGTGCTGACTCTGGTTCACCTCAATTCACGACGTTGGGGCACTTCTCCGTTGTGCTGACTCTGGCAATTCACGACGTTGGGGCACTTCTCCGTTGTGCTGACTCTGGTTGACCTCAATTCACGACGTTGGGGCACTTCTCCGTTGTGCTGACTCTGGTTCACCTCAATTCACGACGTTGGGGCACTTCTCCGTTGTGCTGACTCTGGTTGACGTCAATTCACGACGTTGGGGCACTTCTCCGTTGTGCTGACTCTGGTTGACCTCAATTCACGACGTTGGGGCACTTCTCCGTTGTGCTGACTCTGGCAATTCACGACGTTGGGGCACTTCTCCGTTGTGCTGACTCTGGCAATTCACGACGTTGGGGCACTTCTCCGTTGTGCTGACTCTGGCAATTCACGACGTTGGGGCACTTCTCCGTTGTGCTGACTCTGGTTCACCTCAATTCACGACGTTGGGGCACTTCTCCGTTGTGCTGACTCTGGCAATTCACGACGTTGGGGCACTTCTCCGTTGTGCTGACTCTGGCAATTCACGACGTTGGGGCACTTCTCCGTTGTGCTGACTCTGGTTCACCTCAATTCACGACGTTGGGGCACTTCTCCGTTGTGCTGACTCTGGTTCACCTCAATTCACGACGTTGGGGCACTTCTCCGTTGTGCTGACTCTGGTTCACCTCAATTCACGACGTTGGGGCACTTCTCCGTTGTGCTGACTCTGGTTCACCTCAATTCACGACGTTGGGGCACTTCTCCGTTGTGCTGACTCTGGTTGACCTCAATTCACGACGTTGGGGCACTTCTCCGCTGTGCTGACTCTGGTTCACCTCAATTCAATCACAGTTCCAACATTCCAGGTGGCAGTTCTGGAGAGTTTCTTATGTGAAATTCCGGTTTTCCGGCGATTCAGACTCACAACCGTCTCCGCATCGTGTAACGCTTTTTCTAGTAGCAGTCTCCTTTAATCTTGACCGCGGTATTTGTCTATCCTTTCCTTTAGTAATGGTCTCTTACGACATGATGAGTAGACTACAGTGTTGCTATTCTTAACTTCTCTTGTGCCGTTCTCTCTCTCTCTCTCTCTCTCTCCCCTATTGACCCACCCCCAACCCGGCAACACACGGGCGACTAATTTTAACAGTTGTTATTTTGAGTCCTACATTGCCCTACACTGCAAGGTACTATAGGCAGTAAATGGCCGTTATTGTGAACCAGTTCTTCAGTCACTTGCAAAATGAAAACAGGCATATGACTGCTGCGAAAGTGGGAGATAAAAAGCACAGACGTACCTTACAGTCAACGCAAATCTGGCACACGAAAATAATATAGTTTCGTGTTGTATTGTTACATCCTGCTGCAATCGTTACGTCTTTCTTTTCTTATCTTATTTTCAATCACTTAACCAACTTCTAATCTTTTTATACAACGTGAATCTGCCAAGTGAAGCAAATACTGTCTGTAGATGTGTACGCCTCGGAGGAGCAAATGGATCACCATAGTCTGGTAAGAATGAGACAGCGAGGAGTGACGAGGGGATCTGGCCGACGCTCGACGCTCAGAGGACAGGCGAGACGGACATATAATCAGATTGCTACTGGTACTATTGGTGTTGGAACTCTTCGCTGGCTGCTGAGGATGGGGACGGAGCGCTTATGGGAATGTCCCGAATGCTGTGATGTCGGTTCCTAAATCAATCAATCAATCAATCATGTAGATGTGTGTTTCTGCCGACTAAGAGCCCAGATTTTTATGTCTACAGTTTATTATGCTTTGACTAAAGTAAACCTATCCGTACACATTTTCCACAAGTTTATTTGGGTTATTGCCGATTTAAGAAGATAACCGTTGGTTTTGAGAAACAAACATAAAAGTTTGTATGACAGTTTAAATACGCTGCGTCTGGATTGTCCATACAGTAGGCGGCGCGGCATTGATACATTCTACGTGATACGATCAAACATCAGTCTGGAGGTCAGCGTGGCTGAATAGATAAGAACGCATGTTCTTAAACACCCGGTGTGCTGATGCCGAGGTAAGGGGTTCAACCCCTACACTGGTCAGTTGGATTAAAATGTTGACCTCTCGTCCTTGACTTGGGGACGTGCATTACAAGTACCTCTGAAGTCGGAGTGGGTTCGTCTGTTGACGAGGGACACTGTTAGTAGGGAAAGCTAACCCACACTCAAAATTCAGTCCGGCACTACTAACAGTAGTGCATATGGACTACGCTTGATTACAAAGCAAGCGAGCGAACGCAAACAAAAAAGAAAGAAAAAAGAAAAAAGAAAATCTATTACGAAGGTGGTTCCTATAATGTTGGCATTTCAGGGTTTCATTTGGCTTCAGTTGACTTTTATAAATACATTTTTTCTACATACAATTTTCATAGATAGATGGCATGAAACAAAATGTATGAGAACGCTACCTTGATAATTAATGTGGGCATTTAATTCTTCTGAAAATGTCTCTAAAGCAGTAAATGATTAATTGTTTTTTTTTTAAAAAGGGGGAGGGGAAATTAATCTACCCCCGACACCTCTCAGACCACGTATATCTCGCCGCACCATATATGAATCAGTTATCTGGTGATAAAAAAACCCGCCGCGGAGGGTTTTGATCGTCGGAAGTTGACCACCGTCCTGTAATATTTCGGCCCTTTATCTTTCTGACACTCTCTGGGAACGACCCACCCGGTTCATGACTCCAGGTGTTTTTCTCCTGTTTTGTTTTCGTGCACTTCTTCTTGGGAAACCAGCCTCTTCCCTGGCCGTTCGCCTCTATCGTTTCCTCTACGCCGGCAGTTCGCTATGTACCGGTATAGGCGTTTGCTGCTATGTTGCTTTCTTTGTACCCCGTTCATGGCTCACGGATAATCATACTCCCTTATATTGCCAATTCTTATTTACATATACCAATATATATGTATATTCATTCATTCAGTATCATGTCCTTTGCAGAACCTCGCTCTCATAAAAACCTTCCAGAAAACTTATCGATCATAAGCAAGATGTTCCGCGTCCGATACACCCATCTGGAGATCATCTGCCACATCCTGCACCCATCTTCTCTTTGGCCTTCCTCTTCGGCTTCCTCTCTTCCCCTGCATATACCCTTCCGTGATTGTTCCGGTTTCTATCGATCACAACGTCATCAAACTTGTGTGTATCTTCCATAGAAAACAATAGCTGTAGTAATTCAAACAAGTATAAAGCTTAACGCCGGTCTCCCTGGCCCAGGGTTTAACGTCATTCTCCGAAATCCCGTATATTCTCGTGAGTAACTCAACCTGCGCGAGAATCAGTAGCGTTGGTAACTTACGGGGTATGTGAGCCAGTCGCTCAGAAAGCAATGGCAAACTACTGAGCGTAATCTTGTTAAGAAATGTTGACAGCGATGTCATGTAAAAGGATATGCGAACAAAGAATAAATAAATAGAGCTTGCACAATACAGCTGTTACCGCAAAGGACACGGATGAGACTGTCCGAGGACAGCGTGTCCTAATGACACGGCACTTGAAGTGAGCACAGGCCACTACTTTCGACGTGGATCTTGTTCCTGTACGAACGTCAGGCCTTGTCCACGTCGGATTGGAAGCTCTAGTCTCAGCTTTCGCTCTCGTTTGAGCTCGTCAGTAGTACATAGTCCTGACTGGACCCGGGGGCGAACTCCGGATCACTGGCGTGTGAAATTGGACTTACCTGCAACAATCCTGGGGTTGGGAAAAATTCAGACCGACCTAGCACGCCTAACTTTTAAAGTCATGTAGCAGGTTCTTACCAGATCGTCGCTCTCTTCTTTTAATCGTCATTTCCCATGCCGCATACATGATCATACCCAGCACCACTTCAATGGCTTGTGTCCATCTTCTTCCAGGAATCACGCCATTCATTACTACCCCCCCCCCTCCCCACCCCAAGACACTATGACATGCAATGTGACCAGAATATTTCAGTTTCCTAGGTAAGACAATGTTTATGAGCCGGTTTTCTTCGGTCTTCATCTCTTAGGGAATGTTATTGGTATTCCTAGAATGTTTCTTAATATTTAAGCTCAAGGTCTCGATACAGGAACAACAACATCGATATACAGCAAATAATGAACAGTAAGATGTATCGACAACAGAACACATTTGAGAGTAACATCTAAAACATGCTTGTTGTGGGCAGAATGCGGGAATATGATTAACATAGTCTTGGCATTGTTCTCACTGAACATGTCTCTTCTCACGAATTAAATCTTCGCAATTTAATCGACTATGTTATAGCAGTGAATCATATAACCATTAGCAAATCTGTGTGAAATTAGTCGTAAGGAACACGTGATTAAATGGGCAGGTTATAGAATAGTATTATACCGTTAGCAGAACAGTGAGAAATTAGTCGTAAGGAAGGCGTTATGAAATGGCTAGGCTATAGAAGTGTTTCATGCCGTTAGCAGATAAATGAGAATTTACTTGAAGGCTTCAGAGATGTAGTTGTAAATATGCATGCTGAGAACAATATACAACATGAGAAATGAAAATGTCTTTCAGGAAACCAACTCTCACAGACAACTGTTCCTAAACAGAGAATCAACATTCTCTTGATACGCCATGAAAAGAAGTGCACATCCATGCGTTATGACAACAGTAGAAAGTCAGGGAAAGAGCGGAACTGGATACCTAGAGATCCGAGCTTAAACAACTTGCTATAGTGACATGGAGTAAAATATGTGTTGGAAAAGATCGGCAGTTCACGAACCAACAGGCAATGGACATAGAAATAAAGAACGGCATATTAGTAGACTGAGAAGTAGAATTTGCTGGCGAGGAGATGAAATAAAAATGAGGATGGGTAGAGGAAGAATGATGTTGGAATCAAGAAGAGAGCGGGTATCATCTTGCGAAACGTTATTTTAACGACATTTAACCATAAACTCAGTTAAGCTCAAAACAGGTTATTCCTTAGATTACAAGTTATTCCGTGGATTACATGTTTTATGTTTACTATTTCTGTCCTTTGTATAAAACATTACATAGACTAATAAAGCCGGTCTCCCTGGCCTAGGAGTTAGCAGCTTTCTCCGTATCCCCTAATACTCTCATGGTTGGCGTGAGCGCACGAGAATTTGCAGGAGTTCGAGTCGCGCCAGTGACTAACGAGAGTATGGAGCCGGTCGCTCAGAAAGTCGTGGCGTGCTGATGAGCGTAATCTAGCCTAGGAATCAACATACAGCTGAAAGATGCTGGTGTTGACCGCAATATCCTGAAACAGGATGGAAACGCGGGAAAAAAAAAGACTAATAATGTTTAGCCGCGGTGGCGCAGGTTAGTCTCTTGGCTTACAGAAACGGTGATCAGGGTTCAGTTCTCTACCAATGAGTGACAGGATTATTTTTCTTTGATTAGTACAATTCTGCCGTTTACCCAGCTGTATAATGTGTATTACGAATACAAACCAGAACTATTGGGAAAGAATTGCGGAGATCAAAGAAACCAGCCATAGCACCTGGATATGCAGTGACCTGGAATGTGTAGAAGCCTAACATTGACACCCCGACTTAGTATGTGATATGGGACTACCTTAGTTCATGTCGTCTGCTAATTAAGGAACTCTATGGCGTCCATCTGCGCTGTCTCCGACAGGTAATGAGCATCAAATGGCAGGTCATAACAACAAACAGTGAAATGCTGAAGCGTGCGAAGCTACTCACCATCATGGCAAGAAATCAGTATAGAAGTTCTCTGTGAGCACTGGGGAATTGGCTTACCCGCTGACCTGGCAGTCATTTGTTGGAATGTCCTTCAAGATGAGGGTTTGTCTCACTCTACTGGTTTCCTAGATCGACCCAGTCTAAAGGGCATCAGTACATTTCCAGAGAAGTGAGTACGGCATGTTTGCATTCACTCCGATCCCATCCGATACGATCCGGTCTGATATGAGAAAAAAACAACAACTGTCCACCTCGTCCATCCAGCTTTAGCAGCCTTGATTTTAATTGTGGTGGTTGATGGTGACTGTTTCTTTTTCCTCTGTGTCAGTTTCAGCTGACTTTTTGATGTAGCAGAGTTTATGCCTGTGACGTCAGCTGGGGGTTTGGAAGGTGAGGTTTCCTTTGTGTCTGTTTCTTTTTCCTTTTCCGTTTGTTAATGCTGGCCTCTAGATCGTCTATTTTGAGTGGGTTTAATCCTTAGAAGGGGTCATCCTTTGGTTTAGTTGCTTTGTTTCCTTTTTGTGTGTGCTGTGTCTGTGAATAAGGAGCATCGCAGCTAACAGCATAGCTGCCTCCTTTTCGGTCAGTTTGCTGACTTTTTCGGACCTTTAGAATATCTCTTTGTGAAGTCTGCCTAGGCTTTCGTCAGCTTCCCGGGTGAAAACTGGTTTCCCCTTGAATTTATTGGTCATCGTGAATGGGTTGCTGTCTTCAGCTTGGGGTCTCTCAGTGGTCTTTGGCGTAGCTTCAGTTTGAGTTATTTACTTTATCTTTGGCCTGGCTTCAGCTTGAGGTTTCTCAGTGGTCTTTGGCTTGGCTGCTGGCTTGTTTTGGGTTAGTTTCCTTTCGAGTCTTAATTGTTCCCTTTCTATTAGAATCGCTTGTAGTATTTTTTCGTTTTCTTTCTTTATCTGAGCGTTCCACTTCTAGCTGGGTGCTGCGCTGAATTTCTTTTATTTCTCCCAGAAGTCTTGCGTTGCTGCCGGTGTCTTCTTCTTGGTTGTCATCGGTTGCCTTCTGTGTCAAAGGTTTGTTGATTTGTTTCTTCAGATCAGCTAACTGGCCTTGAAGCTGGTTTTCTGTCATCATGTGAAATGCCTGTGGCCGTCTCGCACTTCCACCGGGCTTCCTTGAGTGGTGTGTTTGTTGTTATGGCGTGTTTTACAGCTTCTCTGTGTCTTTGGAGGTACGGGTAGCCAAGGTATCTTGCTCTGTGCTTGCCAAGGCAGTTGGCGCGTTAAAAAAAATACCGTTAGGCTTTCGGAAGTCCTTGTCTTGTTTGGCCGGCGGACATTCGATGAAGGCATGGACAGCCTCTGGCACCGAGAGCATTGTGTAGTTCTAGGAATAAAGCGTTCATGCTGTTGATATTTCTTGTCCATCGTCACTTTGACAGGCACCCCCCCCCCCCCCGTTGTCACTACCGCAAGAGTTATAGGTATCTTGTCGTAAGTCAAAAGCCGCCCTGCCGTTATGCCTCGGATGTGAGGGTTCTTCTGCTGCTGCCGTTTTTGAAACTGGTCATCTGATAGCTCCACTTCAATGCGTTTGCTCACCCTCCTGATCGCCTGCCGCATGCTGTTTTTTCGACTATGGTGTCTTTTTCCTAAATCTGCTTCTAGGTAGACTTTGATCTTGTTTACGGCCGATTATAGCCACCTTTCTCAGCGGTCGCTTCACTGGTGGCTTCTTGAAGTTTTCCTTGTTTCGGCTGCGATTACGGCGCTTTAGTACAGCTAATAGGAAAGTTCTCTCCCCCTTCTTCTTGACGACCTTGATGTCGGTAGCGCTTCTTCGCTTCTCTTCTTGAACACCGGGTGTCTTCTAGTGTTAGGCTTGGAGCGTGTTTGAACTCAAGCGTAGTCCTTACATGTGCTACAACTTTTAGTGCACTGGACAGATTGTTTGCGTGTAGATTAGCTTTCCTTATTACCAGTGTCCCTGGCCACCAGACGAACCCACTCCGACTTCTTAGGTACTTGCAATTTACCACCCCAAGTCACGGACGAGAAGTCAACATTTTAGTCAAACTTGCCGATGTAGGGGTTGAACCAGCTACCTGGATGTGGGCACACTTGAAGTTTAAGAATGAGCGCTCTTATCCTGACCTCCAAAGAAAGCATGTGTGATATCACCCATCGAAGGCGTCTCCGGGCGACGATATTAAGCCTCCTACCTCGCGCTTCTACTGTTGTGGGTTTCATTCCAGTCTCTATCAATTGGTTCACGTCTGCAATTTTTCGTTGACTCCTGGGGCTCATCGCTGGAGCTAAGGAATTTGTGCTTTGTACGACGCTTTCGGCAGCCCGCTCTGTGGAAAGAGACCGACCCGTGTGGGACAACATCATGTGCAATGAGTGAGAGAGAGAACGACAAGGAGTACGAGAGTGAGAGAGAATGACAAGGAGTGAGAGAGAGAGAGAGAGAGAACGGCAAGGTGTGCGCGAGAGAGAGAGAGAGAACGGCAAGGCATGAAAGAGAGAACGACAAGGAGTGTCAGAGAGAGAACAGCAAGGAGTGAGAGAGAGAGAGAGAGAGAGAGAGAACAGCAAGGAGTGAGAGAGAGAGAGAGAGAGAGAGAGAGAGAGAGAGAGAGAACAGCAAGGAGTGTGAGAAAGAGAACGGCAAAGAATGAGAGAGAGAGAGAACGGCAAGTAGTGACTTAGAGAGAGAGAGAGAGAACGGCAAGGAGTGACTTAGAGAGAGAGAGAGAACGGCAAGGGGAGAGAGAGAGAGAACGGCAAGGAGTGACTTAGAGAGAGAGAGAGAACAGCAAGGAGTGTGTGTGAGAGAGAGAGCGAGAGAACGGCATGGAGTGACAGAGAGAGAGAGAGAGAGAGAGAACGGCAAGGAGTGTGAGAGAGTGATAGAGAAAATGGCAAGGAGTGTGAGAGAGTGATAGAGAGAACGGCAAGGAGTGTGAGAGAGTGAGAGAGAGAACGACAAGGAGTGTGAGAGGGTGAGAGAGAGAACGGCAAGGAGAGTGAGAGAGAGAAAGGCAAGGAGTGTGAGAGAGAGAACGGCAAGGAGTGTGAGAGAGTGAGAGAGAACGGCAAGGAGTGTGAGAGAGTGAGAGAGAGAACGGCAAGGAGTGTGAGAGAGAGAGAACGGCAAGGAGTGAGAGAGAGAACGGCAAGGAGTGAGAGAGAGTGAGAGAGAACGGCAAGGATTGTGAGAGAGTGAGAGAGAGAACGGCAAGGAGTGAGAGAGAGAGAGAACGGCAAGGAGTGAGAGAGAGAACGGCAAGGAGTGAGAGAGAGAATGGCAAGGAGTGAGAGAGAGTGAGAGAGATAACGGCAAGGAGTGAGAGAGAGAGAACAACAAGGAGTGTGAGAGAGGGACAGAGAAAAAAAGCAAGTAGTGTGAGAGAGGGACAGAGAAAAAGGCAAGGAGTGTGAGAGAGTGAGTGAGAGAACAGAAAGTAGTGTGAGAGAGAGAGAGTGAGAGAACAAGGAGTGTGAGAGAGAAAGTGAGAGAACGACAAGGAGTGTGAGAGTGAGAGAACAGCAAGGAGTGTGAGAGAGAGAGTGAGAGAACAGCAAGGAGTGTGAGAGAGAGTGAGAGAACGGTAAGGAGTGAGAGAGAGAGAGAGAGAGTGAGAGAACGGCAAGGAGTGAGAAAGAGAGTGAGAGAACGGCAAGGAGTGTGAGAAAGAGAGAGACAGAGAACAGCAAGGAGTGTGAGAGAGAGTGAGAGAACGGCACGGAGTGTGAGAGAGAGTGAGAGAACAAGCAAGGAGTGTGAGAGAGAGTGAGAGAACGGCAAGGAGTGAGAGAGAGAGTGAGAGAACGGCAAGGAGTGAGAGAGAGAGAGTGAGAGAACGGCAAGGAGTGTGAGAAAGAGAGAGAGAGAGAGAACAGCAAGAAGTTTGAGAGAGAGAGATCGGCAATGAGTTTGAGAGGGTGAGAGAGAGAACGGCAAGGAGAGTGAGAGAGAGAAAGGCAAGGAGTGTGAGAGAGTGAGAGAGAGAACGGCATGGAGTGTGAGAGAGTGAGAGAGAGAATGGCAAGGAGTGTGAGAGAGAGAACGACAAGGAGTGTGAGAGAGTGAGAGAATGGCAAGGAGTGTGTGAGAGAGAACGGCAAGGAGTGTGAGAGAGTGAGAGAGAACGGCAAGGAGTGTGAGAGAGTGAGAGAGAGAACGGCAAGGAGTGTGAGAGAGAGAGAACGGCAAGGAGTGAGAGAGAGAATGGCAAGGAGTGAGAGAGAGAGTGAGAGAGAGAATGGCAAGGAGTGAGAGAGAGTGAGAGAGATAACGGCAAGGAGTGAGAGAGAGTGAGAGAGAGAACAACAAGGAGTGTGAGAGAGGGACAGAGAAAAAAGCAAGCAGTGTGAGAGAGGGACAAAGAAAAAGGCAAGGAGTGTGAGAGAGTGAGAGAACAGAAAGTAGTGTGTGAGAGAGAGAGTGAGAGAACAAGGAGTGTGAGAGAGAAAGTGAGAGAACGACAAGGAGTGTGAGAGAGTGAGAGAACAGCAAGGAGTGTGAGAGAGAGAGTGAGAGAACAGCAAGGAGTGTGAGAGAGAGTGAGAGAATGGCAAGGAGTGAGAGAGAGTGAGAGAACGGTAAGGAGTGAGAGAGAGAGTGAGAGAATGGCAAGGAGTGAGAAAGAGAGTGAGAGAACGGCAAGGAGTGTGAGAAAGAGAGAGAGAACAGCAAGGAGTGTGAGAGAGAGTGAGAGAACGGCACGGAGTGTGAGAGAGAGTGAGAGAACAAGCAAGGAGTGTGAGAGAGAGTGAGAGAACGGCAAGGAGTGAGAGAGAGAGTGAGAGAACGGCAAGGAGTGTGAGAAAGAGAGAGAGAGAACAGCAAGGAGTAAGAGAGAGAGAGAGAGAGAACGGAAAGGAGTGAGAAAGAGAGAGAACGGAAAGGAGTGAGAAAGAGAGAACGGAAAGGAGTGAGAAAGAGAGAATGGAAAGGAGTGAGAGACAGAGAACGGCAAGGAGAGAGAAAGAGAGAGCGAGAGAGAGAGAGAGAGAACGGTAAGGGGTTTGTTAGAGAGAGAGAGAACTACAAGGAGAGAAAGAGAGAGAACGGCATGAACTGAGAGAGAGAGAGAATGGCAAGGATTGAGAGAGAGAACGGCAAGGAGTTTGAGAGAGAGAGAGAACGGCAAGGAGTTTGAGAGAGAGAGAACGGCAAGGATTGAGAGAGAGAGAACGGCAAGGATTGAGAGAGAGAGAGAGAACGGAAAGGATTGGGAGAGAGAGAGAGAGAACGGCAAGGGGTGTGTGAAAGAGAGAGAGAACTGGAAGGAGTGAGAGAGAGACAACGGCAATGAGTGTGTGTGAGAGAGAGAACAGCTAGGAGAGAGAGAGAGAGCGAGTGAACGGTATGAACTGAGAGAGAGAACGGCAAGGAGTGAGAGAACGGAAAAGAGAGAGCGCGAGAACAGCTAGGAGTGAGTGAGAGAGGGAGAAAGAGAGAGAGAGAGAGAAAATGGCAAGGTGTGTGTGTGAGAGAGAATGGCAAGGAGTATGAGAGAGAGAGAGAGAGAGAGAGAGAACAGCAAGGAGTGTGTGAGAAAGAAAGAAAACGGCTAGGAGTGAGAGAGATAGGACGGCAAAGAGTATGAGAGAGATAGAGAACGCCAAGGATTGTGAGAGAGAACAGCAAGGAATCTGAGAGAGAAAGAATGGCAAAGAGTTGTGAGAGAGAGAGAGAGAGAGAGATAGAGAGAGTGAGAGAGATAACGGCAAGGAGTGTGAGAGAGAGATAACGGCAAGGAGTTGTGAGAGAGATAACAGCAAGGAGTTGTGAGAGAGAGTGAGAGAGATAACGGCAAGGAGTTGTGAGAGAGTGAGAGAGATAACGGCAAGGAGTGTGAGAGAGAGAGAGAGATAACGGCAAGGAGTTGTGAGAGAGGGAGAGAGATAACGGCAAGGAGTGTGAGAGAGGGAGAGATAATGGCAAGGAGTGTGAGAGAGGGAGTGATAACGGCAAGGAGTGAGAGAGAGAGAGAGAATGGCAAGGAGTGTGAGAGAGAACGGCAAGGAGTGAGAGAGAACGGCAAGGAGTGAGAGAGAGAGATAACGGCAAGGAGTGTGAGAGAGAGAGAGAACGGCAAGGAGTGTGAGAGAGGGAGAGAGATAATGGCAAGGAGTGTGAGAGAGAGAGAGAGAGAACGGCAAGGAGTGTGAGAGAGAGAGAGAGATAATGGCAAGGAGTGTGTGAGAGAGAGAGAGAAAGAGATAACGGCAAGGAGAGAGATAACGGTAAGGAGTGAGAGAGAGAGAGAGAGAGAGTAAGTGAGAGAGATAACGGCAAGGAGTGTGTGAGAGAGAGATAACGGTAAGGAGTGAGAGAGAGAGAGAGTAAGTGAGAGAGATAACGGCAAGGAGTGAGAGAGAGAGAGAGAGATAACTACACTAAACTAAACTACACTAAACTAAACTACACTAAACTAAAGCAATGAATGAATCACCGAAAAGCGAGAAGTAGATTGTGAGCTTTACTAGAACACGACTACAAGAAACAAAATGGACGTTGCGGCCACAGCCTTCGTCAGCACAGAACATACAAACAAAAATTAACTAACAAATACACGAAAGACACTGCATGAAAATATTAACTTCACTTATCTGTGTTCTTGCTTGAGCGGCAATCCGTGGATCTACACTAAACTTAACTACACTAAACTAAACTTCACTAAACTAACTAAACTACATTACACTAAACTAACTAAACTTAACTACACGAAACTAACTAAACTAAACTAACTAAACTACACTAAACATAACTACACCACACTAAACTTAACTACACTAAACTTAACCAAACTTAAGTAAAATAACTAAACTAACTAATCCATTCATATTTTCTTGCTCAATCAGAATGGCTGCACAGATGTTGTGTAACCGTCATCCGGAGGCAGCCCTTGAAGAGGATCATGACATAGACGCGATATGCTGTTCAGCTTGTAACCAGATTATCAGATACGGGTGAATTATCCTTGATTTTATAATTATTTAACAAATTCTTGTACTATATTCTGTTTACATTTGCGTGCCCTCATTCATGATCAATTTTTATGAAAACTGTATGTTGCATCGTTATGAAATTATTTCCTGCTCTGTTAAATTTACCCCCACCCAAGGAATATATCTTTGAAATCTCCAAAGACAATTTAAATCATCGAAAGCGGCGACGGCTTGATCGCTTCACCACGGAGACTCCCGAGAGGGGTTCAATGTATAATATTAGTAAAGACAGAGAATTAACAGAGATATGGGGTAAATAATGTGGAACCAAAATGGAATTGAACAGGAAAGTAGAAGGAGGGAGAGAACGGAAAGGATTGGGAGAGAGAGAGAGAGAGAGAGAGAGAGAGAGAGAACGGCAAGGATTGGGAGAGAGAGAGAGAGAGAGAGAGAGAGAGAGAGAGAGAGAGAGAGAGAGAGAGAGAGAGAGAGAGAGAACGGCAAGTCAAGGCTAGCAAGAGGAATACTAGAAATAAAATATATATATATATCAGAAAGAATCATAACAGTGAGAATAAAAGAACAAACAATTACAACATATGTACAGATATACGCACCATGTAATGCAAACAATAATGAGCAATAATGCGAGGACTTCTACGAAGACATACATGACGTGCTAAATAAAATAGATAAGCAGGACAACATCATAGTTATGGGAGACTTCAATGCAAGACTATGACATAACAGAGTGGGCATAGAAAAACATCTGGGAGCATTTGGAGATCAGCAAAATGAAAGGAATGATAACGGAAGTAGACTGATAGAGCTTTGCAGCCAACACGACCTCTATATAACAAACACATTCTATAAACATAAAGATTCACAAGTATACACCTGGTAGAAATGGAACGATCTAAATACTAAAAGCCAAATTGATTTTATATTAACAAGAAATAACAGAAAGAGAAAAAACTTTAAAGACGAGGCAGTAAGGGAAAATTATGAGAAAGAACTAACTGAACTCTTTGTAAAATTACCTACAGAAAGAAAAACAGTGGAAGAAGAATGGGAGATGTTCAAATCAAGCATTTTAAATACTGCAAAAATGACATGTGGAACCACCAAAAAACGCAAAACACGGATAAAGAAAATAACAAGTTAGTGGAACACAGAAGTAAAGAAAGCGGTAAAAGAAAAAAAAGGGAAAAATATAAAAAGTGGTTGAAGAGCAAACAGGAATGTGATTACAGAGAATATAGAATAGCGAGAAGACATGTGAGTAGAATAGTAAAGAGGGAAAAACAAAAAGACTGGGAAGAGTATGGAGAAACCCTATATAAAAAATACAAGGAGGCAACTAGAAACTTCTACAAAAAGATAAGTGCAATGCGAACCAGAGGAGATCCCTTTGACCCAACTGAAATAATTAACAGCGAAAATGGAGAACCAATAAGTGAACAAAAACAGATCCTAATAAGATGGAAGCAGTATTTCGAACAACTTCTCAACATCCCATCAGATGTCACAGGAATTCAAGAGACCTACACAGATGTCACCGAAGAACTAGAACCAGACATACTAAAAGAAATTATAGAAGCCATCAGATTAGCCCCATTGAACAAATCACCGGGACTGGATGAAATACCAAATGAACTAATTAAAGCAGCAAGAGAAGTAGGAACAGCTTGGCTACATAGACTATTCATCCATGTTTGGGTAGAACAACAGACACCACGAGACTGGGGAAACGCCATAATTATCCCAATTTGGAAAAAACAAAGGCAGCAAAAGAGACTGCACACAATACAGAGGCATTTCACTGTTGAATCATACTGGGAAAATATTTTGCAAAATTCTTGAAAAAAGATTACGAACTACTCTAGAACCCCAGCTAAGCGAAACGCAACTTGGATTTAGGAAAAACAAAGGATGCACAGATGCTATTTTTTGCTCTTAGACAACTTATAGAAAAATCAATTGAATTCAATGAAACACTCTACCTAACTTATGTCGACCAAGAAAATGCATTCGATAGGAGATGTTGGTCCTCTTTTCATTGAAGTTGATTGATTCGAATGTAAAGAAATATAACTTTTTTTTTTTTTTTGCAGCTTGCCGGACTTTGGAGAAGAGGACCGAGGTGCGACAGAGGTAAGTTTTCTTTCCATTGATATAATTGTTCAGCCACATGTTTTCAGCTATGTTGACGAATGCCTTCGAGAACAACAACATTCGAGTAGACATCAACTACCGCATGGATGGAAAGTTATTCAATCACAGAAGGCTGAAAGCTAAAACAAAAATTATCAGCGAGACACTGTCAGACAGCTCCTGTTTGCTGATGATTGCACTCTATATGCCAACTCAGAGGCGGACATGCAACAATATGTTTCAGCTTTCTCACATGCCTGTGCCAACTTTGGGCTCAATATCAACTTGGAGAAGATTGTAGTTATGTACCAGCCAGCTCCAGGGAATAATCACACTGTGCCGAATATCAAAGTCAATGGTCATAGACTAAGTGTTGTTGACAAATTCACCTATCTTCGCAGCACTGTGCCACAAGCTGCCACAAATGATGACGAAGTGAATGCAAGAATCTCCAATGCCAGCACGACCTTTGGCAGACTATACAAGAATGTATGAGACAGAAATTGAATAAGCCTACAAACAAAGCTGAAAGTCCACAAAGCAGTTGTATTATCCACACTGCTATATGCTCGTCAAACCTGGACTGTTTATCATCGACACGTTAGGAAATTAAATCACTTCCACACAGTCTGTCTTAGGAAGCTTTTTTTTTTCATATCCTTTACAGGACATCAAAGTCAACATCAGCATCTTTCAGCTGATTGTTGATTTCTTAGAAAGATTACGCTCAGTTGTTTGCCATTGCTTTCTGAGCGGCCGGCTCACATACCCCGTAAGTTACCGACTCGATTCGAACCACTGCTGATTCTCACCATCGTCACGTTACTTAGGAGAGTATACGAGATTACGGAGAAAAGTCGCTAACCTCTAGGCCAGGAAGCCGGCCTTAGGAAGCTACTGAAGATTAAATAGAAAGACAAGATCCCAGACATTGAAGGCCTAGAAAGAGCTTCCATGCCCAGTATCCACACTCCACTAATGAAGAATCAGATTCGCTGGGCTGGTCACTTAACTCGCATGCCAGATCACAGGCTTCCTAAACGAATTTTTTACGGCGAGTTGTGTTGTGGTAAATGCTCCCAAGGCAGCCAGAGGAAACGCTTTAAAGACACTGAAAATCTCACTGAATGCTTTTGGAATTCATCATGACACCTGGGAGACTGCAGCCAGAGACCAAAATTTGTGGCGTGCATCATTACGCAAGGGTGCAGTTATATGTGAGGCAACCAGGACTGCAAGAGCTGTGAAGAAAAGGCAGGACAGAAAAACCACTGCAGGAAATCCTCCAGAAACGTCAAGCATTCTTTGTCCACATTGTCAAAGAATATTTCGCGCCAAAATAGGCCTTATCAGCCATCGTAGAACTCACGGCTCCATACTTTCAACCCCACTGGATGAAATGAATGGTCATCATCATTCTTGCCCAGCTGTTTTAATCTGTCCACACCCCTACCTCTCTTGCGCAGCAGTTTCCCACACAAGACTTATTTTAATTATTCCTTCTCTTGTGTTTAGATTCTTCTTCAGTCATATATCGTCCATCGGGGCATAGACCTTCATCCATTATTTAACTCTTTGCCTCCCCCTGTTCCTTTCCAGTTAATTTAGCATGTTGTCACTGCGTTAAATTTAGTAAAATATATTTTAGCCCTAGTTTTTACATTCTAATATCTGAGCCACATGTGTTACATTTTAATATTTCAGACCTGCTCAGATGTAGAAATAGCATCAGCAAAGGATTGTTTTCAACAACTATCTGATGCACTTCATGTGCCTGATACTGTGAAGGTGAGTGCTGCAGATTTTCTAAATGATGTGTAGAGACAAGAACACTGAGCTGATCCACGACTATAGTGATCAAGTGAGATGGAGAAACATGACCTTCTATGCTTATCGGCATTGCACATGATGAATGTTCCAGACTTGATTCATTATCATCATCATCATCCAGTGCCTTGCCGGCTAGCGCGGGCAGTCATGCCTCTCTACAAATTCTGATATCAGACCTCATGGAACAGTTCTTGCCATAACACATGATATTCAAGAATTTTCTCACACTTTCTTCCTCTTTCTCTCTTTCAGCAAATCTTCCGGTTGTCATAATATGTTCCAGTTTTTGTCTTCTCATAACGTGACAGCCTCTTTCTGATGTTTGTGATAAGTTGTCTTTGCGACTCAGCCTCCCTTAAAACGTACTGATTGCTCATTTTGGCTGTCTAATTAATTGTCAGTATTCTTCAATAACTGGATATATGTAACATGCAAGAACTCTTTTTCTAACTTTCAAAGACAGTGACTTATTGCACAAAATGTTCTTCATTTGATATATTGCAGTCTGTAGGTCAGCATGGCCGAATGGATAAGAACACATGGTCCTCAACATCCGATGTGCTGATGCCGAGGTATGGGTTCAACCCCTACACCGGACAGTTGAACTAAAATATTGACATATCGTCCTTGACTTGGGGACGTTAATTACAAGTATCCCTGAAGTCGGAGTAAGTTCGCCTAATGACGAAGGACACTGTTAATAGGTAAAAGCTAATCCACAAGCAAAATTCAGTCCATCACTACTAGAAGCAGTGTGTCTGAACTACGCTTGAGTTCAAAGCGAGCGAGTACCCCCCCCCCCCCCCCCCCAATAATTTCCTGGTGTTCCATTTAAAAGGGCCATTTTAAATGTATGTAACTGGGCTTGCTTGATTTTTAGCTGATCTGCATGCGTTTGCCCTTTCAGACAAAGGCTGATGACCTATTCATACAAGCTGCAGAAAGGACCTCAAGAGAAACGCGTAGGAGAGAAGGATATTTGCCAGCCATCTTTGCCATCGCGACCAGAGAAACGGATTGCCCCAGAACCTTTCTAGGTGAGAAATCATCATCATCATGTGCCATGCCAGTAAGCACGGGTTGTTCTATTTCGCCATCTTTATCATCTGTTGTGATGTTATCTGTACCTGGGGTCTTGCCAGTTTTCATATGGTTAAGAGCATTGTGAACTTCTAACTTCAAAATTGATGGTCATTCATTATTATTCCGAAGATCATAGTATTCTTCTTTTTTATCATCGTAAAGGTCTTTAAAGGCACGTAACATCTGATTTTTTTCTATTATCTATTATGATTAAGTCCCCAAGTCGATTTTTGGTTTTTAGGCAACCCGTTGATGTATATGTAATTTTTCATGATTTTCAACATCATTTTTTATTGATAGATTGAGTCATCAATTAATTACAAATCTTATGGACACACTTGTTAATGTGAACCTTTGTTTCCTGTCTTAAACAGAGCTTAGTTCTGCATCCCGTATCCACGTTAGAGATATTAAAGAACTATGTGAGCTCTTAAGACAGAAGCTCAGAATGACCATTTCTCCCATACCGAAGGAAAAATATGTGGTATGTAATTATTAAATGTAAATATTCTTCTTCTTCTTTGCGTTCATCCGTAGTGTTTTTTCAGATGTGATTGTGGTTTGTCTGGTTAGGCACCCTTAGGCCGAAACCCTTAGGCCAACACATCCGACTTTTAGCATGCATTTTTAGCGTGCTTTTTTGCGGTGACTGCACAAGCCAGACGGCCTTAATTCCTCAGGCTCAAGATCCCCTGCCCTACACGGCAAGGTACTATATCACAGGTTTTTGTTGTTGTTGACAGTCAGTCAAGTACCACTTGCTGGCGCAATGTCTAGTACGCTTGTCTGCCAGCCCAGTGTTCGTGTGTTTGACTAGCTCCACAAGCGGAGATGTTATATAAACTGACCTGGGCTGCCAGCTAGACCCAGTCTAAAATGGGTACCCGGAAATGATCTTGGAAGTAAAGGTGGCTGGCATAAATATTGACCACTTTACCCACTAAGTGCTGATTGGTCTATACAAATATATGGGGCTGGCACCATATACACAATAAGCCTTTTGACATGGAAATGTGTCCCTTTCTTATCATGGCATTTGCAGTTATATCAATCAATCAGGTGCCGTCTCCACAATGAAGGTTGGCTGCAATGGATCTCCAACACTGTCTGTCTCTCTCCTTGACTGTACATTCTGTCAGGCTGATGTTCGTCCATCTCTTGATGTTATCTTCCCACTTGTATCGTTGTCTATCTCTTGCTTGCTAGCCCTCAGCCTTGCCTTCCAGTATGATTTTTATAAGAGTATCATATCTTTTGCCGGTCTCCCTGGCCTAGGCTCCAAACGACTTTCTCTGTAATTCCATTTATCCACGCAGGGTAACGCAGCGCGCGAGAATTGGTAGCGGTTCTCGCTGTGTTGGTGACTTGCGGGATATGTGAGCTCAGAAAGCGATGGCAAACTACTGAGCGTAATCTTGCCAAGAAATCAACAATCAGTTGAAAGATGCTGATGTTGACAGCGATGTCCTGTAAAGGATATGCAAATAAAAAAAAACATCATGTCTTTTAACGAGTCCAAAATATTTCACTTGCCTCCTCTTTATTTCTTTCATCAACTCTCTCTTCATTCCCAGTCTTTCTAGAACCTCTGCATTTGATTGTGTCTGTTTTCATGAAATGCGACATATTTGTCTGTATATCCAGCTCTCCTTGGCATCCATTCGACATCCAGATTACTTGTTCAATGTCTTCGCCATACAATAGCGTTAAATATAGTAGCATTTGACAATTATCATTTCTTATGCGTTATTAGTTTCTATAGATACTGATTTCATGCTTTTGAAAACCTGTTTGGTCATTCCTATTCTCTTACTGATTTCTATTTCACCTCTGCCATCTTTGTTTCTATTTTAAGGAGAGGTTCTGTGTGATATTGGGACTTAACTTCATCATTCAAAAAGATGCGGTGCATGTGGCCAAGAAATCGGAGGAGATGGGATTGTTGTTTCGGTAAATAACTGGATAGTTAGTTAGTTAGTTGCATATCCTTTACATCGTGACGTGACTTATTATACTAATTGTTCAATGTTGATCACATTTTTGTCCTTAAGTAGTTTTCTACTACGGTTTGTAATGTTAGTTAGTTAGATAGTTATTCGTTACTCGCGGTTCCAACCACGTTGAGTTTTTCCATAGCACTGGAAATTAATTCACACCTATTGAATAGTACTTATAGTGATAAAAGAAAATAAGCAAAGTCAGACAAGACAATATTCATTCATTCATTCATTCATTAAGTAGCATGTCCCTTGCAAAACCTCGCTCCCATAACAACCTTCCTAAAAACTTCTCGATCATAAGCAAGATGTTCCGCGTCCGATACACACATGTGGATATCATCCGCCACATCCTACACCCATCGTCTCTTTGGTCTTCCTCTTCTCCTCTTCCCGGGCATATACCCCTCCATGATTGTTCTTTCCAAACTGTCGTGACGTTTCAAGTGACCAGAATATTTCAATTTTCTTTGTTTTATCGTCTTTAGTAGTCAACCTTCTTCAATATTCGGTTCTTCTCGTATGGATTTATTTGTTCTTTTCTGTATCCAAGTTATTCTTAGAACTCGTCTATAACACTAATGTTCAAAGGCATTTACGCGCTGTTCAGCTTGTCCAGGTCTCACAGGTGTGTGTTTCAAAGGGAAAGATGCATGCTCTTAAAAATTTAATTTTTGTAGTTCTGTCTGTCTCACTCCATAATTTATTCAGATGATTTAGTCTGTGAAGGGTAATAGATATTCACCTTTTAATTTTTTTCATTGTTTCACAATTGTTGGTAATCAATAACCAAAGATATTTGAAATTTTCCACGACCTCCAATGTTCCCTCATTAACATATATTTATGTCTCCATAGTAGTTTTATCTGTATGCATTATCTTTGTTTTTGCTATGTTAAGATATAAATTGTGATGAACACTTTACTTATAGGTTGAGGTTGTTAGGTTTTCAATACAGGTTTTCAATACCAATCTGTAATGTGGACAGTAATACTGTATCATCAGCATATCGAATCTCTGGAATTTCATGACCACCGATATTTAGGGCATCATATTGCTCCCTGTTTATATCGTCTCTGTCATTTACTAGACAACATAGAAAGTGAATTGTATAGACACACCAGGATTCGAACATGATATCTCCATCGGGGGCTGAGTGGTCTCGAGGTATGGTGTCCGCCTTGAGTGCTGGAGGTCACGGGCTTAAGCCCCGGTGAGGATCGGGATTTTTGCACGTGGACTTCTAGTAACACAATTTCCCCTGGTCTCTGGGTAGTGAGATCGGACGCCCGTGTGTATTGTTGCGCATGTAAAAAATCCCTTGGCAGTTGGAAATCGAAAAACGGCGCTGCCTGGGCAAAATTTCGACTTAAACATCTACCCCCTAAGTATTTCAGGATCATCGCTGGTGCTACGGAGTTCGTGCACTGAGCTGAGATTCTCCGGACTCAGGCGTGAGTCAGGAGTAGAACGGAGAACTTTTGGGATACACCCGTGTGCCGTGATGTTGATCCGTCTACTAAACCAAACTATAACTGTTTCTGCAGCCAAACTGATTAAATTCTTCAGCATTTCCCATTGATCATCTACATCTTAAAATAGGATCTCTAGATCAGGCAATACATTAAATCTGTTCTTTACTTCTGTATTGAAATTGTCATGTATTTCCTTGTCATTTTTTCAATGTTTTAATGTATATGTTTGTTGTATGTTTCAGCTGTAAAGATTTTGTTGTTGTTGTTGTTGCTATAGTTTATGTTATTTTTGATTTCTGCAGGCGGACACCTAGGACATCAGCGGCAGCAAGCACATACCTGGCCTCATTATTGTCTAATAACAGGAAGACAACAGCGGGTGAGGCTGGCTATTGTTTTCATTACTTGCTTATTATTGTTGTTTAATATTATTTCCACGTGCCTTCATCATTTGACAGACCCAGTCTCAATGGGTACCAAGACATGTCTTGGAAAGTGAAGGCTGCCAGTATGCTACCTACCCCATCACCCTCTGAATGTATATAAATATAAGTATTTTTTTCCCCCGCATTTCCATCCTGTTTCAGGATATTGCGGTCAACATCAGCATCTTTCAGCTGTATGTTGATTCCTAGGGTAGATTATGCTTATCAGCACGCCACGACTTTCTGAGCGACCGGCTCCATACTCTCGCAAGTCACTGGCGCGACTCGAACCCCTTCAAGTTCTTGTGCGCTCACGTCAACCACGAGAGTATTCGGGGTTAGCAGCTTTCATTCGGCCAGGGAGCCAGCTAAATATAAGTAAGTATATAAATATATAATGTATAAATAAAATATATATATATATATATATATATATATATATATATATATATATATATATATATATATATATATATATATATATATATATATGAGTCTTGCACCAAATGTGTATAAACAGATGCTGTTTTTCTATCATTTTGCTTGTGAATTGAATTAGATGCTCATCTGTGGTTATATTTGCTTAATGTTAACTTTTCAGAACTGTCGTATGCATCAGGAATATCCCCGCAGACGATCAGCGAATGCTACCGTGACATTAAAAACGCTGCTGCAATTTTTGTGCCAGACAGATGTGCACTTAGAGGATTTGCTGCTTCCTTACCTAATAATTAACCCATCCAACTATAATGGGAGGCCTGGAATCGACATAGGTTTGTCTGACTAATTATGGTTAGTTGAGTGGTTTGCCATGAGGCATTAACCTATACACTCACCAGCTGTGTCAATACTTGAGATGATGATCGCCTGGAGTAAAAATTTTAGATGATTTTGTGAACGTGTCAAGTGGTGAGTAGGCCATTTTGCATGCCAGCAGTATCTGGGAAAAGTAATTGCCTAGTTTACTGCCTCTCAAGTTAAGGTATTTCCCATCTTTTAGTTTGTGCCTTCTTGCAATAATTGTGTGAAAGGAACTTGGTGTTTTTGTAGTAAACTGTGAAGCATTGTGCTTCTAGAATATATATCTCTGGATGATGTTTAGGATATATAGTAAGGTCATGAAAACATGAACCACAGACGGATTTAGTCTAGTAGTTTGCAGAAAGCCTCGCAGATATAACCTATTATTAGGATAGTCCATTACCAGTGATCATATTTTTGGTTTATAGCAAGGTAGTTGGTTGCATTGGCCGCTACCAGCAACAGAGCAGTATATCTCCAGTTGCATTTGGGGTATTTGTCTGATGTTCTATTTGAACTAGGGCTGCATGCTAGATTGGTCCATGCTGGTTGCCCAGGCTTTTTGAAATGACATTTCCTCCCAGACAAATTGGTTGAGGCTTATTTGTGAGCATATACTGAGCTGATCCAAGACTCTGGTGATCGAGTAAGATGGCAGAACATGACCGCCCACGCTTACCAGCATGGCACATGATGGATATTTGTGAAAATGCATTACAAGATTATTATTTTTTTGGCATCGCAAAGTCAGGTTAGTAATCTAGAAGATTCACATTTGTGTTCAGCTGCTAGTTGCAGGGCTTTTCTTGCTGCTGTGGATGTATATAGTTGGTACTTTGGATGTTTTTGTCATCATTTTCTTTGTTCACTTCTGTTATCTACTTGCATTTCCTTAAACTGTAAGGGACAGTCATTTTCAAGCTCCATCATTTATTCTGTTATGTTGTGTGTGTGTGTCCGACATTGCTTATATTGAATACAGCTGTTAATGTTGTGATGTTTGTGAAGCACATGTAATGAAATAACATAAAAATAAGTTCTAAAAAATTCTTTGTTACTGACTCTTCGCACATTATTACTTTGTTAATGACTTATTCTAGTAAAATAGTCTTTGTATATGATTAAATTACTTACTTTGTTACTGACTTATTCTTGTAAAAAAAAGTCTTTGTGACTAATTACATGCTTTGTTACTGACTTATTCTAGTAAACGATTCTTTGCATATGATTACGTTGTTAATGACTTATTCTAGTAAAATAGTCTTTGTATATGATTAAATTACTTACTTTGTTACTGACTTATTCTAGTAAACGATTCTTTGCATATGATTACGTTGTTAATGACTTATTCTAGTAAAATAGTCTTTGTGTGTGATTAATTTGCCACTGACTCGTGTGGTCGGTCGGTGTGTGTGTATGTATATATCTTCTTCTTCTTCTGCGTTCATCCGGAGTTTTTTTTCCGGATGTGATTGCGTTGTGCCTGTTTAAAGCAGAGCTGCGTTCTTGCGCCGTTAGGCCGACACATCCGACTTCTGCGGGCATTTGTTGACCGAGTTAACCTTCCCGGGGGCTTTAATCTATTTCTATGGTTCTTGTTCTGTCCTTTAGTGTGGGGCTAAAAGAATCCATCTATTATTAGCCAGGTTTTCATATGCGGTCTCTACTAGTTCTCTTCCTAAGCAGCAGCTCTACATAAGTGATTCTGTAAAACAAGTTTAGTCATTCTGCACAGGCACAGGTTACTGAATCCTTGTCAAGTACAATTGTCTCAGTTGTTCTAGATCATACAGCAGCAATCGATTTACATTAAATATTCTAACTTTAGAACTAGTTTTAATTTCTGCTGACGTCCACAGATTCCCAAAAGCTGTAATGTTCCTGTTGTCTGTATTATTATTTTAATACCTTAGCTACCCCATCCCACGTCTACATTCTACCTAATTAGGTGCATGACTCCAACTCTTGAAGTGAGGTTTCACCAAGGAAGATAGGGTCGTATTTAGCTCTTGCTTGGTTTATTTTCTTTATCAGTGTCTTTTCCCGATTAATTTTTATATCTAAATGGCACCACCCATTCCTTAAGCTTGTCTATTTTATCTTACATTTAACTTAAGTGTGTGGGATAGGGCGTAATGCAATCTGTGGCATAGTTCAGTTGTTGTTTTTTTTTATTCCTAAATAGTCGGCCTAGGTAAGGATACATAATTTAGGCATTCTAACATCAACTTGGTGCAGGGGTTCACAGAATACTGAGAAAGGTAAAGGCACAGATGTCACAACAATTAGGCGTAAGTGTAAAAAACTAAAAATTAATAAAAGTAAGACAGATGAGATTAAACCAAGCAAATAACAATATCAGTTATAACCAGTTTGTATAACCAGTAATCAGTTTGACACAAAACTACATTTGCAATTTGCCAACTTAGTTCTTTTCTCTACCCTATCCTTCAATAACCGAGTTGAACAGACAATTCGTTCACAAAATACCTCAGACTTCTGAGAATTATACTTGACTAGAGACTCAATACTTTCTCCGTAATCCCTTATACTCTCGTGAGTAACATGACGTGCATGAGAATCGGTGGCGATTCTATCCGCGTCGGTAACTTACAGGGTATGTGAGCCAGTTGCTCAGAAAGCAATGGCAAACTACTGAGCGTAATCTTGCCAAGAAATCAACAATTAGCTGAAAGATACTGATGTTGACAGCGATGCCCTGTACAGGATATGCAAACAAAAACAAACAAAAAAAGACTCAAACTTTCATTACTTTTGAAATTAATGTTGTGCATATAACATTTAAAAAACAAAATTAGATAAAGGGAAGATAAACTGTCATTACAATACTACATAAAATTATAAATACCCCAGGGACTGCACTAAGAGGTATGTTGTAATTGACACAGATATGTGCGAAGGCCGTAATTTCAAGCCAATTAATGACATTATACATTTATAAATTGCACAAAAAACCTTAGACACTCCCCAGCCCCCAAAGCCAAAAGCTACACACATTTGATTCCGACCGTTATTTCCTTAACCCTTAAGGAGGTTAACGAGTTCTCGCAAGAAACTAACAGTAATATAAATATATTACATTCTCATTAAGTATAGCTCAAAATCATTAAGAGGAACTTGTGCTTAAGTATAATTTATGAAAAACATTCAATGGCATCAAAAGAATACCAATACGGAAAAAAAAGATGGAAGCAGTTCATCTACGGAACCGATGCCTCCAACAATCAACGGCTGGTAACGGCACATGTTCTGTAATTTCTTTTTCGGCTGGTAGTAGACACAATTATAATGTTACAAATAAACACAGGTATATAAAATTACCTTGGGCGAGTAGTCTTAATGCATGAGAATTAGTTAGGATCAGTATGTTTTAATTCACTTTCTAATTCTTCCCGGTAGGTTCCCGTTTGCGCCATTTTCTGCAGCGTGGGTTCAAGAGAATCGTATGTGTGTGTTTGTGTGTGTGTATATATATATATATATATATATATATATATATATATATATATATATATATATATATATATATATGAGATGAAATTAAAATTGTGACAGAGTATACTATAAGTAAAAACAAATATAATTACCTTTCGTATTTGCTGCTGCAGTCCGGCTACACCAATCACCAAACATTCTCAGGATAAACCACAGTTTGAGAGATCTGAACCGTCTACCCAGTGGGATCTGCCAGTGCTACAAGACACACGACTTTATGTACGCTTGTTTATCATCTATGGCTATGTGACTCATAATGGCAAGATGTGTCCGTAACACATTCGCCACGGACACAACATTTAAAGTAGTTGGATAACTGGTAGGTCGGTGAGGCCTTTAGAAGGCTGTTGAACTCTTCATTCCGATGCATTGGCGTTCAGGTCATATGAGCCTTCAACGGGGCTTGCATCTACTGGAGCCAGGTTGGTATAGAGACGCTTCTCACGACA
Source organism: Cepaea hortensis (assembly GCA_963921405.1). Lineage (NCBI taxonomy): Eukaryota > Metazoa > Mollusca > Gastropoda > Stylommatophora > Helicidae > Cepaea > Cepaea hortensis. Next base: position 96,095 of record CAWUFQ010000410.1, read on the forward strand.
CCATACCAACATATCGTCTCTACAGGGACTACTGAAGAGCTCTTCTCCCACTCTCCAGTATAAAATAACAAAGTAATGCAGCTTTACAGAACACAATTACGTAATACACAGGACGTTGCGGCGACTAGCCTACATCAGCAAATAAATACATACACAAAACACAACATATAAATACGGGTAAGACACTACGGCGACTACATTAAGTCTTAAGAATGGGATAGGGAAGAATAGAAAGATGAAAAATAATTAGATCAAGGTAAAGAAAATTAAAAAAAAAAAAAAATATCTCAGACTCTCAGGCTGTGAAACTAACATACATCTTGACGTTGATAATCTTATATGGAGAGCCATTAGTGTTTGCGGTGTGATGGGAGCTGGAGTAGGGAATGGTAACGGTTCAGTGAAGTTGCGTGGAAGGGTAGGCCCTACATGAAGGCAGGGAGGAAGGTAAGGCGGGAAACTTAGAAGCAATGGAGATATGATTGTGGGCCGAAAACAAAACTAAGAAGGAGTGCCCCAGGTAATGTCCATACAATGCTTGAGTGTGTGCCATTAAAGAAAGGGTCGGCGAAAACAGGCATATGTCAAAGAGCAACGAAGTGTACACCTGATAATCCCCCTCCCCAAGCTCATTAATCAGCGGGGTGTGCAAGACAGGCGCCGAAAGTCCCATCTGCGGGCAGATATATTAGGTTATAACCAGGTCATGATTCAGCATGGCACTTACAGACTGGCTGGAATTAGGCCCGTGTGGTTCAAGCTTCATCCCCAGAGTCTAAGCATGTCATTAGACAACATACAACTAGAGGACGCACTAGACAGCATAAAACAAGAGGATGCACTAGTTAGTTAGTTTCATATCCTTTACAGGACATAGCAGTCTAGCCCAGTATTTTTGTCTGTTCGTGATTTCTTGGCAAGTTTACGTTCAGTAGTTTGCCATTGTTTTCTGAACGACCGGCACCAATACTATTTCATTAAAAAACAACAACATAAGGCTGCCAAATCGCCAACAGCTGTTTCGAACACGGGTATGCGGGATTACGAACTGCGTCCATAAACTCTTCGCCACGGAGCGAGCGCGAGAACGCACTAGACAACATAACAATTGAAAGCTATAGTTACCGACGAGGACTCGAACCTATTACCTCCAAATGGTCCAGTAAATATGTAAAAATACAAGATAATTTTAACATATAAGTAAAGAACAAATCTGATTTATTGTCTGATCTAGAGATCCTATTTCAAGATGTAGATGATCAAAGGGAAATGCTGAAGAATTCAATCAGTTGAGAAGCAGAAAAAAATATTCCAAAAGTAAAGAAAGTGAGCCGTAAGACATGGATGACTGAAGAAATTTTACAACTAGTGGAAACAAGAAGACAGAACAAAAATAATCCTGCCAAATATGAAGAAATTCACAGAAAAGTCAAATCCTTATGTAAGGAGGAAAAAGAAACATGGCTTGAGAAAAATTGCAGAGAAATTGAAAAACAACAACAGTAAAAATGCGAAACTAATGCACAAGAGAATTCAGGAGCTTACTAATCAAAGAACACGTACATCAGCAGGCTGCCTAAAGACAAAAGATGGAAGAGTCATAATAGAAAAAGATCAATCTTACATGCATGGTCAGATTACGTGAAAAACCTTTATGACGATATGTGGGGTAATAAATGAGAACCATATGAAATGGACTGAAATAATGTCTAGGGGAAAATGATTCATTATGTCCCTCAGGTTCGCCGTATGAAGGCAGTTGATTCGAGACAGTTTCTTTCCTAAAAGACTCCAGGAACAGAGTAGTTATTGGCTCTTATGAAAGAAGAATGGGATGATGGTCGAATAGACTCCACCCACATTACAAGATAAACTACCTTCCTGAAGACTAAAACAGAGAATAGGCCACTTAACCACAGATCTCTATCAAGTTGTTATCCTTGAATAAAATATCTGAGACTGTGTGTTGGTCGACCTCCCACTGGATTCTCTGCACATATACAAACACAGTAGCACATTTCTCTACGACAACAAACAGTGTAGCACTGGTCACGTAGACAATGAAACAACTCCTGACGAACATATATGTTTATTGCCAGACTCTCATCAGCTGGTATTACAAGACTCTGTCTCCTCTCCACTCTATTAAACATCAACCAAAAATATACATTCTCAAATAATGTATAATGTTATAATCTAAAACTCTCCTCCTCCTCTTCTTTTCCCTACCCCTACATGATGTCGATTACACTGAAAATCCCACCAGAACATAGATCAAATATCTGCCTGGTGATTGTGTCATTATTGTAACTACTTTCGTGCAAACATCATTATTCAAATTCAGGAGAATGTAGATTCACTCCACACAGGACTTCTCTCCACTGTCTGTCTTCTACCACAAGTCTATTCTATGACGACTCTGCTACTGTTATTACCAAACTCCTCATCTGATTTACTGCTGGAATAGATGGGCACTCCCCATCCCACCTTTGACTAACCACCACACTGTGCCACTGAGATAAACAAAGGTTCTCTGGATACTGAACAAGGTAATGGTGATACGGATCGTTGCTGTTGATAAAAGACAGTCATAATTGACCAACAAAAGGAACTGTCCTCACTTGTTCCCTTCTATAAAATTGATGATGGTGGGTGACTTGATGTCTGGATTACTCGATCTGGCATTGGTCTTGAGAGGATAAAAATATCTGCATAAAATAGGGATTTCAACCCTTGATAAAAACGTCCATCAGTTAGGACAAGTTGTAGCACGAATGCTCAACGACGTACTGGGGTTGTTGGTAAAGGAAGGACTCTCCCTGAGTATGGGTCAGAAGCCAGTTGATTTCTCTAGGCGTTTTTCAGTAAATGGTAAGACTTGCATGCTTAATCTTGGAAAAAGATGAAGTCTCAAATGTCTCAGCACGACATTTATAAAAGCCATAGAAGTGTAGCTGGATTCATATTTAATTCAATTTATGATGACCTCTCAGAAGGAAAGAACCATTCCATCTGTGACTGCGGCATATCTATAACTTCCCTGATTCACCAGGAAGAATAAGAAGCCCCTCTCCCAACATTCTGGAAGAATAAAGCACAGACTCTCAACAAAGTTGCTGGGGTCTCCAGCGAATGAAAAACTCTCTATGCGTTGGTGTCATCGCTGGCTGAACATCGTTATGCGGCTTCCCGTAATATAAATGGGTAACATGCTTCGTCGAAAGAAAAAGATGCATCCACAATGTCGCAGTGGGACATTGTAATAAACAGGAAGATTCGTATTGGTTTCATAGTTCACTCCAGTGCATATGACTGCTCACATCGAGAGTAACCTCCAGTCCGTAAAATGTTTCAGAATATAACTTCCTGATATTACAGGAATAAAATTTGTCGTCATCTCTCGTCAGCCGCAAATGATGAGTATTTGAACCAAAAAAGGAGATAACTCCGTCTGGAGTTTCTTCCAGTGGCCAGAAGAAAAATAGGGGATTATTTTCCCCGGCCTCCTATTTCTTGGAAGGAATGCCGGGGTCCCTAAGTGCTGAGTGGCGCCTACTCTGCACAGCCAAGCCAATAAGTTTCGACTCAGTAAAAATCAGCCAAGATGTTGTAGACTAAGATCCGACCAAAATGTTCCCCGCCGGTTGCCTCAATTGTCTGCAAATCAAAATGACAAGCCATGAATATTCTAGCTTATTATGCAGGTTCATAAAACTCACAGAGACAACAACGGAACATATAGGTAGAGGACAATCCCCCTATCCTGAAGTGGTATCACCTGTGGCCTGTATCGTAGGGGTATATTTGGCAGGAAAATGGGGCGGTAATATGAACACTCTACCAACCTCACCGAACAGGACATCACAGATACCAAATGGAGATATATTCTCCCACATACAAACACTCCTCTATATGGGAGGACATCAATCTGTTATACAACATGCACGGGGTGGGGTGTGTGATTAAAATCGAAGTTGTGGAAATATTGGCTCCAATGACTTGTTATTGTGGCAAGTGGCAAAAACTGCACGAGTTACGGCAGGTAAAAATGAGTATGTAGGTATGTGAACCGTTCTCATAGATATGATTGAGCCACGACATACATGATCCACCAAAATTCGACAAAAGCAATGGGGTGTCTTATCGGTGTCCCCAGGCTGTCATACACACCAAATATAGGTTCCGTCCCCGGCATATTCTGTACACAGATAAAGTAAAGATTCACACACACAATATATATATAGGTGCGTACAGTAACTGAATCTTTAACAAAGGCATTATGTAACACCTGAACACTTTACCATAAGTCAAGTAAAGCTAGGTTCTTCCCTAATTGAGAGTGAACCAAAAGTGAAGATAGATTGAACTCTGCAGACACAGTACAAAATTTACAGAGACATCATACTCTTCAAAAGAAGATGAAGTAGTTATCATAGCATGATGAGAATTGGATAAGAACTGTAAGCATAGGAATATAGGACAGTGGTATGTATAGACGTTAAAATCTCAGGCTGTCTTCCTTACAGAAGTAACGGTGCCGTATCAGACTCCGCAAAAATACATACAAAATATGTAGTATTTCTAATATCCAACAAAGATTGTATTCATTAGCTAATACAAATCTTATCATTCTAAAAAACATATGTATGCTCACCAATTCAACATAGAGGCAAAAATGGCCCCACAAAAGGGCTACACCCTCCCTGAAAAATAAACGTCTACATGGTTGGAACTTCCAGACTCAAGTGACTAGGTCTGATCCCGCCTGGAAGTTTTACCAAACTATTCCAGGCTATTCTGAGCTAGGGGGAAAATTCCTTGCCTCTCTCTGAGTGCTGGCATTCGTGACCAAAAAAGGTAGTGCCGGTCTCTCACACATGAAATCAGTCGTTCCAAGAACAGATATTTATAATCGTCTGCGAGATGGCGCCAACTTGGGACAGTATGTCACACGATAACAGAGACGAACAGTATGATGTTCAAAATAATAATGAAGGACCGGCAATTTTGAAGATGGAGGTTCAGATGCTCTTAACTATATGAAATCTGGCAAGACCCCCGGTTCAGACAGCGTCACAACAGAAATGATTAATGCTTTAGAAGAATATGGAATAGATAAAGTTACCAGTCTGCTTAATACAATATATGATACTGGAAATATACCTCAGGAGTTATGTAATTCTGTATTTATTGCAATCCCAAAGCAAACAGGAGCCTTGGAATGTGATCAATGTCGAACAATTAGTATAATGAGTTACATCACGAAAATTTTGCTAAGAATTATCATGCAAAGAGTTAGGAGGAAAATACAACCTGAAATAGGAGAAGAACAATGTGGGTTTGCAGAAGGCAAGGGTACAGTAAATGCTGTGTATATACTGAGAACCGTAATCGAACGTTCTATAGAAGTAAACAAAGATCTACACCTTTGCTTTATTGACTACACAAAGGCTTTCGATAAAGTGAGACATGTCAACATGATAAGGATGCTTGAAGATCTACAAATTGATGGAAAAGATCTTAGACTTGTAAAAAACATATATTGGAAACAACAAGCTGCCATAAGAGTTGATAATGAATTAAGCCAATATCAACCTATTAAGAGAGGTGTAATGTCTCCAGATCTGTTTTCCCTGTACAGTGAAAGTATTTTCAGAAATATTGAAGATATTGAAGGAATCAACATGGGGGGGGGGGGGCGATGCATCAATAACATTAGATATGCAGACGATACAGTCTTGATTGCAGACAATGAACAGGAGCTGCACAATTTAGTAGATGTGGTTGTTACACACCGTGAACAACTAGGGTTATAACTAAATTGTAAAAAGAGACAAATTATGGTCGTCAATAGGAAGAACGAAATACCACAATGTAATATACAAGTAAATGGGAATATTCTTCAACAAGTGAATAGGTACAATTATCTCGGAACAGTAATAACATCTGATGGGAGATGCCTTGAAGAGATTAGAACAAGAATCGCTATGGCAAAAGTAGCCTTTAGCAAGATGAAAAACATACTGACCAATAAAAAGATGTCAATTGAAACGAGAAAAAGAGTGTTGAGGGGATACATAGAACCTGTACCTGTACTTTTATATGGACGTGAAGCTTGGACAATGAGCAGTCAAGCTGAAAAACATCTGATGGTTGTAGAGGTATGGTTTCTGAGGAAAATGCAAAGAATACCATGGACAGCCAGAAAGACCAATGAACAAGTCCTTCAACAAACAAATGAAGGTCGTAAACTGATTAGAGACATTAGACGTAGACAGTCACCATTTTTTGGGCATGTTATGAGAAGAATTTATTTGGAGAACTTGGTGACAACTGGTAAGATCGAGGGGAACAGACCAAGGGGAAGACCTAGAAGCAAGTACCTGGATGGCTTGGCCTTGTGGCATGGTGGAGACAGAAACACGGAGCTGATCCACGACTCTGGTGATCGAGTGAGATGGCAGAACATGATCGCCCACGCTTACGGGCATGGCACATGGTGGATGGATGGACCCTGTAATCAGGCATTATGTCCCCTTGATTGTCGTGTTTCAAATAGATAGGGTCCATGTCAAATGCCCCACTAATTAGATTTCAGTCCTTGACCCTGTAAAGCAAAACGTGTAACACTGAGGGGTATATACCATATCTGCGGAGAAGCAAATTAGGATGTAGCCATGTCTCCATTCAGCACAGCAACTACGGACTGGCAGAGAATTAGGTCTTGTCTTATACAACTTCTTCCGCAGTATTTCATTGTAAACAGACTTAATCCTAATGTCTAGCCCAGTGTTTCCCAACCTTTTTTGTACCGTGCCCCACTTAGGCCTTTCTAAAATTCATATTGCCCCCCTCCCCCGCCCCATGCCCCCCCCCCCCCTCTTCAACATATACATTATTTTTAATATTCAAAAATTGAAATGTTCATTAAAGAAACTTGAATGATAGGTTTTAGGAAGAAATCACTAGGTAATTATTGAGCAAACACAGTAAGTAAATTTTCAAAACATATAATGGAGAACTGAAATTCAAGTACAAAATAATTTTAATGAAAGATTTTTCTATATTATTTTAATTATTAGTAATTATTTATTATTTAAATTTAGTGAGATCCTTGCGTTTGATGCTTGCTGCAAAGAGATCTTATGTCAGGTTCCAATTTAGTTAACTTCAGTCTCAAGTCTCCCTGTTTTGTTATATTCAGCCGATTTCTTCCATTTTCGAATTGCCCCCCTTAACAGTCAAATTGCCCCCCAGTGGGGCGTGGACCCCACGTTGGAAAACACTGGTCTAGCCGGAGATATGCACATTTCTCTTTAATATGTGGCTTTGTAGGCTGAAAGCTGTAGAGTAAACCTGAAAATAGAAAACAAATTTACGAGGTGTGGGGTGGGTGTTCAAATGGAAGTATTATTGTTAAACATGTCAAGAGTGTTAGGCAGGTGACATCACCATGCAGACGAACATGGTAACGTCATAAGTACGGTGTAAAGATGGCCACTGCCACATTGCGTTTATACATAATGACATCATCGGAAAAAGCGGTAGAAAATCATAGAGGAAAACACCACAAGAAACTGTTGATAAAGAACACAAAGGAGTGACGTCAGTTATCAACGAGAAAGGACAAGGGAGAGGACCTTGTGTGATTCGGCTGAAGCGCGACATATTGTGTGAAGCCCGTGTTTGTTTGGAGATTTGGTTGTGAGAAGGCAAAGACTTGGATGAGGACTATCAGGTGGAGGGTGTCTAACGAGGAAAGTGTCAATATTGAGCAGAGGACCTGAAGGCAGGGAATACCTAGACAATCGGTGAAAATGAGAACAGCGAGATAGATTGAGCTCCTAACTACAGTCGGACATTACTGGGATAGAGTCGTAAATATTTTGTGTGAATGCCGTTCCTGTGTTAAAAGGGACAATTCATTTTATCGATGAACCCATTGTATTGATCCAGCGCATCATTAAAAGAATGTGTGAGTACTGTTGTTTAGGATGGCGTCGGTTGATTCTTCGCATTACAGTTCGATAGTTCACGTGAGCTTATTATTGCTTCAACGTTGACGTTGCCAATTTGATAATTGCGGGAGTTGCGTTGTGGCAGCCACCCCACTTTTGACATGCACCAAAGAGGAGCAGCGTTCTGTTATCCGTTTTTAAAAAAATCAGTGAATGGGTGAAACCTATAGAATTTCATCTGCGAATGAAGATCCATTATGGTGATGCATGCCTGTCAGTCCAGGAAATGTATGAGTGGAGTAGGAAGTTTCAACGCGGCGTGATTTCTGTGACAGACTGTTCACGACCAGGTCTGGCACACTGAAGTGACCCCAGAGTGGTTACACTCGCAACCAAGATAATTTGTTCTACAGGAATCCAAGCACTTTATCGGCGCTAGAGAACTTGTATTGAACTCAGTGGTGACTACATCGAAAAATAATACACTTGTACTTTATTTTTCAGAATATATTCACGCACAACAACAACGACAAACATTTAAGATTTTCATTTGAAGCCCCCTCGTACGTGTGGGCAGACAGCATCAAGAGACGGACTGGAAGACCATGGTCTGAGCGCAACTTGAAGTTACCAAAAATAAAAGTAAAGAACCCTTTAACACGCCTTAAGACACACTGGGCATATGGGCATAGACCCATAGTCGGCTCTTGGTGGGTGATATGTCAGTATCCCACACGCCGCCTTTACTCCCCAGGACATTTCCTGGTACAAAATGTAAACTGGGTCGATCTGAAATCCCCGCCAATTTTTAAAAACCCTCTTGGATGAGGATTCGAATCCGTGACTATACAGAAGGCGGGCATCGTTTAGCCACTACAATACCACGTATTGCAACTTGACAATGCACGACAGACATTGTTGGAGACAACAAGTCAAATCCAGTGCGGAAATAGCACAAGGTGATAATGATGATGATCACACACACACGTGTGTGTGTGTGTGTGTGTGTGTGTGTGTGTGTGTGTGTACCTGCAAACTAACACCCAGAGAAGCCAGATTCTATATCGACTTAACATTTAATGAATTGCAGTAATATCGTCATCAGATCCCGTGGTTCTACACACATGACTAACCACTGTAGGGTACTTCGTTTGTAATTCACCGCAAACAAAGGAATTCCGGGAGTTCCCTGGGAAATCACGTGACATCAGGGTGATTCCATAGTGGGCGTAAGGGTGTTGCATATAATTGCTTTCGCAAATAGAAGGCAAGCAAGTGCTACTGTGTAATGTATCTATTAAAATAAAGAATTATATACATTGAATATGTTTTCTATCACTTCCGGTTGAGTGTGTAGTGGACTGCTAGACCGATCCATGGATGCAATAATTAAAGGTCTCACTGTCGTCGGACATATATTGTGCTACTCGTCTTATCTTGTGTTTGTTCCATCTGACTAAGCTCATCTTTTATGTATCTGAGGGGGAAAGGGGGGGGGGCAGTTTGCGAAGGCAATGACATGCACTTTTGGGTAAATCTTGCTACAAACACACTTGTCGACTGACCACGAAGTGAATCTCGATATGCCTATTCTGAAAATCGACGAATCCACCAGATCTAGGTCAGTGCTAAAAATAACTACCCAGTTTGTTTGCGTTGAATTGAAAATGAAGTGGTCTTCCTGGGAACTGGCTGTTCGTTTTGCTAGGAAGATCGAATTAATTTGGCTTGCAACATCTTTGAAAGATTTCTAATCTAATTTACATGTTCAGCTGAAAAGACCTGCAACAAGAGAGATAGAGGAATAGACAGAGACAGAGACAGAGAGAGGGGGAAGAGAGCGAGAGAGAGAGAGAGAGAGAGAGAGAGAGAGAGAGAGAGAGAGAGAGAGAGAGAGAATTCTTGAAAGTCTTGTGTCAAGGTACGGAAGGCTTGCGCATCGCACCGAACTAATTGCATGATGCTGGAGATTTCAGGATGTGGTAGGGCATGATGGCAAGACCGCATCAAATTATGTTTACCATGAACCACCTTACGTAAATGTAGGTATTGACACTAGTAAATTCGAATTTATTTGGAGGGGAAAAAAATGAGTGAAAAGATAGTTTCCTGGCAGATATTGTTTGTGGCCTTGAGGTTGATTCGGCATCATAAAATGGAGAATAAAATTAGTTTCGCTTTCACGTATATCATCATCATCTTGTGTTGTGCCGATAGGCCTTTGCGGTTATGTTTCACCATCTCAGACGACCACATAGTCATGGATCAGCTCTGTGTGTTTGTCTCGGCCAAGCCACGTGGCCAAGCCATCTAGATATTTACCTCTCGGTCTTTTCCCTTCTTCTTTTCCTCTCAATTTTGCCAGTTATCACAAAGTTCTCTAGTTTATTCTCATAACGTTTCCCAAAAATCTTGACTGCCTACATCCAATTTCTCTAATCAGCTTTTGGTTTTCATTTGTTTCTTGTATGACTTACTCATTGGTTTTTCTGTTTGGTATTCTTTGTATTTTCCTCAGAAACCATATTTCCACTGCCATCAGATGTTTTTCAGCTTGTCTGCTCATTGTCCACGTTTCACATCTATCCAAAAGTATAGGTTCTATGTAGCACTTTAACGTCTTGAAAACTTTTTTTATTGGTTAGTACGTTTTCTAATTTTTACATGGTTACCTTTCCCAAAGTGGGAAATTCAAGGGATAGGCTATTGTGACAGTGTAGCGAATTGGTGAAGTCAGAAATAACATAACTCCAGCAGTCTTCTGATATATAACATTTAATTGTAGTTGCTTCAAGTTTACAGACTCTTATAAATATCGTAGAAAATAACAGAGGTCCAGCTATCTCAACAATACTTGATGGGGACTTAAACGTGACCTCGCTCTAAGACTGCTGGCTAATCACTAACTCCGTTGCATCCCTAACAATTTACATTTCCCCGGGGTGCTCCCGCGTGCACTGAAGTTTCGACCCTTTTTCCTTTGCACGCCGACTTAAATTCCCTTAACTGAGACAGACACTCTGTTATATTCCTTTCTACCCTCAACGAGACTTTTCCCCGAAAAGTCTTAACCCAAAACTTACCCAACCTAACTCTCCGACCCCCGAGTTATGCTTCAAAACTACCCGTTAATTCTATATTCTTACCTCAATTAAGCTTATATCAAGCTCTATTTCACATTTACTTCTTCTTCAATTCTCAAGCAACTCACTTATGTCATATACGAGCTTAACACGGCTCAACTCCCAACTACGAAAACCATATACCTCTAACGTGTAACATTCATTGCTCCCCAGTCCTTCTACTCTACTACTCTACTACTTTACTTATGTCTTATAGCCAACTGCTATGCCCTCAACCAAATCTTACACTTCCTCCATTATTTACTGTGACTTTATACTTCTTCTTCTCTTCCACAAGTCACAAGCGATCCGCTTAAACCTTAATTTTACTTTTCATCACGTACATACATATAAATATCTGATCTCAACCATAAAAATTCAAAACGCCATACTCTTCTGAAAATGTCGTCATCACCAACAGGTCTACGCCACTAATCATTACCTCATCATTACCAATTCTCCATATTCAACCAACTTGAAACCACTCATACTAATCACACGATAGGAAGACAAAGAATCGGTGGCCACCGGAGAATCAAATAACAAGAACTCTTCCTCACAAAACCATACTCACATTTACCCCCCCCCCCCCTCCCCATGTCATCCTGAGACTTTATGCAATAAAGTCTTTAAAAAAAACAATTACATATCTCTCACAATTCAATTATACCACTTATTATGGCAATTTCATATCATATCTCCGAATCTCACCTAATTATTTAATCTCCCCAGCATCAAACACCAAAAATATTATTCACCCCTAAAAGTCTATTTATTACAGACAGTATTGACACTTTGGGTCTGAACGTTACCACAAAACACATCCGGAGGGCCCAAATCAAAAGGTCCACTATGGGTCCTACTACTCAAAACCTCCTCCAACATTATAAACATCACCTACATAACTAAATCTCTGACCCTTACATACTTGCTTCAGCATGTCAGGGATACATTTAACCTCTTAATCAACTTTTTATTCTTTACTATTCCATATATCACGGACCCTTCCTTTTTCCTGCAAAACCTCATGGCATTTAATCCATGTTCGCTGCAACCACAGCACAATAGACAATGTTCATTTATTATGAACATACTTACTTCCCTTTTTAATTCATTATTCATCCTTTAATCCCCCAACTATTGTACTGATATCCACAGTATATAATTACTCTTCTGACTAAAACATGGCATTCAATTCATGTTTTACTATTTACGCATTAACGCTGTCTGTCGCAGCACTTATTATAAGCGTTACCCACGTCCACTTTTCTCAAAACTAGCAAGCACATGGTGCTCACTCCATGGTAATCTTACAACTAACAAGGTGATATGTCTCTCTTTATCTGAATGTAGTGTCCTATTTCTATTAGAGCTAGTCTAAATCAACTTTTAAACAAACTTAATCATAAATAGCAATATAACAACTGTCTAATAATTACAAGTTAAAACAATTGATCAAAAATTAAACAAGGCAATTCAACTGCAAACCACAATTATGAGCAATCCAAATTAAAACAGGATATCTTTCCCCCCAACATTTTCTATGCAATGTTTATCCCCAACATTTTCATAATGAAACAAGCATCAATTTAAATTAAAAGAAAATTATCTAGTGTTATCTAACACTACTGGTCTCTTTTACGGACCAGTAGTTTGTACGCAAAAGACTTAAAACACAACAATCCTATTCTAAAATCAAATGGTAATCGTTTTACAGAACCAAGTCAATCAAAAATAATATAACATACCATACATGATGCATTGAAAGATCATATTCAATTAAAACCAACTGTCTTCTCGCTAAAGAGAAGGGTTAACTTTGCGTTGATTATCCCCCTTCATAATATTCCTTACATTACAAAACTAAATCATAGCAACACCACTGTATTTGAAATATTAAACAAGCAATTACGGTTAACTACAGCACAAATTGCTCCATTTTCCAAGTAATGTGGCTATTTCAGCACACCACAACTCATCTACTCAGCAAGGGAAACTGCAACTCAGCACAGCCATTTCCTAATCTAGTTGTTTCCCCTGAATTTGATTTGTACCAAGAACTAATTTTACTTTTAAGTTTCTCGTCCACACGACGCTACTAACATTATCAGCATTATTAGCATTTTATTATTAGGATCACTACTCTCCATCATCTCACCACAACAAGCCAGGGTTACACTCAACTCCCTGTTAACTCTCACAGACTGTATCAGGCATTCTTGCTTTGACATGTCTCTGCCAACGATACTGAGTCTGTTTTATGAAACGATATTCAAAACGTTAATTCTCTTTCTGTCACCCTGTCATAGAATTTTCATTAATTCTCTCTAACAGCACACATTCTAAAAAAAAAACATCGCAAATTTCCAATCATCTTCTTTTTACCTCCCAACTTTCGCATACCCACTTACTCTATTCTCTACGAAATCAGCGGTATGCTTTATCAGCGTCACCATTCAGCATTTCTTCGCAATTTCACACGGCACTCGTATTTTATGCTTGCTCAGACAGTGACACAATCTCCCTTCACACCGTTTCAAGTCTAAAGTATACCAAGCACCCCGTACATGCATGCGCTACTAACACATGTTTGTCTACACTTTTACACACGCAAGGACAACGCATAACTAGACGAATCACTCCAATACTCAACAGGACTTCTACAATTCAACTGCTTTCTTATTTCCACTTTTCTCAATCATTCACTCCCTTTCAAAAACTCAGAGCCTACCCGACTCAAACTACACATTATCTCTAGCAAATATCTCTTTTACACACTAACCATAACTATCAACGATCTTTCACAACAAACCTCATTCCGATGAGCCACTAACCTCGTAACCATCATTCCATACTTCTCCACACAACAACTTTCTCAGATTTAGTCGCCTCCTCTTTCTCCGCAACCATCACGTAATTACTTCATCCCCATCACCAAGAACTCGCATTCTTCAAGCATCAGCTTCCACAGTCTTCTACTCTTAATACTCTCTCACGCTCAGCTGGCTATTTTACACAGGATACTCAATTCCTCCTCAATCTACATCTCCTCATCAGACACGCTGTATTTGCTTCCCAACAAGCGAAACTTTAATTCTATCTCAGACATCAGATTAGCATTTTCATACTCCAGTTACTCTTCCAACAGCTCTGAGTCAAGCCATCTCAAACAACACGTCCACTCTTTTACGAGCATTCATAAATAGTTTATCTCTCTCCGTGCAAATTCTGTGTTGAGTCTATTCTACTTTACTCAACGTGATCAACCCCCTCCATCCGGACAAGGGACATTTCAATCTCCGCATCTACTCTCCCTGCACCACAACTAAACACAAGATATTCTTTATATCGTATCCACGTAGAATATTCCATCACTCACCAGCTTTAAAATTATCTATTAATTGCTGTGACTCTCTATCCAAAATAACACTATTTCCTGCACCATATATTGTGATGCTACAGCAAAAACAATTCATCTGTCTATTTTAGACATAAGTATATGTATATGCTCAAACCGCACTTCATCTCGTAAACCAAAACAATGCAATGTGCCATTTCTCACCCTCGAAATTCTAACAGCTATAGAGTGCATCTAACCTAAATAATTCATTGTCTCCTACTACTAGTGTGTGTCTCTCTTCAACTATCTCATCTTCAGTATCCATAACTGTTAGACTGTCATTAAAGTACTCATGTCTTAAGGTCATATATTCTCTGATTTTTCTTATGTCATCTTCCGTCGTCGAGTAAATTTCTGCTATCTATCTATTACTATTCTTTTTCTTAAGTGTTTTCTTTCTGTTCCCTTTATTTGTTACTCCTGTCTTTACTGCGTCGGTCTGCTCACTGTTTTCTGTATAAGTTATATATCGCTTATATTTCCCCATCTCGTCTTCAGAAGATTCACTGATGATAGTTCTCTCGTCAGGCTTATTATAGTTGACTGCAGACATGACGATAATATCCCTATGGTCGTCACTAAAACGTCTGACCTTCTTCTTATCTACACCTCTATCCCTCATGCTCCGGTTCGGGACAACTTCAACTTCAACCTGAGGAAACTGACATATCAGTTGTACCTCTATTGACTATCAGACTATTTATATTCCTCTCCCTAGTACTTTTCCTCAGCTGTCTTTTGACGTCCTTGGTTCTCGTCTGTCTGTCTTCCTTAAATTTAACGGTGTCTCTCTTTTCTACTTTCACCCGCGGTGATTCTGTAACTTCTTCTACCGTCTTGATAGTATGCATCTCCTTTTCTATTTTCTTAATTGGCTGTACCTGAGTTGTTCTATCCACAGTATCAATTTGTGTCTGCGTACTATCATTGATCGCACTACTTGTCTGCGTTTGTGTTTCTTAACTAATACCGTCATCTTCTTTTTCTGTCTTTCAGTCACATTCGCAACCACCTTAGGAGCAGTTGAATTTCTATTTATGTGTTCTACCCTGTCCTTTGACCCTGACTTTTGATACTGTCTCCGTCTTTGTTCAAACCACTCGTCACGTCTTTTTCTAGCAGTCATACTATTGGATGGCCAATTCCATTGTTTCCTGGAAAGATTTCTCTCAGTCTTATTTCTATATCTTTGTTCATTATAACTGCTTCTGGACTTAGTCCTATCTGGTTCAACATAACTGTCTCTATATACCACGTTATGTTGTCTTCTGTTTTCATTAGATACTGTCTGTCTCCTATTATTCTTTACTATTCCATTGCAGTCTACCTTAAATCTATAAGCCTCTTGTCCAGTCGTTCTTCCCCGTAACGTTTCCACAAAATTCTCTACCTCACTAACTGCCACTTTTAACTCTCCCAACCATGGACTCACGCGTCTTAATTCTGTATGTAGGTAGTTCATACTTATTTCTCTGTAATTTATCTCAAGCCAAAATAATATGCCTGCTTCTTCTTCTATATATTTCTTGGTACCTATAATGAAACCTCGCCTTGCTGTTTCAAAACTGTGTCCAACTTGGATATGGTTCTACCTACTCCGCCGAGTACTTGTTCTAACGAAAGGTCCTGAGATTCTATTGCAAATTTGTACAAAACAATTCAATATAATAACAATATGTTAATATAATAATATGTTAATTAATTTTATCACGTCCTATAATCTTCTAATACTTCAATATTAACTTTATACTTTACAAGTTTTGGCTGTCAACGATTAGGGCCCCTGCCTGTAGTTAGACACTAGTCGAAAACTGCATATTAATGGTTCTCAGGTTTCACTCTTGTATGCTGAGAGGCACGACTAAATGTTTCTGGCACCCAAGGACTCGAACAAGGATCGATAAGGCGGGCTTCACTACCCCTTAAGGATCGATAAGGCGGGCTTCACTACCCCATAAGGATCGATAAGGCGGGCTTCACTACCCCGTAAGGATCGATAAGGCGGGATTCAATACCCCGTAAGGATCGATAAGGCGGGCTTCACTACCCCGTAAAGATATTGAAACCGATTCAGCAAAGCGGGCTTCACCACCCCGTAAAGATATTGAAACTGATTCAGCAAAGCGGGCTTCACAACCGCATAAAGATTCTTAAGGTTGATCTGTTCCACTGCCAGTTAAGGTCGGCATTTTGGAAACTTCTTGAAGTCCGTTCAGCAGAGGTCCGGTAACGTGCCAGTGTTTCAGAGGCACCGCATTTTCCAAACATTTGCAGAATGAACCAATGGCTGTATTAAATATAGTGGCCCAGTACCTCCGTTATGTACCGCGACAAATGAAGTTGTTTAGACTGGTCCACGGCACCATTTAACTTATGTGACAGTGTAGCGAATTGGTGAAGTCAGAAATAACATAACTCCAGCAGTCTTCTGATATATAACATTTAATTGTAGTTGCTTCAAGTTTACAGACTCTTATAAATATCGTAGACAAATAACAGAGGTCCAGCTATCTCAACAATACTTGATGGTGACTTAAACGTGACCTCGCTCTAAGACTGCTAGCTAATCACTAACCCCGTTGCTATTCTTACGTCAACGCGTGAGCATCCCTAACAATTTACATTTCCCCGGGGTGCTCCCGCGTGCACTGAAGTTTCGACCCTTTTTCCTTTGCACGCCGACTTAAATTCCCTTAACAGAGACAGACACTCTGTTATATTATCTATCTATGGTGGTCTCATTAGTAAATACCCAATTTGAAAAGCATGGCTAGAGTAGCTATTTTTAGTGTTGTTTGATTTGTTTATTTGTACATTTTTGACTGAGCTACAGTATGACAGTAGACGGTAATAATTAGCACCGAATGTTGGGCGACGCTTACCAAAACCCTACACCCCACATTGTGCCAACAGCTTCGGGCGGAAAAGCGCAATTTGGAGGGTACAAGCCTTATCCTAGTGCGAGGAAATGCAACCTAAAGACTAAATGTCATGGCAGAGCAGACCAGGCCCTTAGTCTTGGTTGGCAACTGGTCTAGGATTGAAGCTCCGACAGGCAGACAGTTAGAACATTGCTTTGCTGATCCGGCATCTTCTGCAGCTTGTCTTGTTCCAGACGTATTGGGATATCATATTGAAAATCACGATAATCTTGACACAGGTATGGTCTTTTAGTAACAAAAGTTGTAGTGCCATTCAATGATTCTATAACTCATCCTAGAGAGTATAGTCAGCAGACTGTGTTTACATGTGGTCATCGTCAGCATGTGTCATGCCGATAGCGTGAAGAGGGTCATGTCTCGCCATTTCACAAGATCGCCAGTGGCGGATCAGCTCCCTGTTCTTGTCTCAGTGTCAACTTATTAAAGATCTAGGGAACAAGACTCTGGTTCAGACAGGCAACAAACTCTATACTGTATATTGATAATCTAATTTATTATCGTTAATCTGGCGAATAATGATTTCGCAGTTAATCACAATATCACAGTATCTTATAGGTACATTAACAAGTCATCATACACATTACTATCACAGCATAAATCTATCAAACTATCTCGTTAATCAACAATCTCTAGTTTCTGTATATCTCGTCCCCCTTAAGCTAAACCCTGCTTCTTGTCCACTGTCCAGTATTCGTCTGCCCTTGACGGGTGTCGGGTGGACACGGAGTATGACTCCCCTTGAGCTTCTCATGAAGGTGGTCCCTGCACGCTTCAGGCGGGTTCCACCTGTGTCAACGACGCAGTAGGCAAACTGACCCCTCGTTCTCGAAGGCCCGAGATTGCTCGGACACTCGAGCTGTCGTAATTAATTCCATTCTTAGGGTTTCTGTCTCGGCGTTGTATCCCTTATATATATCCCCTATATCTCCATGTATATATACCCTTCATGTGAGACTTTGGAACTCAGTTATGCCACATGACTAAGCCGTCTTGATAATTTCTTCTCTGTCGTCCCCTTGTTCCTTTCCCCCATCAATATTGCCAGTTGTTACCAACTTCTCCAGTTCTCATAACATGCCGAAAAAAAATCTTGTCATTGTCTAATTTCAGTAATCAGTTTACGGTTTTCATTTATTTATTGTAGTGTCAGAGTCCTACTGTCGTCAGATCCCTTGGACAGACAAGGGCTTGCATAAGACAGGACAATACGCCCAGGGACAGACAGGACGACATGGGACCACACAGTCAGCTATCAGCATCGGACGGACTAACCCCTAGGTCAGGGGTCACCAAACTATGGCCCGTGGGCCGGATCCGGCCCGCGACGTCATTTCATCCGTCTCGCCGACGGTGCTCAAACTTGCTTGATATAACGTATGAAACACGAGACGTTGTGATACAATTTAAATGTAAATATTATGTTTAGAATAATAGATCTTCACACGTGCGGAGAGCTCTTGACTGCTCTAGGCTGTTTATTTAGGCGGCTCTATTTATATAATTTGCAAACCTTATTATAAACCTGTCGCGGCTCTACACGAGTATGGAGTAGCATATCCCACGATACCCCGGTAAAAAATGCATAGGATGCTGGGATGTTGTCTTGGCTTGGCGTGCCTATAAGAGCCAACTCACGCCATGTTCCAGCCTCTTTTGGCCTTGAGAACACCTGAGACCAAAGAGATGCTGATGTCTAATTTTCAGCAGAGGGTTTGAACTCATCCCTCTGAGCTACTACCAAGTAGATGGGCGAACATGCCCCAGGCACTGCCGAGCGTGGCTACTGTTTTTCCAGACCGCAGTTAAGAGGGCAGACAGGCCCTGTGAAGATCCAAGAGGATCTTGATTGTGGATTAACGATTATCTGCTGTGGGGTGAGTTTCGAATGAACCTTCATGGTTTAAATAATAATATAGAAATAGAATTGTTATGTCTGTGCCTGAGAACAATGATGGAGGGGTATATGCTCGGGAAGAGAGGAAGAGAAAGGCCAAAGAGAAGGTGGGGCTGGATGTGGCGAATGATCTCCAGATGGGTGTATCTGAAACGAAACATCTTGCTTATGAGCGAGAGGTTTTTGCGGAAGGTTGTTATTGAAGCGAGGTTCTGCAAAGGACATGGTACTGAATGAATGACCTTTTTTCCTTCTTGTTGTCTGATAATTGCTGGTATTGTGTATCAGACTACAGTTACAGTGTTGGGTGATTATCAATGCTGTGATGGAAGATCACTGGTACTGTGAAGGATAATCATGTGTATGTTTATTCATGGGGATGCCCATGTTGTCATTGCTCCTACTCATGAATTTTATTTATTAGGGCATTGGCATTATTAATCAGATGTTGTATCTTTTCAATTACATTAGTCTGATTCCCTGTGCACGAACCTGAATTTCTTCTGATATCTCTAAATCGTTTATCTTCTTGTTAGCCGTAGAGATAGAATGAGATTCTCTTTGTTTTCTTATTCCTCTCTTCTTCTACGGCCCATGGGCAGTCTGCGTTGTGCTTTTATCTTTATCATCTCTGTGCGGTCACACAAAGGTACCTATAAACTGCATATGTACGTTTGATGAGCCGTGGCTTCACCAGTGACTCCTAGTCCTCTGCTTTCCTTGTGTTTCAATAGGATTTTAATTATGTTTCTAATTTAATGTCTTTTTTTTCATTTTCAGATTCCGTGTATTTCCCCCTAATTATGGCTATTGGGAAAAGAAAAGTGGACGCAGAGTGTCGATTTTTTAATGAAGAATGGGGAGTAAAGTACTTTTTTGTGGAAACAAAGGACCAGAAAACCAGTTGCGTAATATGCAGTGAAAGCGTTGCCCTTTTGAAAGAGTACAATCTTCTGCGTCACCGCGAAACAAAACATCTATCAACATATTGACAGTTATCTGGAAAGTTATACTCTGGGAAATATGAGAACATTAAACGTGGTTTTGAAACACAAAGAAATCTCTCCACGAGAAAATTTGCTGAAAATGAATCTGTCACTCGTACAAGTGCATAAGATGGCAGAACGAGGAAAACCGTTTACTGATTGCAACTTCATCAAAAAGTCTTTGATCGAAACAGCAAATGACTTGTGTCCTGAGAAATACCATTTGTTTGGAATATCAGTGTTTCGGCAAGTTCAGTTGTGCGGAGAACAGAAGAACTTGGAGAGAACATAGTGCTACAGATACGCGAGAAAGCTAGGAACTTGTGGTATTCTCTGGCGCTGAATGAGTCTACAGGTCTCTCGAGTACGTCACAACTTCTCTTGTTCACTCGTGGTATCAATTCGGACTTTCAGATAACGGAAGAGTTGGCGTCCATTTTCGTGGAAGTGCAAACAACTTTGCAAGACTATAAACCTTCAGTGGAATCAGCTTCGAGGTGTTACAGTTGAGGAGGAATAACACATGGCTGGAGTGAGGACGGGTCTGGTGGGGCAGATCAGGATTGAGCTGGAAGATTTGCAAATTCCGGGCGCACTGTTCATACATTGCATCATACATCAGCAAGTACTCTGTGGGAAAGACTTAGATATTTATTGTGTACTGAAACCAGTCGTTTCTGCTGTTAGCTTCAATCGTGGACACACACTCATTCACCGTCAGTTCCAGTCTTTTCTTGAAGAAATTGCTTCTGAATTCTGTGACTTGCCTTATCACACATCACTCCGGTGGCTCAGCTGCGGTAAAGTCTTGCTTCGTTTTTACAAGCTCCGAAACGAAATAAATGTTTTCCTCACTGAAAAAGATAGAGCTGATTCACAGCTGTCAGATCCTACGTGGCTGTCAAAGTTGTCATTTTGAGTCGACATGAATGAACTGAACTTGAAACTTCAGGGAAAGGATTACCTCGTCTGTGATCTCTACAGAACCATCAAAGGATTTCAGAGAAAGCTGTCATTGTTGTTTCGAAGCACAACTGGAAGGAGAAAATCTTTCTCATTTTAACTGTTTCAAAGAGTTTGGAATTTTTTCAAATCTTGACAGAACTGAGAGTGACATTCTTCTGTTCCAGAATCCGTTTAATTGTAACCTTCATGTCATGATGTGCCAGTTGAACTGCAGTTGGAGCTCATTGATTTGCAAGCAAATTACTTGTTGAAAGAGAAGCACAGAGAAGGAACACTTGTTGAATTGTACCGCTGTTTACCTGATGTTAAGTTTCCGAAACTTAAGAAATTTGCCGCTGGTATGGCATCAGTCTTTGGAACAACTAATGTCTGTGAGCAAACATATTCAAAAATGAAGTCTGTGAAATCACCACATCGAACGAGATTGACTGATGCACATTTGAAAGCAATTCTCTTCATTGGATGCAGCAATTCCAAACCAAACATTGATGGTATTTTGAAAGCCACACGTCAGTTTCATAAATCTTACTAACCTCTTTTGCAGATAGTTTGTGAGATTCGGATATGTGCACATTGGGTCTGATGTAGCTATCTTTTTGCTAACGCCGCCTTCTTTGATAACTTTCTTTAGTAAATAAATGTGTTAATTGTCTTTGTTTTTTGTGTATTGCATGCCCTTCTCATGATTGACTTAGTTTTTCGTCTTTTCTCCCAGAGCTTTCGTTCTGGCTTGCAATTATTGTTAAACTTAATTGCATAACATTTACAGGACGTTTGCAGTCAACACCAGCATTGTTTGTTTTTGTTGATGACTTGGCAAGTTTACGTTCAGTAGTTTACCATTGCTTTTTGAACGACCTGCACCCATGCATAATATAGCGTAAAAACCAGCGCAACGTTGTCTGCTGCCAAATCGCGCTCAACTGTGTTTCGAACGTGGCTATACGGGATTAAGAACCGCGTCCGTAAGACCTTCGCCACAGAGACCGGCGCGAGTATTGTACAGAATGAGTATCCGGCCCGCACTCGTCATTTTGTCAGTTATCCGACCCGCCGTGAAAAAAGGTTTAGTGACCTCTGCCCTAGGTGAAGGACAGGACAGGGTAATTCCTAAGACGCATTACCCACCACAGATGACTGGAGATACACGGGGTCATACACCACGTTAAAGGAGACCCAGAGCGCAAGCTCAGGCAGATGGGACTGGGATATGAATGCGGACGGTTGTGTGTGGACATTAGCTGAGCGAGTGAACAGCTGACAGAGATGAGCGCTAGTTCGAGCTGCGAGTGACTGGTATAGTTGTATGTGCGTTAGCGGCGAGTGCGAATATATATCTGTTTACATTGTTCGATGATGTAATGTACTTTTTAAATTAAAATCCTTGAAAATGTTTACCGACTTGGACTGACATTTATGAGCCTGTCAATCACTTGTCAGGGCATAGACCAGGTTATGAACTAGAACCCTGACAGGAAGACTTGCTCATTGATATTTCTGTCTGTCCATTTTATTCTTTGCATTTTCCTCAGAAAGCACCTTTCCTTGGTCATTAAATGTTTTTTCAGCTTGCCTGCTCATTGTCAGCGTTTCACATCCATACAAAAGTATAGATTATCTTAGATTATGGACTATTGCACCTCTTACTTATTCTTTTTTCGCCTATTCTGACGTAACCGTAGTGATTGAAGAAGGCAGCAGTCGTAGAGCAAGCATTGCAGATATTGTCGGCGATCGAAGGAATGAAAGAAAACATGGAGAAGATGGAATTATTGATCTGGCGCTGGCTATTGATCTGGCGCTGGTTTCACCTTCACTCACTACAGTGTGTAGATGTGGTGTCCTAGGACACCACGGCAGCGACCACCACCCTTGCAGCATATTGGTGGAGAAAGGCAGAACCAGGCAGCACAAGCTAACGGTCAAGACTTTCCGGTATGTCACCACAGAGCTGACCATCAGAGTCCCTGCATGCACTTAAAAAGAGAGATGCACACAAAAGTAACTTATTACAAAAAAAGGTCACGGTGGTTAACAGCGAAAAATTGGCAGAGGTGTGTCAAAGAGTAAGAACAGACAAGTCACTGAAGTTGTTCTGGCGACTACATAAAAGCATGAGTGGAGAATAAGAGCATTTCTGACTTCCAAGGCGCTGACCTCATCTGGCAGAGGACTGACGAGGACAAGGGCTAAGCCCTCTTTGAAAGCTATCTACAGCAGAGCAACCAGACAGACATGGCCGAAATCTTGCCTAGGAGGTCCCCTCAGACAGGTGCAAGGCCCAGAACACTTTGGATGAAGACACAGTGACAGTGAAAGAAATCAAGGCTGTGCTTCGACGATCAGAAACAGCGCTCCAGGGCCTGATGGCATAAGATACGACGACATCAATAGGTGTACCGACAACGAGCTAGATAAACTAGCAGACATGTACAACAACAGTATAGGGAGTGGTATCAAGGAGGAGTGGTTACACCGCTATCTGATTCCCTTGCCGAAGCCTGACAAATACCACACAAAAAATTCAAGGATATCGAATTATAACCATGCAGAATACAATAGGCAAGCTGCTGGAGAAGGTAACTGCCAGGAAAATATCAAGCCAGCTAGAAGGGCAAGGTGTTTTCCCACCTACCCTGGGTGGGTACCGTCCAAAAAGAGAAACCTGGACCAATGCAGCAGTTTTTGCCCATTATGTCTATGAAGGTTTCCACTCAGGCATTGAAACCTTTGCTGCAGCGATTGATCTTGAGGACGCGTACAACAGAGCACCATTGGATTTTTTAATGCTTCAGCTTCTTGAACTCAAAATAAGTCCAATCCTCCTTAGTTGGATCGCTGCAGCCCTCTTCCAATGGAAAGTAGTTTTTAGATGTGGCAGGTGGACTTCGGAACCAACAACAATATATCCTGGCCTACTACAGGGATCACCATTATCTCCGATACTGTTCAACGCCTACACAGTGAGAATCACCAGTGAGCAGATCACTGGACCTGGTAGGACATTGTCATATGTCGATGATGTTTTAGTGTATCGTCAGGGTAAGGATAGACAGCAGGTTGCTGTGGAACTATAAACCGAACTCAATCGCATAAGTACTAGGTGTGATGAAGCTGGGGCAACAGTGACTTGGTTCTCGTTGAATAATCATATTGTCAACACTCCAACACCAACTGTAAAGCTGTGTTCAGAGACGGTGGAAAGAACGCAGGCAATGAATTACCTGCGGATACGGTTTGATCAAAGCCTTGCTTATAATGAGCACATAGACCAGGTGATAACAAAGGCCAAGCGGGGTTTGGCAGCGATGCGAGTGATGGCGGCAGCAAACTGTCAGCAGCGCCATCTATGTCTTCTGTACGAGGGGCTGGTCATGTCTGTTTTGGAGTATGCAGTGGCAATCCTGACTCTCAGCCGTAAGCAGATAGAAAGGATGGAAAGGATATAGAATGAAGCTATGCGCATTATTCTTGGATGTACAAGAGATACAGCATGCAGGGTGATGCGCTATCTTCTTGATTTTCCAACCAGTGAAGAGAGAATACAAGTTTTCAGAGCACGCGCCTACCTCAGAGTAAACGCAAACACACAACATCCACTGCATAGTGAAATTATGAATGTGAAGGGCAGCAGGTTAAAAAGAGGACGGTCGTGGATGGGTCAAGCTGAAGACATTCTTCAACGGGTGTGTTCACTTGAGGACTTAAAACCTGGCGAGGAGTAGGTATAAGTGCCTTTTCAGTCTTTATCCAACTAGATAGAAAATGCAGACAAGAAAATCCGGCGGAGGCGGAAGTACAAGCGTTGATTTTCGAGAATTCGCTAGACGGTGATGCTGTTATCTACACATATGGGTCGGTCATCCAACATGTGAGAAGCTCATGGGCCTTTACAGCTCGGACCGGAGGGAGAATTGTGAAGGAGGACTGGTGCTTTCACTGAAACCACAAGTAGCCTGACTATGGAAGTTATGGCAGTAAGTAAAGCAATAACATGGCTCGAGACACAGACATTCACTAGGCCATGTTTCCTTAGCGACTCAATGAACATGATCAAGAGGGTAGAGTCAGGGTCGATCCGAAGAGAATGGTTGTTGTCTCTGGAGCGGTCTCGGCTGGCAAGATTAGTTTCATCTTCGTGCCAGGGCATGCGGGAGTACAAGGAAATGAGCGGGCTGACAAGCTAACAGGTGTGGCTGCGGTGGAGGGCGGACGCGCCATGGACCAGGCTGACATTTTGAATGCTCTACGAGAAGTAAGACTTTTGCGTGAACCAAGTGATGACAGTGAATCTACAACCATGGCCAGACCGTGAGAACAGCAAATTAAAAGAGGGGTGGCCAAAAAAGAACACTACGCAGGAAGCCAAAGAAGATTGATAAACCAACACAGAACTGGTGTCGTTAGCCGCTATACACTGCAGGATTTGCTGAGGAGGGGATCCAAGCACTTATGGACTGAATGGTTCTATGTGCAATGAGGATGATCTTTCCACTAACTAACTAACTAACTAACTAACTAACTAACTAACTAACTAACTAACTAACTAACTAATTAACTAACTAACTAACTAAATGCCTTTGAATAATCCACAAAACATGAGAAAAGGTTTATATTAAATTCTCTGCACTTCTCTATTATTAAACGCATATTGAGAATGTGATCTCTTGTTCCTCTTCCTTGTTAAAATTCTAAATTCAGCTTGAACCACGTTAATTTCTTATTCCATTTTCTTACGAAGTCTTCCCATTATGATTTTTAGTAGAATTTTACTTGCATGACTTATCAAGGCAACAGTTCTATAGTTGGTGCATAATTTCAGGTTGCCCTTTTTTGGTGTTGGAATGAAGATAGTTCTCTTCCAATTTTTCGGTCATGTATCATATTTCCATATCTTTTTATATAATGCGTGATAGATTTGTATGCTTTCTTCTCCACCTCCTTTAATTAGTTCAGCTGGTATCTCATCACATCCAGGCGATTGGCCGTTCTCCAGGTTCTTTATTGCCCCATGCAATTTAATCTAATAAGGGTTCAGGTTCTGTCTCTGCTGTCATTGGTTCATGTATCTCATTCATATCCTCACTGTGCAGGTCCGCATGGCCGAATGGATAAGAACGGATTTCTTAAACATCCGATGTGCTGATTCCGAGGTTAGCGGTTCATCCCCTACACCTGACAGCTGGACTAAATAGTTGACCTGTCGTCCCTGACTTAGGGACGTAAATTACAAGTGCCTCTGAAGTCGGAGTGGGTTCGCCTGATGGCGATGGACACTGTTAATACAAAATTCAGTCCATCACTACGATAAAAAGTGTGTATGGACTATGCTTGAGTTCAAAGCAAGTGAGCACCCAAAAAAAATATCCTCACAGTCATTCATATCCTCACAGTCATTCATATCCTCACAGTCATTCATAGCCTCACAGTCATTCATAGCCTCACAGTCATTCATAGCCTCACAGTCATTCATATCCTCACAGTCATTCATATCCTCACAGTCATTCATATCCTCACAGTCATTCATATCCTCACAGTCATTCATATCCTCACAGTCATTCATATCCTCAGTTATTCATATCCTCACAGTTATTAATATCCTCACAGTCATTAACATCCTCACAGTCATTCATATCCTCACAGTCATTCATATCCTCACAGTCATTCATATCCTCACAGTTATTCATATCCTCACAGTCATTCATATCCTCGCAGTTATTCATATCCTCACAGTCATTAACATCCTCACAGTCATTCATATCCTCACAGTCATTCATATCCTCACAGTCATTCATATCCTCACAGTCATTCATATCCTCACAGTCATTCATATCCTCGCAGTTATTCATATCATCACAGTCCTGCCATCTTTCTAGTCTTTCATATCATAGATTCCCTGCAGTACTCCTGCCATCTTTCTAGTCATTCATATCATAGATTCCCTGCAGTACTCCTGCCATCTTTCTAGTCATTCATATCATAGATTCCCTGCAGTACTCCTGCCATCTTTCTAGTCATTCATATCATAGATTCCCTGCAGTACTCCTGCCATCTTTCTAGTCATTCATATCATAGATTCCCTGCAGTACTCCTGCCATCTTTCTAGTCATTCATATCATAGATTCCCTGTAGTACTCCTGCCATCTTTCTAGTCATTCATATCATAGATTCCCTGCAGTACTCCTGCCATCTTTCTAGTCATTCATATCATAGATTCCCTGCAGTACTCCTGCCATCTTTCTAGTCATTCATATCATAGATTCCCTGCAGTACTCCTGCCATCTTTCTAGTCATTCATATCATAGATTCCCTGCAGTACTCCTGCCATCTTTCTAGTCATTCATATCATAGATTCCCTGCAGTACTCCTGCCATCTTTCTAGTCATTCATATCATAGATTCCCTGCAGTACTCCTGCCATCTTTCTAGTCATTCATATCATAGATTCCCTGCAGTACTCCTGCCATCTTTCTAGTCATTCATATCATAGATTCCCTGCAGTACTCCTGCCATCTTTCTAGTCATTCATATCATAGATTCCCTGCAGTACTCCTGCCATCTTTCTAGTCATTCATATCATAGATTCCCTGCAGTACTCCTGCCATCTTTCTAGTCATTCATATCATAGATTCCCTGCAGTACTCCTGCCATCTTTCTAGTCATTCATATCATAGATTCCCTGCAGTACTCCTGCCATCTTTCTAGTCATTCATATCATAGATTCCCAGCAGTACTCCTGCCATCTTTCTAGTCATTCATATCATAGATTCCCTGCAGTACTCCTGCCATCTTTCTAGTCATTCATATCATAGATTCCCTGCAGTACTCCTGCCATCTTTCTAGTCATTCATATCATAGATTCCCTGCAGTACTCCTGCCATCTTTCTAGTCATTCATATCATAGATTCCCTGCAGTACTCCTGCCATCTTTCTAGTCATTCATATCATAGATTCCCTGCAGTACTCCTGCCATCTTTCTAGTCATTCATATCATAGATTCCCTGCAGTACTCCTGCCATCTTTCTAGTCATTCATATCATAGATTCCCTGCAGTACTCCTGTCATCTTTCTAGTCATTCATATCATAGATTCCCAGCAGTACTCCTGCCATCTTTCTAGTCATTCATATCATAGATTCCCTGCAGTACTCCTGCCATCTTTCTAGTCATTCATATCATAGATTCCCAGCAGTACTCCTGCCATCTTTCTAGTCATTCATATCATAGATTCCCTGCAGTACTCCTGCCATCTTTCTAGTCATTCATATCATAGATTCCCTGCAGTACTCCTGCCATCTTTCTAGTCATTCATATCATAGATTCCCTGCAGTACTCCTGCCATCTTTCTAGTCATTCATATCATAGATTCCCTGCAGTACTCCTGCCATCTTTCTAGTCATTCATATCATAGATTCCCTGCAGTACTCCTGCCATCTTTCTAGTCATTCATATCATAGATTCCCTGCAGTACTCCTGCCATCTTTCTAGTCATTCATATCATAGATTCCCAGCAGTACTCCTGCCATCTTTCTAGTCATTCATATCATAGATTCCCTGCAGTACTCCTGCCATCTTTCTAGTCATTCATATCATAGATTCCCAGCAGTACTCCTGCCATCTTTCTAGTCATTCATATCATAGATTCCCTGCAGTACTCCTGCCATCTTTCTAGTCATTTATATCATAGATTCCCAGCAGTACTCCTGCCATCTTTCTAGTCATTCATATCATAGATTCCCTGCAGAACTCCTGCCATCTTTCTAGTCATTCATATCATAGATTCCCTGCAGTACTCCTGCCATCTTTCTAGTCATTCATATCATAGATTCCCTGCTGTACTCCTGCCATCTTTCTAGTCATTCATATCATAGATTCCCTGCAGTACTCCTGCCATCTTTCTAGTCATTCATATCATAGATTCCCTGCAGTACTCCTGCCATCTTTCTAGTCATTCATATCATAGATTCCCTGCAGTACTCCTGCCATCTTTCTAGTCATTCATATCATAGATTCCCTGCAGTACTCCTGCCATCTTTCTAGTCATTCATATCATAGATTCCCTGCAGTACTCCTGCCATCTTTCTAGTCATTCATATCATAGATTCCCTGCAGTACTCCTGCCATCTTTCTAGTCATTCATATCATAGATTCCCAGCAGTACTCCTGCCATCTTTCTAGAATTTGTCTAGATTATGTTATGGTATTTCCCATCTTGTCACAGATAACATTTAATTGAGGTTGAACATTTCTTGTCAATAACTTCATTTCTTTGAACATTTCATATTCTCTTCCAGTCTTATGATATTGCTCTATTCTGGTACAGCAATCTTGTATATATTGATTTTTTGTCCTTTCGTGTGTTCTTTCTTATTTCTCGAGTTAAAGATTTATACTTCATCCTGCTGTTATCAGGTTCACCTCCTTTCTGTTTCAGTTCCCTTCGTTGTTTTATTAATTCTAACATGTCTGATGTAATCCATGGCTTAAGTTGCTTTGTCTTGGTTGGAATTAAATCTTTGGCTGTGTCAGAGTCTTGCGTAGAGCAAGATAAGTAGCTCGTTTTCTGGCAAGTTTGAAGCAATATTAAACTATCAAATCACACGATGTGAATATCCGAAAGAATTATTCACAAGCTTTATTTACGCGCTGCATTTATTATCGCACAAACATCGCGCAATGACAATCCATAGCAATCATTACGGCATGAACAATATCACTACAATACATAATAATACATGCAAGCAATAAACATCTCACTTACAAGTCAAACTATTCAAGCGTTCGAACCAGTCTCCCACTGTCGTACAGGCTAGCTCTCAATGCAGATTCAAACACTCCTCGCATACTCATGCGACCTGTCCATTCAAACACCTAAACCCGTCTGCCAGCCCTGGCGTTCTACACGCTACACGCTCACATCAGCTGGTGTGACCCCTGCAAGGTTCACGGGGTGTACTGCTGACCAGCGGTCGTTTAAGCTTCGCTCAATTGCTGTGCTTGGCTGCTAATACGGGCGTCGTCGAAGACGCCGCATTCCCTCTGCAGTGTTTAACATCACTCAGAGTTGCGTGTTGTTATGTTGTCTGGCATTGGTACAGACAATGCGTCGCAACCTCGGATGTGAGACCTTGACACTCTCCACATCCCTTTTTCATGAAAGGATTTCCTTTCATGTACAATATATATAGGTGTTATTAAACATGTCAAAGTCGAACATTATACCTTAACAGTTATTATAAATATATACAGGTGAATAGTAAACAATATGTATACACCAATTATGTTGCACTATGAAGTACAACAGTCAAGTACAATCTATTTAATGGGCATTACCTCGCTGTGACACAGCTAGTCCGGTAGGTATCGGCTAAACTGGCCCCTACCTCACAACCAAGAACAAAAATACTAAAATCATCAGGTCAGGCCGTGAGCATCTCCTTCTGAGATAGCTCCATCATCAGACCTCTGTTTATAGTTTCTAATGAAGGTCAACAGTTTTGGCAATATATTGTCCATATCTAAACGACGTTACATTGACATGTTATTAATCAAGCACACATGTTAATGGTTACAATACATATTTACATATCACCAACAATTTAGAGTAATGTCCCCTGGTGATTATACAAAAAATTTAGGAACAATAATTTATCGTCGTTTACAAGACATAAATTACCACTGCAACTTTATTTCTTAGTGTCATAATTTGATCCTTATTGACAAATGTGCACAAAAGGTCACGTTTGTAAAGAAGCAATCAAGTTACGATGCTGAGATTACATCTTATAAAAATCGACATATACAATTCCGTATATGGAAATATTTTAAATCACATTTTAATACAATTGTCATACATTTATAGACTTTTTAGCGTAGTCTGCTAACTTTTAACTTAATATGCAAAAACTATCGGAAGTATACAGCTGTACTATTACATGTGTTGTGGTGTCATTCATACAACGTTGGTCCGTTCTGGATGGATATTATATAAACGGAGTAGTAGTTGTTACTATCAGCTGTTGGATCGTCTCTTCCGCCTTCTGCTCGGATTGTACTGTCGCAGTCATCTTTCGTACCTTGTTAAAACGTCTTGGACACCTCGGTCTGGATACCTTCAGGATTACCTCACGTTGTAGTGGCTTGGTAAATTCCTTGATCCTGTAGTGTTGTCCAGTGACACTTCTCTGTAGTGTCTGGTTGTTACAATATTTATGTATTTACAATAATAATTACATTCTTTCTCATATCTCACAGTTATACAACACATTAGTTTACATAATACTGATTCCATTCTTTCACATATCTCACAATTATACACGCATTCATTCGCATGATAATAATAATAATAAGAATACAATTATGTACACATGTTATATACATTGGGAGATACAATCTACCCTATCACATTGTTGTACACACCGTTACTGACACATTGTCACAATTGGCTGTGGTACTGAGCACTATCTACGTTGCAGTTTTATACACCCTCTGCACTGTGCTCTGGTGTTGACTGGGTAATAGGTTCGTCGTATGGACATCTCGACAAAAGATCTGCAAGACAGTTTTGTGAACCCTTTATATGGCTATATATATCTCATAGCTATAGTCCTGCAGAAGAAGGGACCATCTTGCCACCTTGCTGTTACTTGGCGTTCTTCTGGTAACAATTGTTGGCGGACTATTATCTGTTTCAATAATGAAATGTTTGCCTAACAATAATCTAGAAAGTTTACGTACCGAAAATACCATGGCAATAGCCTCGAGTTCCGGTGTACTGTAATTTCGTTCGCTGGTGTTCAGTTTTCGAGAGACGTAGTATACTGGGTACAAGATTTGGTCGTGTTCTTAGAGAAGCACACCTCCAATGGCTACGGAGCTCGCATCACATCTTAATCTAAAAGTAATATTCAAATTTGACAATTTTAGAATAGGTGCCTTAGAAAAATATGAAAGAATCTTCGTACACTGTTTACAATCACATTGGGGTGTTTATTTGTTAGTAGATCAGTGAAACATTTGGTCAATTCAGCAAAATGAGGAATAAAGTGTCTATAATAGTTTAAAAGACCTAACACACTTCGCAACTGTTTCTTAGTTGTCGGAAGCGACAATTTTAAAATTCTAGACATGATGTTATCGTCAGTTGATATAAAGCCATTTGAGATCTTATAGCCCAAAAATGAAATTTCCTGAAAGGCTATATCAACTATGGAAAGTTTTACAGTCAGTCCATGATGTCTAATCCTGTCAAATGTCTGCTGTAGTGCTGTTATGTGATTTGTCATGTCCTGAGCTGTCAGAAAAGATCGTCATGTACTCTTGTATCAGTTGTCTGCAACTGTCAGTCTGTGTCTGCGTCAGTTTAGGATTTACCTTAATGTCCTGTAAGTTGGTCGTCGTGTCAAGAACTGGTGTCGGTATCTCGTCAGTGTCGTTGTCGTCCATCTGGTCCACTATGGTGGTGCTTGCTGCAGTCTCTACTTGTTCGTCTTGCCTGTGGTGATATGGTTTGAGCATGTTAATATGGAAAATTTTATGTTTGTCCCTAACTGCAATCTCGTAATCTACCGTCGAAATTTGTCGTAGCGCTTTGAACGGTCCTTGCCATGGGTCAGTTAAGAGATGTCTATCACTTGGCAAAAGAAGAAGAACGTCCTGTCCTGGCGTCAGTGTAATAGTTCTATTTCCTCTGTTAGCATATTGTCGGTAAATAGCTCCTGATGTTTGGAGAGCTTCTTTAGCTAACATACATGATTTCATAATTCTATCACGCAATGATGTTACATGTTCATATGGTGAAATGGGTATAGACAAAGTTGTACTTTCAGTCAACATAGATTCATACAGAGATAATGGGCCGCGTGGTTGTGCACCATATAACATTTCGAATGGTGAGAACCCAGTGCTGGAATGGGGCACTTCCATATATGCAAACAAAATTGCAGGCAGATAAGTATCCCAATCTTCAGGGTGTTCTTGGGTTACCTTAGAGAGCATATGTTTCATATCGCCATTAATCTTTTCCACTATAACAAATGGTCAAATGTGGGTGGTATGGACTGTTGAAGCATTGTTTAACACTCAACATTTTGGTAAAGGCTTGTGTAGCTGAGGAAATAAACTAGCTACCCCGATCTGACAGGATGGTATCAGGGAATCCTACCCTCGCAAAAATATGAAAGAACACTTCCATGATGTCTTTGGAAGTTATGTTCTTCATTGGAATCGCTTCTGGCCATCGAGTACATAGATCAATGAGTGTTACAATGTACCTATTACCTTTAGATGTTATATGGTTCAGAGGACCAACTATATCGACCGAGATCTTTTCAAACGGTCTACTAGCCAAATCAGTAACTTGCAATTCAGCTTGTGGGTGTTTACCCTTTTTGACAAGCTTTTGACAGATGTCACACGATCTGAAATACTGTTTGGTATCGTTGCAAAACTTTGGCCAATAAAATTGAGTAAGTAACCTTGCTCTAGTTTTAGCATACGCCATGTGTCCTGCAAAGGGTATGTCATGAGCTAGATTCAATGCTTGCTTTCGGTTTTCTAACGGTAGCACTGTTTGTTCTATAGTGCTGGAACCTTTGGTGTAGTACCGTGTTAGAATTCCGTTCTTCAGAGCAAAGTACCATTGAGCATTCTTTGTTACTCTTGGCTTTTGGCCTACAAGTTTAAAATACTTTTACAGAAATCGATCGGCTTTTTGAGATGTTATAAACGTCTCCCTAGTTGTCTCAGGAGATGTTACAACTGGACTTACTCGTTGTACAGCCTCTGTCTGATCGATTCGATCTTGCATCTGTGCAGTAGATCTAGTTACTGCATTTACCCCCTCTGCCGTGCGTCCACCTTGACGAGGTAGAGGGGCTTGTGCGTTCCAATGACCCCAAGAGCTATGCCGACGGTAGCACAGCTACTGGTAGGGTCACCCATGTCGGACAGGTCAAGGGAGAGGGACCACACGAAGTGACGCACAAACCTGCTGCCTTGTAGGTAGACTGGGGACAGTCAAAGGCTAGGGAAAGCATCCCGAACAAATGCTTGTCGAAATCGGATGTACTGAGCCACAGGCTTGACAAAGAAGTGCAACGTAACTTTATCATTTCATGATGCCACTAATGAAAATTAATCGTTATGGTGCTAATCCCGTGAAGTCCCATCAGGCGGTGATAGTGCCGGGCCCCCTGCCTCGAGGGGGTCCACCCATGACTACTGGTGGTCACCTTCCCCTGTGCTGTGCAGTCAAGGCACAGAGGAGTAGGTTAAGAGCTATTGACCAAACACCCCGGACACTCAACATACTTCAATGGAATGCAGAAGGAGTTTATAACAAGAAAGCCTCCCTAACACAGCGTCTTCATAAAGATAGAATAGATGTGGCATGCATTCAAGAAACACACCTCAACGCCAATCGCACATTTTCAGTCGAGGGATATCAGGCCACACGTTTTGACCGCGAAGGACACAAAGGAGGAGTTGTAATACTTACACGAAATACAATACCTTGCAGCGAAGTATCTGTGATCTCTGACAACCAAACGGAAATTATAGGTGTTGATATAATGATAAAGGACGTGAAAATAAGAATTTACAATCTGTATAGCCCGGCAGATAAGGATCTTACACTCTCAAACATGGAAATAACTGACACAAATTGCATTGTTTTTTGAGACTTTAATAGCCGTTCAGAAAGATGGGGATACCCGGATACTGACAAAAGAGGAGATGAAGTGGAGGACTGGGAAATAGACTCAAATCTCCATCTACTCAACAAAGCGGATGACACACCGAGCTTCTACTCCAAAAGATGGATTACCACTTCTACTCCAGACTTAGCTTTCTGCACAGGAGACATCCTCCACAAAATCGATCGCCATGTGCTTGACCAATTAGCAGGTAGTGACCACAGACCAATCAAGCTTGTAATAAATATGGAATATGTTCCACAGGAGCAAAAGCCTTTGCCCCGTTGGAATTACAAACGAGCAGACTGGGACAGATTTGCCATACTAACAGACAAATATTGTGAAAACATAAGTACACGATATGGCAACATGAAGCAAATGGTGGAAAGTCTAAACAGAACAATAATACAGGCAGCCACTGAGTCTATTCCAAGAGGAGCGAGGAAAAATTACAAACCATACTGGACTGAAGAACTACAAATTTTGGAGGACAAAGTTGAAGATGCTAGGAAGACCGCAGAGAGAGAACAAACAACTGAAGCGAACATCCCTCTCAAAGCCATCTCAGCAAAATATAAAAGAACAGTAAATCAAACAACAAGAGATTGTTGGAGGAAAAAAACAGAAAACCTGAATTTTGACAGGGATGGAAACAAACTATGGAAACTAGTGAAAGCCATGAACAATGAAGGACCTAGAAACAAACAAATAACAATTAAACAAGGAAATGCCTTGCTTACAGGAAAAAAGGCTGCAAATGCACTAATGGAACACTATGCCAGTGCAAACCACATTGATATTACAGCCGAACAGAAGAAAGCAATCAAAGATAAACAGATACATCATAGATATATAGAGACAGCAGCAGAATATATGATGGCAAATCTAACAATGGAAGAAATGGAACAGGCAATGAATACCCTAAAAAAGAAGACATCACCAGGAAAGGATGGAATCACAAATGAAATGCTAATAGGACTAGGCACTAATGCAAAAAAGAAACTACTAGCAGTCCTAAATTACAGCTGGAAGAGGGGAATAGTCCCACAGGCATGGAAAGAAGCTATACTAATACCAGTCCCAAAGAAAGGAAAAGACCTGGAAGAACCAAATGGCTATCGACCTATCAGTCTTCTTAGCTGTGTAGGAAAATTAATGGAACGCATTATCAATGGCAGGCTAACATGGCATCTGGAAGAAAACCAACTCTTAACACCTCACCAAGCAGGATTAAGAAAGTACAGATCCACTGAAGATCAAATAACCTATATAGCTCAGGAAATAGAGGATGCCTTCCAAGAGAAAAAGCACACACTAGCGGTCTGGATAGATTTAGAAAAAGCATTTGATAAAGTATGGAAGGAAGGACTGAAAGTAAAACTTCAAAAAATGCATGTTTGTGGGAAAATGTACAAATGGATCAGCCACTACCTTGAGAACAGAACTGCCAGGACAAAAGTACAAGGACAAACCAGCAAAATGATGCTGTTGGAGCAAGGTGTCCTCCAAGGAGGAGTTCTTTCACCAACATTATTCCTAGCATATATAAACGACATCACAGAAAATTTTCCAACCAGAGTACACACATCATCCTTTGCAGATGACCTAGCCATATGGACATTTGAAGAATATATTAGTACAGCTAACAGCAGAATACAGCAAGCCCTATTGGCGCTAGAGGACTGGTCAAAATCATGGCTAGTGAAGATAAGTGAGGAGAAAACAACATGCACAGTGTTCTCCCTCTCAACTAAAACTCAGCAACCTAAGCTGGTATTGAATGGAAAAATATTGCGCCATGAAGAAAATCCAAACTATCTAGGAGTCACCTTTGATCGTCGCCTGACATGGAAGACACAGGTTGAGAAAAATCGAACAAGAGCAAGGCAAAGAATGGCAATCATGAAAAAGCTTGCTGATACAACATGGGGAGCAGATGAGAAAGATGAGATGAGAAACAGCAGCTAAGTCAAACTTTAACAAAATAAGTAGAGTCCAAAATCAAGGAATGCGAATCATAACTGGAAGCCTGAAGACAACGCCTATTAATGAATTAGAAAAGATCACTTGTTTACAACCAATGCAGGATAGAAGAGATAGCAGAGCCCAGCAACAAGCTGAAAAATTTAGAAGATTGACAGACCACCCTATGTATAAAAGGTTTAGTGGTTTTGGAAAGGGAAGACTGAAGCGTAGCAACTTTGTAGAAACTGCAAAACGAAAGATTAGGGCAGATCCCATACTTAACATATCAACAGTCAAACCCATTTACAATGCAGACAAGTTCCCAGCTTGGAGACAGCAGCAACTGCCTGAGATGATAGAAAACATTCCTGGTATTGAGAAAAAGAACACTCAGCATGAAACCGAAAGAAGAGAAATAACCCTAAACTACATAAAAGAACATTACCCAAGCAGCAATTGGACCCATGCATATACAGATGGATCAGCCAAAAATTCAATAGAGAATGGAGGAGGAGGAATTCTCCTAAATTTAAAAAATGGAGTGAAAAAAAGACATTCAATGGCAACTGGAAAGTTTTCAAGTAACTTCAAAGCGGAGGAAGAAGCTCTGAAAACTGCAGCAGAAATGCTCTTGATGGAGGAAAATAAAGAGAAGCAAATAGCTATCTTCACAGATGCAAAGTCAGCTGTCTCAATACTGAAGAGCAATAACAGCACAGACATAGATGACCTATGAGCAGCACTCCATGGTCTATGCCAGAAATCCAAAAAATTTGTAATACAATGGATCCCATCACATTGCAGTATACCTGGAAATGAAGAGGATGACAGACTGGCAAAAGAGGGCGGACGACTACCACAGCCTGACATAGACATAACCTATAATGAGGCAAAGAGGTTGATAAAAAGCACCTATAGAACCAAATGGGAATCAGAGCATCCAGGCCACCAGAAGGATGATGCATATTACAAACTCAACAGAAGAGAACAAGTAGCAATCTTCAGACTCCGCACAGGACATAACAGGCTGAAATACCACTTGTTCAATAAACTAAAGATAGGAGATACTGATGAATGTAATTGTAGAACTGGAAAAATGACAGCAAAACATTTGCTTCAGGATTGCCCAATATATGCAGAACAGAGAAAGATATTTTGGCCCACACCTGCTTCATTTGAGGACAAGCTCTATGAAGATATCAACAAGCTCAAGTTGACCGTAGCTTACTTTAACTACATACAGGTTGACATTTAAAGGTGTATGAAGAAGTATTCAGACTGCCACACTTCATACCACAGGTATGTCGGTTACAAAAGCCTCCCAGAGGCATGAAATGGAATATTGCTGGATAGGAGATCCATTACGCGGAAAGTCCGAATCAAAAGCTCACTGTGTGGGCTTTCAAAAAAGGTGGAAAAAGTGTCCTAGTGGCACGAAATGGAATATTGCTCGGATAGCAAATCCATTGTGCGGAAAGTCTGAATCGAAAGCTCACTGTGTGGATGTCATCTGCACACTGCATTCTTCTGGTTTCCGGAAGAACAGCCTATGGTGAATGGAAAGCCCAATATACGGAAGTGAGGCTAAGCAGCCATGTGCAGGACGTGACGATTCCTTGGGTGAGCCCAGTACCAGAGCGCTGTGTGTTGGCTCTGCAAGTATGGAAGCCTCCTTGGATGGCGGGGAATGCCCATGGTCTGCCCCTGCCTTCCCTTGAGGGCTTACCAGGATGTCTTTGGCTGTTCTATATGGGCCAGCTAGGATGGGAGATAACACCACAACAGTGAGAGTCAAACGTCCTAAGAAACCCCCGGGAAGGTTAACCCGGTCAACAAATGCCTGCAGAAGTCGGATGTGTCGGCCTAACGGCGCAAGAATGCAGCTCTGCTGTAAACAGGCACAACGCAGTCACATCCGAAAAAAACTCCGGATGAACGAAGAAGAAGAAGTTACTGCATTTACTACATTACAACGATCATTCTCATCACACATTGATGTTACATTCACACAATTACATGTATGTTCTGGCGTAGCCAGTTGGTATTTGTACATTCATTTACAGGTGGTAATACATCATGAATGGTGATTGGTGATGAAGGTGAAATGGTAGTATCAATATTAGAAATGACAGTTGATGTAATACTGTTATGTGGCATGTCATTCACTTCAGGAAGGTTTCCAATGATAATATCGCAGCAAGGATTGGTTAATGCTGCGCATTTAACCTTTCCTGTAAGGAATGGTGTAGTTATATATGCCCATGCAAGTGGATATTTCTCTATGTTCCCTGAGAACGTCCTGCATGTGACATATTTACCACTATATTGTGATGGTAAAATGTAATCTCTCTTCACACCAATGAGAGTACTCCCGCTATCACGTAAAACTGTGGCAGCTCTACCATTAACATACCCCTGGTGGATGTTTAGTTTACCTTTGGAGTTTACTACAGAATTGGCTTCCTCACTGGTAACAGGTATAGAATGGCCGCATGTTAACACGCCATCCTCATGAAATTGATCACAAATGGTACATTTTTCATGATGGAACACCTCAATGGAATGTGCTGAGTTTACTGGGAGATCTTGTACACTTTCATCTTCTGAAGAAGAACTGTCAAACATGGCTGCATTAGCCTTTCTGGTCATTGATTTGCCTTTACAATCCTTACGCCAGTGACCAAAAGCCTTACAAAGATAACATTTTGTAAGTTTTTTGTAGTTCTTCCTTTCTTTATCTTGCTTAGAAATGTAATTATGCAAGTAAGCAGTGTACCCAGGATGTTGGTCGCACATATCATGCTCATTGTGTGTATAGTTGCAATATCTGCACTGATACAATTTCTCTGCAGCTTGTTTATAAGGTCTTTGTTTGTTATTTGACCCTGGCTGATATTTGCCATATGTAGCTGCTGCTACAAAGTCTGTGCTGGTTAGACTACTAGAGAAACAATGCTTATTGGCTGCAAAATAACCAGAGCCACGAAATTCAATCTGTTGGACACTCTCACACTGACATTCTAACAAAAAATTTAGAAAATGGGGGTGGGAGAGATGCGATAATCTTATCTCTCAACATAAGGTCAACTAATTTGTCATAATTTCCATTTACTTTGGCTGCTGACAGCCATTTAGAAAAAATTAAAAAAAATTTATACTCAAGTAGTCCTTGGGCAATGTGCTGTTCAGTGGTGCTCGAAATCACACTGGAACTTCTTTCGGGTTGACGCACAAAAATTTGTTGAAGTTCACTAGGCTCAGGTAAAGTTGACACAAAAACCCTGTACTTTTTAAACTAAACGAAATTAGAACGTTTGTAAATGTATGGTGTGTGTAAAGTCACTGAAGTCTGTAAAGGTTTGTATGCTGTCAAGTATTATTGTTAGTCGTTACCACAATCAACAACTTTCACGCTCACACTAACCCTACTCAATGACATTCAAGGGCACGGCCGCCATTTTGGATTTTAGGTACAAAATTGGTTGAATTTAGCGATAAGTCTGAAGACGCCTCGGTTGGCTTCAAATAATATCTTCACACTTATAATTTAATTAAATCAACTCTATTTAATCGTTACTTTACCCTAATTTATGACTTGCGCACTTCTATCGGCATTTTCACATTCGCTTCAAACTTGGACAAAAAAATTTACAAGTTCGCATTTGGTTCAAAACCCGGACGAAAGCCACCATATTCGCACTTGTCAGAGTCTTGCGTAGAGCAAGATAAGTAGCTCGTTTTCTGGCAAGTGTGAAGCAATATCAAACTATCAAATCACACGAAGTGAATATCCGAAAGAATTATTCACAAGCTTTATTTACGCGCTGCATTTATTATCGCGCAAACATCGCGCAATGACAATCCATAGCAATCATTACGGCATGAACAATATCACTACAATACATAATAATACATGCAAGCAATAAACATCTCACTTACAAGTCAAACTATTCAAGCGTTCGAACCAGTCTCCCACTGTCGTACGGGCTAGCTCTCAATGCAGATTCAAACACTCCTCGCATACTCATGCGACCTGTCCATTCAAGCACCTAAACCCGTCTGCCAGCCTGGCGTTCTACACGCTACACGCTCACGTCAGCTGGTGTGACCCCTGCAAGGTTCACGGGGTGTACTGCTGACCAGCGGTCGTTTAAGCTTCGCTCAATTGCTGTGCTTGGCTGCTTATACGGGCGTCGTCGAAGACGCCGCATTCCCTCTGCAGTGTTTAACATCACTCAGAGTTGCGAGTTGTTATGTTGTCTGGCGTTGGTACAGACAACGCGTCGCAACCTCGGATGTGAGACCTTGACAGGCTGCAGTTATCAAGATATCTCTCGCTTGTACTGCCAGTTCGTCAGGTGTTATTTCCTCTTCTACAGACAACAAGACCCCAAAACGATTCCTAACTTCTATGTTGTATGCATCTGGGTATTTTTGTGAGATCAAAACGAAGTGGCCTTGGTCCTCGGGTAAACTTTTTGAGTTTTAATTTCAGATCTGTTTCTAATAACTGATGATCTGTATCACAGACTGCACTTCGTAGGGTTTTTGCAGATGTTATGCTTGATCTCCATCTTCTTTGTATTAAAATATAATCTATCTGATTTTTGGCAATACTGTCCGGGGATGTGAAAAGTCTTCTTGGGTGTTGTTTAAATATAGTGTTGGCTATCATTAACTCATTTTATATGCAAAATTCAATTAATTTGTCACCTGCATCATTTCTGTTTCCCAATCCAGATTTTCCTAAAACGTGTCTCTGATTTTCAGCTCTTCTTGTACCTACTTTTACATTAAAATCTCCCAGTATTATTGTGATATCATTATGACCAATCTTATTTAATGTGTCTTGCAGTGTGTTATAAACATCTTAAATTTATTCCTCCTCTGCTGTTGAAGTAGGTGCATATATCTGTACAAGTGTTATGTTTTTTGGACGACCTTTAAGTCTAATAGTGAGGATTCTGTCACTAACTGGGTTATGTCCCAGTAAAGCTTTTGCAGTTAGTTTATCTAAACAAAATGCCACTCCACTCTGGCCTCCGACGTCTCTACCAGAATAAATGAAAATACTTCCATTTTCAGTTGTAAAATGTTCCTTGCCTTTCCAGCGATGTTCACTGATTCCTAAAATAAAAAAGTCGCTTAAAAGTCGACAGGGTCGACATCATTGCACCGGGTTTTTATCCCATATGGCTCGGTCTCTTTCCGCAGCTCGGAAAGCGTCACACAAAGCACGAACTCCGTAGCTTTTAGCGACGATCCATGGAAGTCTCTGAAACATTTACCTCGTAAACCGAAGGACGCGGCCCGGAATCGAACCCACAACCTTCGGATTCCTAAAATTTGAATATTCAACCGCTCAGTCTCATTGCCTCGATGTGTCTTCCCGCGATAACTACTACTTGGAAATGACAAATCGATAACTCGTCAACTAACTGAAAACATAGAACACAGTTCTCACCTGAATTCATAGAACATGAAATAACTGAGGCATTCTATCGAACGTTTTTACGCTTTAATATATGTGCTGCAGAAACAACGGGATCAAAGCTCTCCACGAAAAAAACTGCCCTTCAGACAGGGTCTTCGTTTATATATATATTTATGGATAAGCTCCCTGTTCTACTCCGTTCACCTTGAATCCCAGTCTCAACTCTCACGGTTCAGTATTTCAGAAAATCGCCTAGGGATTTCCACGCCCGGTCCTTTCATTGATGTATCCTCGTCCACACATTCCTCTCTTCTGTTGCTCACTTGCCGATCCTCGCAATCATTGCGTCCCGGATATCCCTTTTTAACACGGAGCCTTCAGACAACACAACCGCTTGCTGTCGCAGCCTCACAACATCTGTTTCTTTGTTTTCCTCTGACGTTTCATGTCTCCCTTGGTTTTTCCTGTGCATCGTCCACTTTGGTGCATCCTTTTGAAAAATCCCTTTCTTCTTTTCCTTGCATCTTCTTCTGGCGTGCCTGTCATATGGCACTCATCACATACAACTTTAAGCTTCCCCTCATACAGACTTCTCACATTCCATGTTCCTTTTCTCACTCTTTTTCTTAGTCTGACACAGGGGATTTCCTTGGTAACACAGTCAGGATTAACTCCGTCATCACGATTACTAGTACTGGTCCCTGTGTCACACTCTTCCCCAGTGTTATCTGATCTGCGTGGCCTGGGGGTCTCGCCACCAGATCTATTTCTTATTATGTTTTCTGTCATAATTGTTATGGTTTCTTGGCAAGTTTTGCAGAAGGTAGTTTGCCATTGCTTTCCTTCTGGGCAGTGACTGTACTAGTCGGTGGCCATAGACATTGTCTCTACTGATTAGATCATCTGTCTAACGCCGCAGAGTGCAAGACCATAACCTACAACAATCTGTCGGCTGCTCTCACACTCCATCCACCACCTGCTTCCATGGCTTCACGTAACCCTGATTAGAGGGCTAAACGGGTACTCCACCTTGCCCAAGGGTGTCTCGTAGACTAACGGAGGAAAGGAGGCATCTTACATCTCCTTTGATAGTGGATACCCCTACCCCGCTAACCGAATAGACAAGTGTAGATACTCATAATTCACATTTGGTTTTCTATCACATTCTTTCTGTTAGCTGGAAATGTCTTGTAATTACCATAATCAAATGAAAAAATATACACCCAGTAATAATTCTTTTTCGCCCATAGTTATTCTGGTTCTTCTTCTTTTTGCGCTCACTTAAAATGTATTGTCCTTATCTGCAATGCTGTCTCTGATATAAGCTTCAATCTTT
This sequence comes from Cepaea hortensis, assembly GCA_963921405.1. NCBI lineage: Eukaryota > Metazoa > Mollusca > Gastropoda > Stylommatophora > Helicidae > Cepaea > Cepaea hortensis. The sequence continues at coordinate 139,790 of CAWUFQ010000410.1, forward strand.
TTTAGTTCACTTAGTGGTCTTTAGTAGTTATATTTACTGTTTGTTCTCATAGCATTCAGACCCAACAGCCTCCCAGAACTACGGGATCTACTGTCCCAAATACGTTAAGAGTGTATCACTATTCTGTAGTGGGTCCCATTCCACCACAGCGTGCCAGGAAATGAGAAAGCTGACAAACTCGCCAAAGACGACCAAAGAACACAACAACCAGATATTCCAGTTACACAGCAGCAAAAGAAAAACTTAATGAAAACACTTAAAAATCACCTGCTCAACTACATGATGATTATTACCTACTGGACAGGACTGGACAAAGCAACTATTTTAGACTCAGAACAGAAGATAACAGACTCAATAGCAGACAAAGCTAAAGACATGTTCTACATTAATATGCGACCAAGCATCTCAAACTACAGAAGATATACTACAACACTGTATCAAATAAGCTCAGTAAGGTAGGCTCTAAGGCTTGATGATACAATGCTAGATGTCAGATTCTACTGATGTCTAAAAGATGTGCAGAAAACAGTTCATGCAGGAAACAAACTGACAGATACCGACATATTCCACATAAACAAAACAGAAGATTATTATGAGTTGATGTTATCAGCTTGATTGTTATAATTTATACTACTGCACTGTTCGTTATTAGTATTCCATATTTATGTTATCATGCCACTAGTATTATAAATGTATTCTATTGTGCTGTAGGCTATTGCACAATTATTTTTAATGATATAGATGTATATAAATTCATGTTATTCGACATGATAGTATAAAATTGTTACCAGATTATTACAAATTGTTTATTTATATCTTGAAAGAGATCAGTTAATTAGTTAGTTAGTTAGTTAGTTAGTTAGTTAGTCGTGGTTCCAACTTCACGGCAACGAGTCGTCCCCATTATGCTCCGTTCCTGTGCCAGTGAACATCACACAAAATGTCTTCACTATCCAATGTGAAAAGTGGAGCAGACAGGAGTCTCGGCAATCCAACAGCCTGCACAGGTACACTGTGCATAATGCCGCCGCCAGAATGCCAGCACAAAAGTCATCCACGAAAATTACAGTTCATCGTCGATGGAATCGGCAGTCACCAGAAATACTTCATTGACACGAGTTTTCTCACATTGCTCAGTTTCTTTTTGCAGGGCGACCGCACAAAGCACGAACTCTGTAGCTCCAGCATCGACTCCCAGGAGTCTCATGAAGAGAATCGGTAATTTGTATCAGAAAAGATGACTGGCTATTTAATTTATATTTTGTTGTATGGGCAGAAACAAAACAGTGTTGGGTATTGGTGTCAGAAATGGGAGCCACGGTAGTGCAGTGGCTAACACACTTGTCTGCTGGACTGGTGATCGTGGGTTCCAATTTGCATCAAGGTAGATTTTATAAAGTGAATATTTCTCCAAGACTGGCCTAAAAAGGATACCAGAAAATATATAGGGAAGTAAAAGCAGCTGGCATGATACTGAGCAGTGAGCACATGGCCCATCAAGTGCTGATTGATCGGTAAAAATATGGAGCTAGCACTTGTGCTTAATATGCCTAAAAAAGGGTCCTTTATTTTACTTCTTGCAGATCAGAAATAGCCAAACCACATTATTTGAATGTATCACAAAAAGAGGTAATACATAAACTTAAACACACAAGCCACAAACAACAAGCTGCACGATTTATTGCCTTGCAGATTTCTTCTTCTTCTTCTTCAGCGTTCCGAGCCACTGAGGTTCTTTGCTGCAGATACAATCCGTCTCCATTCGTCTCTCTGGTGGACCTTCTCTTGCCAGTCGTTGATTCCAAGTGCTTGTAGGTCTGTATATATATTATCTCTCCACCGTCTTCTTGGTCTACCTCGGGGTCTACGATCATTTATTTCCTGAGTGTAAGTGTAGTCTATTAGCCTTCATGATACCAGTGATTAGCGGGGACTTAAACAGATCATAAATGTCTTTGTCACTTCTTCTTTTCCACTCTCCACTTTGTGTATCCCTAATGGGTCCAAAGATGCGTCTTAAAACTTTGTTCTCAAAGGTTTGTAGCAGGACTTCGTCTCCTTTTGTTGTACTTCAGGTTTCAGAGCCATACAGCACAACTGGTCTGATCAGTGTTTTGTATATTGTGATCTTGGTGTTACGAGATAGCGCCTTTGATTTTAGTAGATGTTGTAGTGCATAGTATATCTTATTTCCAGAATTGATTCTAGTTTGTATTTCTTCCCTTATGATGTTGGAGCAGTTGAAGATTGTACCCAGGTATTTGTATGTTTCCGTTATTTTAATGGTCATATTATCTATTTGTATGTGACCAGAGTTTTTAGCCATTCCTTCTCTTGAAATTACCATATATTCTGTCTTATCTTGGTTGATAACCAGCCCCATTTGTTGGGCTTTTTCCTTTAAGTGAGTCAATATTTCCAATGTCTTTTGTTCATTTTCCCCTATAATATCTACCAGTGGTTCTCAACCTTTTTTGGCCCGTTTCCCCCTTCACCATATTTTCAGAACGTCATTCCCCCCCCCCCCCTTTTCCAACTTTCCAAAAACATGCCTATAATAGTGAAAATACTTATTTTCTTCCATAGTTGTTCATAACCTTCACATGTAAAGATACATTTTATTGTGTAGTTTTCTACAGTTAATAGCAAATGAATATGCTGATGGATATTAAAACTTAAATAGAAGCATTTTTACATTCGCAATATTTTATTAAAACACCACATTAATCATACTACAATAAACAAACTGTTAAAACGTCAAAGAATTGAAGCTTAATATACGACACCAGGATGCCAGAAAATTGTGCTTCATCAAACAAAACGCTCATTACAAAACCTGGATATTGTAGATTCGTAATTTAAATGAAAATTTTAATCAATGAGAACACTGTGATTGTTTTTCCCGCAGCAATTCTGGAGGAGTGCTTGAAAGGGCACAATGGAGACCGTTTTCAACATCTAATCTGTTGCGTCGTTTCGTTTTAATTTCTAGCAGAGCTGAAAAGCCTGACTCACAAAGATATGTTGACGCAAATGGAAGCAATGCACGGATTGCTTTTTCTGCCACTTTTGGGTATGAACCGCACATTAAAGGCCAAAATTCCATGATTGGTTTCTCACTGAACACATCCCTTGCCCCCGAATCATTTTTCAGCTCCATAAATTCATTTTGACAATCATCAGAAACTTTTTCAACTGATAATTTGAATGGGTTTCGCACCAAATCCAGCTCATCATCACTAAGTTCAGGAAAATATCGCTCAAATTCATTTTCTAGCGCTGTCAAATGCTGCACAATTTCATTTTTATTTCAAATTGTGGAAGTACTTGGTCTTTACCATCAACAACGAGAACGGATGAAAGCTTCTCAAACATTGCAACATTTGTCATATTGACCTTTCTTTTCCAGTTTTCCAGCTTGCTCATAAAAGCTCTCAAGGCATCCACAAATTGTATGATATTTGTATTCCTTCCTTGCATCTGAAGATTGAGTTTATTCAACTGCTCAAAAATATCAACTAAATAGGCAAGGCGCATGATCCATTCCTCATCATCCAGCCAGGCGAAAAAGTCCATCTTACCCTGAACTTCAAAAAATAATTTGAGCTCGTCTCTCAGCTCATATACTCGCACAGTTACATTTCCTCTTGACAGCCATCGAGCATTTGTGTGGAAAAGAAGCAAATGGTGGCCTGCATCCATGTCACCGCATAACTTCTTAAAAAGCTGTGAGTTGAGAGCTCCTCCTTTGATAAAATTCACTATCTGAACGGTTTGATCCAAAACCTTCCCCAAAGGAGCTGGAAGTGTTTTGGAGGCCAGTGCTTGACGATGGATCATGCAATGAATGCCTTTCACTTTTGGGGCACGTTTCTTTGGTCCTCAACATAGCTGGTGCTCCATCTGTACAGCACCCACACATATTATCCCATAAAAGATTTTCTGATTCAAGGAAAGATGAAACCTTTTCCAAAATATCAGAGGCCATGGTAGTTGTTTCAAGAGGAGAACAAAAAAGAAGTTCTTCTTTAAATTATCCTAAATGCACATACCTTGCAAACACTATCAACTGAGAACACGATGTCACATCAGTCGATTCATCATTTTGAATTGAATAGAGCCCAAATGCTGCAGACTTGATCTCTTGCACAACTTGATCCTTGATGTCATCTGCCATATCGCTGATCCTCCTTTGAACATTGTCGTTTGATAGTGAAACCGCTGCAAGTTTTTTCTCTGATTCATTTCCCTACACAATTTCCACCATCTTGAGACAACAAGGTTTGATCAAAGATTCCCCGATTGTATGTGGGTTTTTTTCTGCTTCGCTATCTCCAGTGCTACGACATAGGAAGCTTCAGTAACCTTTTGGTTTGTTTCTTGGAATACCCCTGTTAAATCCTGTCTCATCCTTTTGACAGCATTCCCAAGACGTTCAAAATAGGTTTTGTCCTTGTCCTTGTATTGAGGATGAACATTCAACAAATGATTCCTCAACTGTGTCGGTTTCATAGAATCATTTGACAAACTTTTACTACAAATAACACACTGAGGTCGTTCTTCTCCGTTGATGACAATATTTGTGAATCCATAATTCAAATAAGACAGGTTATACTTTCGTTTCTCCCCCGATGTGTCTCCACCTTGACGTGGTGGGGGTGCTTGCGTGTCCCATCGACCCCATTTGCTTGCCGATGGGTGAAAAACTACATATCGGACAGCTTATCGGATAGGGACCAGACTAAGAGAGACACAACCTGCTGCTCTGCAGGTATAGACTGAGGATAGCAGTCAAAATTTAAATCAGGTGCACGAAGGCAGAATTTCTTGGTCCGGACAAAACTCTTAAGGCTCCCTGTCGAGGGCTGTGGCTGAACGCCTCTAAGCCACAAACCCTCGGATCTGAGAGCCAGGCCGATACCCGTCTACCGGAAAATAGGAACGTGATACTGAGCAAGCTACATGCTCAGGTCTGATACATGTTCGAAGGCTCTCAGCTGGGGGATATGAGAGATCCCCGGATGAGAGGGCCTGACCGTTTCTCGTTCACTGCTGCACGAAGGTAAGGTGCTGAGCCGGCAGCATATGTAGCCTACCTCGTGAGCGAGTACAAAAAAGTCAGAAAAGTGCCCCAGTCGAAGGACATGGTTACGGAAACTCTGTACCTAACTCATAGAGAGTGTAGACAAAAGTGGAAGAACGTCTCAACAACGCGAAATGGAACGCACGGTGAGCGAACCTATTGCGTGGTCTGAAGTCACAAGCAAAAGCTTACCGAGTGGATGGCGCTTGCAGTCTGACCACTCCTGGTGTGTGCTTGAGCGATCAGTGGCAAGCGGGATGCCCAACACATGGAAGTGAGGAACTAAAGCAGCCATGAGCAGGACGAGTAAACTCCTTGGGTGAGCCCAGTCTCAGAGAAATATGTGCCGGCTCTGCAATTATGGAAGCCTTCTTGGATAGCGAGATAATGCCCATGGCCTGCCCCTGCCTTCCCTTGAGGGCCGACCGCGATATCGTTGATCGTTCTATCTTGACCAGCTGAGATGTGGGTGACATTACAACAGTCTAACGTGTCTCGAAACCAGAGGAAGGCAAACCTCATTAAAAAATGCCCGCCGGAAGCCGGAAGTGTCGTCCTACGGGTGGCAAACTAAAAATTGACACTACGCAATTACGTCCGAGTGAAATGTCTCGTCCGAATGTCTCTCGTACTAGGAACAGCTCTGACTACCTAGTTTCCGAATGCCGCTCTTGTTCGGAACAGCTCTGACTAGGTAGTTTTCCGAATGTCTGTCGTGCCTGGAACAGCTCTGACGGGCGCAACGACAAGCACATGTGCGAAAACTCGCTGAGTGAATACCTTCTGCAGACCTGTCTGATTTGTGCGGGAACGGCCCGGGGTGAACGAAATGCCCAATATATTGAAGTGAGGAATTAAAGCAGCCATGAGCATGACGTGACCATTCCCTCGGTGAGCCCAGTATCAGGGCGCTATGTGTCGGCTTTGCAACTATGGAAGCAACCTAGGATGGCGGAAAATGCTATGGACTGTGCCTTCCTTCTCTTGAGGGATGACCGAAGTCATCGACTGTTCGAACTTGACCAGCTGGGATGTGGACGGTACCACAAAAGTGAGAGTCTCCCAGGATTGCTAACCTGGTCAAAAATGCACGTGAAAGCCGGATGTGTGACCTAAGGTTTTCAACCCAAGGGTGCCTAACGCACACCGCAATCACATCTGAAAAAACACTCCGGATGAACGAAAAGAAGAAGATACTTCCGTTTCTTGACACTCATCATGGGCTTCAGATTCTATAAATATAAAACAATAAAGTCAAGATCAACACACATAAACACCCATCCATCCATCCATCATGTGCCATGCCGGTAAGCGTGGGCGGTCATGCTCTGCCATCTCACTCGATCACCAGAGTCGTGGATCAGTTCCGTGTTTCTGTCTCGACCATGCCACAAGGCCAAGCCATCCAGATACTTGTTTCTAGGTCTTCCCCTTGGTCTGTTTCCCTCGATCTTACCAGTTGTCACCAAGTTCTCCAAACCATTTCTTTTCATAACATGTCCAAAAAATTGTGACTGTCTACGTCTAATGTCTCTGATCAGTTTACGATCTTCATTTGTTTCTTGAAGGACTTGTTCATTGGTCTTTCTGGCTGTCCATGGTGTTCTTTGCATTTTCCTCAGAAACCACATTTCTACAGCCATCAGATGTTTTTCAGCCTGGCTGCTCATTGTCCAAGCTTCACATCCATATAAAAGTATAGGTTCTATGTAGCACCTCAACACTCTTTTTCTCGTTTCAATTGACATCTTTTTATTGGTCAGTATGTTTTTCATCTTGCTAAAGGCTACTTTTGCCATGGCGATTCTTGTTCTAATCTCTTCCAGGCATCTCCCATCAGATGTTATCACTGTTCCGAGATAATTGTACCTATTCACTTGTTGAAGAATATTCCCATTTACTTGTATATTCTTCTTCTTCTTCTTCTTCAGCTTTCCGAGCCATTGAGGTTCTTTGCTGCAAATACAATCCGTCTCCATTCGTCTCTCTGGTGTATTACACTGTGGTATTTCGTTCTTCCTAGTGACGACCATAATCTGTGTCTTTTTACAATTTAATTCTAACCCTTGTTGTTCACTGTGTGTAACAACCGCATCTACTAAATTTTGCAGGTCCTGTTCATTGTCCACAATCAAGACTGTATCATCTGCATATCTAATGTTATTGATGCATCGTCCCCCAATGTTGATTCCTTCCATATCTTCAATATTTCTGAAAATATTTTCACTGTACAGGGAAAACAGATCTGGAGACATTATACATCCCTGTCTCACACCTCTCTTAATAGGCTGATATTGGCTTATTTCATTATCAACTCTTATGGCAGCTTGTTGTTTCCAATATATGTTTTTTACAAGTCTAAGGTCTTTCCCATCAATTTGTAGATCTTCAAGCATCCTTATCATGTTGACATGTCTCACTTATCAAAAGCCTTTGTGTAGACACACCCACAGACGTGTATACACACCCACACGCACATATATACGTACACACACACACACACACACACAATTATATTGCACATCCTATTTACAGTACATCGCTGTCAACACCAGCATTTTATTGCTGTTGTTGATGTCTGGGCAAGTTTTACGTTCAGTAGTTTGTCTTTGATTTCTGAACGGCCGGCTCCAATACCAACACGCTAAAACACCAGCACGATGTGGTCTGCTGTTAAATCAGTCACCGCTGGCAAGCCTTTAGGCCACGGAGACGGTGGTGTGTGTGTGTGTGTGTGTGTGTGTGTGTGTGTGTGTGTGTGTATATATATATATATATATATATATATATATATATATATATATATATATATATATATATATGCCAGTCTCCCTGATGAAGGAGTTAAGGACGCTGTTCGTAATCCCTTATACCCAGGTACGAAACACAGCTGCGCGGGATTCGCCAGCGGATCGCGTTGCACCAGTTTCTTATGGAAAAGTATGTGAGCCGGACGTTCAGAAAGCAATAGCAAACCACTGAACATAAAACTTGCCAAGACATCAACAGCAGCTGTAAAAGCTGGTGTTGACTGTAATGTCCTGTAAATAGGATATGCAATATATATATATATATATATATATATATATATATATATATATATATATATATATATATATATATATATATATATATATATATATATATATCAACGAGTCAACTTACGTCTTAAAAAGACAGTCTCCTTATCTCCGCAAAAATAATAATTTGAAAAGCTGAGAAGTGTAGATTCGTAAACAATGGAGGGATCTCGGTAATCAGTTTCTGTTTTAATGCGATCTTGAAATAATTGGGAAATTTAACACGATGAGTACTCTAAACCTCATTTAAATGGAGAAGCAATAACAAAATAAATGTAAGTTACCGCAAAAAAAAAATATCTCTGGTAAAATACGGCAACCTAAATCATAGAGGCTAGGTAGAAGGAAAAGAACCGTATATTATGGAGGGAAAACAATATCAAGTAATCGGTTCTTGTATTAACGCGATCTTGAAATAATCGGGGGATTTAACGTCACGAGTACGCTTAATATCCCGATCATGTTATGTGTGGTCCTGACTCGACGCCAATTTGACAATGTCTTCATTCCCCCTCCCCCCTGGAAACCCTCAAATTCCCCCCCGGGGGGGGGGGGGAATTCCCCACCGGTTGAGAACCACTGATCTATACCATCTGCATAACCAAGCAGCTCGGATGTTCCTCCTTGCATTTTTCACTGCATCATATATCAAATTAAGTGGATAAATGAATAATACTTTGCTTAAAACACATAGTCACAGGTATTGTGATTAGATGCAGCAAAATATGCCAGGCAGTAAATCATACAACATATTTTTTGTGGCTTCTGTGCTTACATTCACTATGGGAATACATTGTTTTGAATTTGTGAAAATACCTGGGAAGTTTAACCCAGTCAATAAATGCCTGAAAAAGTCGTATGTGTCAGCCGAAATATGCAATTATCGCAGCTCTACTGCAAACAGGCACAACACATTTACATCTATAACAAACATTTTGGACGAATGAAGAAGAAGAAGAAGAAGAATTTCTGAAAGTATAAATTGTCAGAGAAAAAAAAAAAGGGAATGATCTACAGATGCTAGGCAGCCTAGTGCAGAAAACTTTGTATCAGAAATAATTTGTCTCATACACAAAGAATATTGGCACAGACATGAAGACCATGCCCAGTGGCATGGACCATAAGAAGAAGATAACTAATGTTTATAAATGTATGTGATTGTATAGGAGTTTATTTTAACTGATTTAGTGCCATGGCATGATTAATCGTCTTAAGTGACTTCTGAAATCTGCTGCTGAAATTTTGTCATTTTGAAATGTTGTCTCTATAAAGTATTAATACAGAAGTTTCCCCTAATCAATCTCCTTCCCCTCTGCCGTGCGTCCACCTTGACGAGGTAGAGGGGCTTGTGCGTTCCAATGACCCCAAGAGCTATGCCGACGGTAGCACAGCTACTGGTAGGGTCACCCATGTCGGACAGGTCAAGGGAGAGGGACCAGACAAAGTGACGCACAAACCTGCTGCCTTGTAGGTAGACTGGGGACAGTCAAAGGCTAGGGAAAGCATCCCGAACGAATGCTTGTCGAAATCGGATGTACTGAGCCATAGGCTTGACAAAGAAGTGCAACGTAACTTTATCATTTCATGATGCCACTAATGAAAATTAATCGTTATGGTGCTAATCCCGTGAAGTCCCATCAGGCGGTGATAGTGCCGGGCCCCCTGCCTCGAGGGGGTCCACCCATGACTACTGGTGGTCACCTTCCCCTGTGCTGTGGAGTCAAGGCACAGAGGAGTAGGTTAAGAGCTATTGACCAAACACCCCGGACACTCAACATACTACAATGGAATGCAGAAGGAGTTTATAACAAGAAAGCCTCCCTAACACAGCGTCTTCATAAAGATGGAATAGATGTGACATGCATTCAAGAGACACACCTCAACGCCAATCGCACATTTTCAGTCAAGGGATATCAGGCCACACGTTTCGACCGTGAAGGACACAAAGTAGGAGTTGTAATACTTACACGAAATACAATACCTTGCAGCGAAGTATCTGTGATCTCTGACAACCAAACGGAAATTATAGGTGTTGATATAATGATAAAGGACGTGAAAATAAGAATTTACAATCTGTATAGCCCGGCAGATAAGGATCTTACACTCTCAAACATGAAAATAACTGACACAAATTGCATTGTTGTCGGAGACTTTAATAGCCGTTCAGAAAGATGGGGATACCCAGATACTGACAAAAGAGGAGATGAAGTGGAGGACTGGGAAATAGACTCAAATCTCCATCTACTCAACAAAGCGGATGACACACCGAGCTTCTACTCCAGAAGATGGATTACCACTTCTACTCCAGACTTAGCTTTCTGCACAGGAGACATCCTCCACAAAATCGATCGCCACGTGCTTGACCAATTAGCATTTAGTGACCACAGACCAATCAAGCTTGTAATAAATATGGAGTATGTTCCACAGGAGCAAAAGCCTTTGCCCCGCTGGAATTACAAACGAGCAGATTGGGACAGATTTGCCATACTAACAGACAAATATTGTGAAAACATAAATACACGATATGGCAACATGAAGCAAATGGTGGAAAGTCTAAACAGAGCAATAATACAGGCAGCCACTGAGTCTATTCCAAGAGGAGCGAGAAAAAATTACAAACCATACTGGACTGAGGAACTACAAATTTTGGAGGACAAAGTTGAAGATGCTAGGAAGACCGCAGAGAGAGAACAAACAACTGAAGCGAACATCTCTCTCAAAGCCATCTCAGCAAAATATAAAAGAACAGCAAATCAAACAACAAGAGATTGTTGGAGGAAAAAAACAGAAAACCTGAATTTTGACAGGGATGGAAACAAACTATGGAAACTAGTGAAAGCCATGAACAATGAAGGACCTAGAAACAAACAAATAACAATTAAACAAGGAAATGCCTTGCTTACAGGAAAAAAGGCTGCAAATGCACTAATGGAACACTATGCCAGTGCAAACCACATTGATATTACAGCCGAACAGAAGAAAGCAATCAAAGATAAACAGATTCATCAAACATATACAGAGACAGCAGCAGAATATATGATGGCAAATCTAACAATGGAAGAAATGGAACAGGCAATGAATACCCTAAAAAAGAAGACATCACCAGGAAAGGATGGAATCACAAATGAAATGCTAATAGGACTAGTCACTAAGGCAAAAAAGAAACTACTAGCAGTCCTAAATTACAGCTGGAAGAGGGGAATAGTCCCACAGGCAGGGAAGGAAGCTATACTAATACCAGTCCCAAAGAAAGGAAAAGACCTGGAAGAACCAAATGGCTATCGACCTATCAGTCTTCTTAGCTGTGTAGGAAAATTAATGGAACGCATTATCAATGGCAGGCTAACATGGCATCTGGAAGAAAACCAACTCTTAACACCTCACCAAGCAGGATTCAGAAAGTCCAGATCCACTGAAGATCAAATAACCTATATAGCTCAGGAAATAGAGGATGCCTTCCAAGAGAAAAAGCACACACTAGCAGTCTGGATAGATTTAGAAAAAGCATTTGATAAAGTATGGAAGGAAGGACTGAAAGTAAAACTGCAAAAAATGCATGTTTGCGGGAAAATGTACAAATGGATCAGCCACTACCTTGAGAACAGAACTGCCAGGACAAAAGTACAAGGACAAACCAGCAAAATGATGCTGTTGGAGCAAGGTGTCCCCCAAGGAGGAGTTCTTTCACCAACATTATTCCTAGCATATATAAACGACATCACGGAAAATTTTTCAGCCAGAGTACACACATCATCCTTTGCAGATGACCTAGCCATATGGACATCTGAAGAATATATTAGTACAGCTAACAGCAGAATACAGCAAGCCCTATTAGCGCTAGAGGACTGGTCAAAATCATGGCTAGTGAAGATAAGTGAGGAGAAAACAACATGCACAGTGTTCTCCCTCTCAACTAAAACTCAGCAACCTAAGCTGGTATTGAATGGAAAAATATTGCGCCATGAAGAAAATCCAAACTATCTAGGAGTCACCTTTGATCGTCGCCTGACATGGAAGACACAGGTTGAGAAAAATCGAACAAGAGCAAGGCAAAGAATGGCAATCATGAAAAAGCTTGCTGATACAACATGGGGAGCAGATGAGAAAGATGAGATGAGAAACAGCAGCTAAGTCAAACTTTAACAAAATAAGTAGAGTCCAAAATCAAGGAATGCGAATCATAACTGGAAGCCTGAAGACAACGCCTATTAATGAATTAGAAAAGATCACTTGTTTACAACCAATGCAGGATAGAAGAGATAGCAGAGCCCAGCAACAAGCTGAAAAATTTAGAAGATTGACAGACCACCCTATGTATAAAAGGTTTAGTGGTTTTGGAAAGGGAAGATTGAAGCGTAGCAACTTTGTAGAAACTGCAAAACGAAAGATTAGGGCAGATCCCATACTTAACATATCAACAGTCAAACCCATTTACAATGCAGACAAGTTCCCAGCTTGGAGACAGCAGCAACTGCCTGAGATGATAGAAAACATTCCTGGTATTGAGAAAAAGAACACTCAGCATGAAACCGAAAGAAGAGAAATAACCCTAAACTACATAAAAGAACATTACCCAAGCAGCAATTGGACCCATGCATATACAGATGGATCAGCCAAAAATTCAGTAGAGAATGGAGGGGGAGGAATTCTCCTAAATTTAAAAAATGGAGTGAAAAAAAGACATTCAGTGGCAACTGGAAAGTTTTCAAGTAACTTCAAAGCGGAGGTAGAGGCTCTGAAAACTGCAGCAGAAATGCTCTTGATGGAGGAAAAAAAAGAGACGCAAATAGCTATCTTTACAGATGCAAAGTCAGCTGTCTCAATACTGAAGAGAAATAACAGCACAGAAATAGCTGACCTAAGAGCAGCACTCCATGGTCTATGCCAGAAATCCAAAAAAAGTTGTAATACAGTGGATCCCTTCACATTGCAGTATACCTGGAAATGAAGAGGCTGACAGTCTAGCAAAAGAGGGCGGACGACTACCACAGCCTGACATAGACATAACCTATAATGAGGCAAAGAGGTTGATTAAAAGCACTTATAGAACCAAATGGGAATCAGAGCATCCAGGCCACCAAAAGGATGATGCATATTACAAACTCGACCGAAGAGAACAAGTAACAATCTTCAGACTCCGCACAGGACATAACAGGCTGAAATACCACTTGTTCAACAAACTAAAGATAGGAGATACAGATGAATGTAATTGTGGAACTGGTAAAATGACAGCTAAACATTTGCTGCAAGAGTGCCCAATATATGCAGAACAGAGAAAGATATTTTGGCCCACACCTGCTTTATTCGAGGACAAGCTCTATGGAGATATCAACAAGCTCAAGTCGACTGCAGCTTACTTTAACTGTATTCAGGTTGACATTTAAATGTACATGAAGTATTTAGACTGCCACACTTCATACCACAGGCATGTCGGTTACACAAGCCTCCCAGAGGCATGAAATGGAATATTGCTTAGATAGCAAATCCATTACGTAGAAAGTCTGAATCGAAAGCTCACTGTGTGGGCTTCATAAAAGGAGGAAAAAGTGTACTTGTGGCACAAAATTGAATATTGCTCGGATAGCAAATCCATTACGTGGAAAGTCCGAATCGAAAGCTCACTGTGTGGGCTTCATAAAAGGTGGAAAAAGTGTCCTAGTGGCACAAAATGGAATATTGCTCGGATAGCAAATCCATTACGTGGAAAGTCCAAATCGAAAGCTCACTGTGTGGGCTTCATAAAAGGTGGAAAAAGTGTCCTAGTGGCACAAAATGGAATATTGCTCGGATAGCAAATCCATTACGTGGAAAGTCCGAATCGAAAGCTCACTGTGTGGATGTCATCTGCAAACTGCATTCTTCTGGCTCCTGGAAGAACAGCCTATGGTGAATGGAAGGCCCAATATACGGAAGTGAGGCTAAGCAGCCATGTGCAGGACGTGACGATTCCTTGGGTGAGCCCAGTACCAGAGCGCTGTGTGATGGCTCTGCAATTATGGAAGCCTCCTTGGGTGGCGGGGAATGCCCATGGTCTGCCCCTGCCTTCCCTTGAGGGCTGACCAGGATGCCTTTGGCTGTTCTATATGGGCTAAGATGGGATGGGAGATAACACCACAACAGTGAGTCTAACGTCCTAAGAAACCCCCGGGAAGGTTAACCCGGTCAACAAATGCCCGCAGAAGTCGGATGTGTCGGCCTAACGGCGCAAGAACGCAGCTCTGCTGTAAACAGGCACAACGCAATCACGTCCGAAAAAAAACTCCGGTTGAACGAAGAAGAAGAATAAGAATCTCCTTTAATCTATATCCATAAAACACAATGTATGTATGTATGTGTGTCCGTTCTTTATGAGTTCGCGAATGGTCTATCCGATTGAGATGAAATTTTCTACATGTTTTCTTTTCATTCCCGTGCAACCAACTGTTATAGTTTTTTAGTGTACAATCAGCTATTTACTTACTAAAATTTAATATTTTAAATGTACATTATCATTTCTATATAGCGAGGGGACTTAACATAAGAAAAGTTATTTCAACGGGCATAACTTTTAATAACATTGCTATTTTTTTATATATAGATTGTTGCATTATTTTCAAATATTAATAAACTCTTTGTCTATTGTTATTTACAGGCATATGAGTTAAAATAAATAATGATATAATTTTTAAGGCATTTTAATAATTTTCATAAAAATAATGCATCTATTTAAATAGTGAAAATTTTACTCATCTTTTTATTTTTCTTCAACAGCACATTAATTTTTTTTTAACATTCTCATTTGTATGGCGCGTTACACCCACATTGGGTATTTATGAAGCCCATGTTAAAAGTTACTTTTCATGCATTTTAATGCTTATTGTTCTTTTGTTGTCAAAGAATTGCTTCATAAGAGATGTTGAATGAAAGAATGTATGAGAGGAAATAGAGAAAAAGGGCAGAATGCAGGACGGGCCTGCGAAAGATTTTCGTTCGTTAAAAAAAAAGTAATTTTTTTGTGAGAGAAAGTTAGTTGCATATCGTTTGCAGTACTCTGCAGTCAACCCACCGCCCACCATTTACTGGCTGTTCGTGATATCTTGGTAAGTTTACTTTAGATAGATCTCTTCCAATCATATTTTCTACTATCAATCTATCTATTCTTCTATTCTATCTATATGTTTAACGGGAACGGGCCGAACATAGACAGACAGACAGACAGACAGACAGACAGACAGACAGACAGACAGATAGATAGATAGATAGATAGATAGATAGATAGATAGATAGATAGATAGATAGATAGATAGATAGATAGATAGATAGATAGATAGATAGATAGATAGATAGATCTGGAACGGGAGCTTATATGACTACTTATATGAATTAAGTAAATGAGATGCCCCCCACCAGGAGCTGGGCGAAGCCGGGCTGGGTTAGACAGACAGACAAACAGATATATCCCCGCCAGGGCCTGGGCGAAGCCGGGCCGGGTCAGCTAGTTTGATATATAATACATGTCTGCTGCCATATTAACCACTTTTAGATCAGTAGTGTGACACCCCTACTTTCTATTTTCCGTCCATTTTTTGTTTAGTCCAAACCTACTGTTTATTTGGCATTTAATCTGTTAAATTTCTGTCATTCATCCCCAGTTTCAGCTTAGCCAGAGTTTGTCCCAGTTTGTGTCAGAGTCTCAAATTCAGCATGTCCAGCTGTCTAAACCCTCGAATGTTGCCGATAACCCGATTGAATCAAGATGAAATGAAGCATGGGATTCTCACTAGCCGACAGAAATCATGGGTCGCAGGGTTGCCTAATGATCCATACACAGAAAATTCTGTTTTGTACAAGTATGCTGTTCCCTTTATGTCTGTCTGTCTATTTCTTTCTGGTCTGACCAGCCTAGACATAATCTCAGCCAATCTGTATGTGCTGTTCTGCATCATGACCAAGTTACATCCCAATATGCTACTCCGCGTATAAACTGTTGGTGCCAATTTTGCACACCCTCCTGGTTTTCGAGCTCGGAGAGGGGTAGGAGCTCTCCCCGACAGTCCCTGTAAAGATTATACTTTGGTATCAGGTCTGGAGAGGTCTCTATGCCAACCTCACTCCAATAGATGCCAGCCCTTTCCAGGTCTCAGAGGACTTGAACTCCAAGGCATTGGGCTTAAGAGTTAGACCCATAGCAGGCCAGAGAGCCCACAAACAAACAACCAAGTCCTTAGGACCTCTTTGGCCCAGCGCAAGGGTTAAGAAAAGCATCTGTAAAGAGTGACTGATGAATACATGGTTAGTTGCTTGCTGCTGAAAGAGTTACGCTTGGCAGCCTGATGTAACTGGCTAGGTTGCTGCGGTCAAGATGGCGGCGTTCTTTTGTAACCGCTCATTTTTTCACATAGGAGATGAATAATTTCATCTCTTGCATTTAATTTCTGCACCAGGATGTAATTCAGGAGTTTTCTCTCAAGATTTTTGCCGGTGCTACAGAGTTTGTGAATCTGAGCGAATTAATCCTTGAATGTATTTCACAACGTATGGGTTACTGCGTGGAGTTTTTGGTTATTTCAAAATGGCGGACCAGTGTGTGTACCCCGTACAGATCGTAAACAAACTACCAAGTCGGCAGGGTCCGCCTAAACGACAGGAGACGAGACTGGTGTTAATTCACTCCATATAGCCGGCTTCAAAGGTTTTTATAATCGGCGACACCCGGGAATGGCGATTCTTATTCGAGACAGTATAGTGGCTTCAGAGGTGGACAAGGATATGTCCAGGTGGGACAGACTGTTGGGAGGCTGTTGGACGAGGAGGCTGTTGAAGTGTTAGAGAAATAGAGATCAATCCGGTCAACCATTCATGTTGGTTAACGCGTTTATGCCTGTAATTCCCAGAGATGGCAGTGCTTTAGTGACATATTATGTCACGAGAGGAATGTCATTTTCTGTGACAATTTCAACACTAAAGACAGATCATGGGGAAACATTCTGATTTCTTCCAACACAAGGGGGAGTAGCTCGAGGCTGCACTTGAAACAATCAAACATCGACCTTGTTTGTATCAACAGTGGCTGTGTCGCCAGCACAGCAAGTCATCCAGGTGATGAAGACAGTGTTATTTACCTGGTGCTGGTTTCTCCTTCACTCACTACAGTATGTAGATGGGGTGTCCGCGACCACCACCCTTGCAGCATATTGGTGGAGAAAGGCAGAACTAGGCAGCACAAGTCAACGGTCAAGACTTTCAAGTATGACAGTACAGGGCAAGATGTGGTGAGTAGAATCAGGCGCGACAAGTGCAGAAATCATGGAAGGAAAAAATGCTGGGAGCAGCCACCTTGGGGGAATTCTGAGGTGGAAAAGGCCTGGGTGGATAAGCTTGGTGCTGTAAAGAAAAGGCAAAACACCAAGAGGAATAGAGTTGTTGCCCATCCTAGTCTTGTCTTGCACTTGGAAAGAGTGGTGGATACAAGAATTAGCTATTTAAAACAACTGGTTATCGTGGTAAAAAGTGGGTAAATGGGCAGAGTTGTGTCAAAGAATAAGCACAGACAAGTCACTGAAATAGTTCTGGCGGCTACATACAAGTATGAATGGGGTAGTCAAGAATAAGAGTATTCCTGACTTCCAAGGTGTTGACCTCATCTGGCAGAGGACTGATGAGAATAAGGGCAAAGCCCTTTTCGAACGCTATCTATAGCAGAGCAACTGGACAGACATGAGAGGCCGAAATTTGGGCCAAGGCAGTTAGCTCAGATAGGTGTAAGGCCCAGAACATTTCAGATGAAGACACAGTGACAGTGAAAGAGATGTAACAAAATTGGTGGGGGTGTCTGCAATAATGTTACGACACAGTACTTAGGAAACTATCTATTCTGACTTTAACCAAGTTCTGACATCGCCATGGAATTTGGACCTCTACATACTACTTTACAAGTCAGCCAACTGTTGACAGCAACAAGACACAAGGCAAGTGATCAAATTAATAACAAGAATTTAATTACTGCCCTTGCTTAAACTGTACTCACAATATATACATATAGTACAGAAAGTATTCAAATATAAGAACATAATCTTGGCTGAGGGTAGTGGCTAGCCCTGTGGACTTTCTCATCATGGCACAACAGGGAATCATTGTCTATGTCACTATAGTCTGGGTGGACATACACCATTCACCCGAGTTGACTGCAGTTTCCTCCTTGTTGACACAGGGCAAAGGCTTCCATGTTGACATTTCAAACATCTGAAATGTTTGACCTTTCACAAAGTCCTCACTCTCGACATTCCACAAAGGTTTCATGGTTGACAGTTCACAAAAGCTTCAATGTTGACAGTTCACACAAGCTTCAATGTTGACATGTTGACATAAGACTTCATGATTGACAGTTCACAAAAGCTTCACTGTTAACATTTCACAAAAACTTCACTTTGACAAAAGACTTCATTGTTGACAGTTTACACATGCTTCTATGTTGAAAATTCACCAAAGCTTCATTGTTGATGTAAGATCTCATTGTTGACATTTCACAAAAGCTTCACTGTTGACAGTTCATACAAGCTTCAATGTTGACAAGACTTCATTGTTGACAGTTCTCACAAGCTTCACTGTTGACAGTTCACCAAGCTTCAGTGTTGATAAAAAACTTCAGTCCAAAAATGGGTACCATGCAACAAATAATTTTAGGATAGTCATCTGAACCAGCCCAGTTCATACATGATCTAAGACTCCGCTCCCTTGATGAGTCTCAGATATATTTGGTATCATTATTACATATACATATATGTATATTTATATTAAAAAATACCTGTCCACTGGGCTTAACTCGACTTGACTGAAGATAGGTCACCGTCTAATAGGGTTTGAGACTGGAACAGACCCTCCTGGTCGAGCATCCTGTTGTCTGGTCACTTTCCCCTTTCCTAACGGCAGGTCTTGTTAACAGGAACCCATGCGTCAACAATATATGATTTGTTACATGAAGAATTCTTAACCCCTTTTGACCATGTCAGATTTGATAATCATTCCCATGTGGGTGCATGGTCGATGGAGTTTACTTGCCATAAAGCGCATAATAATTATGTCAGCAGAATTGTTTATCTCCTTAGATGGTGTCTAAGCATAGAGGTAGAAAACTATTGTATAGGGAAAAGCTATAGATACCTACACCTTTCAATATTTCATAGTTAGAAAGGTGGTTTGCTTTATCCTGATTGTGATTTCCCATCTTATTATAGTATAGTTAGTCAGGCCAGAACCTGGTGTAATAGAGTTATGGATTTAAGTACCCCATTGGTAAGTATCCCTCTAATGGCCACATCCTGTTATAATTGAATGTATTAATTATATGCTGAAGTAAGCTCCTATCCATCCATCCATCATGTGCCATGCCGGTAAGCGTGGGCGGTCATGTTCTGCCATCTCACTCGATCACCAGAGTCGTGGATCAGTTCCGTGTTTCTGTCTCGACCATGCCACAAGGCCAAGCCATCCAGATACTTGTTTCTAGGTCTTCCCCTTGGTCTGTTTCCCTCGATCTTACCAGTTGTCACCAAGTTCTCCAAACCATTTCTTCTCATAACATGTCCAAAAAATTGTGACTGTCTACGTCTAATGTCTCTGATCAGTTTACGATCTTCATTTGTTTCTTGAAGGACTTGTTCATTGGTCTTTCTGGCTGTCCATGGTATTCTTTGCATTTTCCTCAGAAACCACATTTCTACAGCCATCAGATGTTTTTTAGCCTGGCTGCTCATTGTCCAAGCTTCACATCCATATAAAAGTACAGGTTCTATGTAGCACCTCAACACTCTTTTTCTCGTTTCAATTCACATCTTTTTATTGGTCAGTATGTTTTTCATCTTGCCAAAGGCTACTTTTGCCATGGCGATTCTTGTTCTAATCTCTTCCAGGCATCTCCCATCAGATGTTATCACTGTTCCGAGATAATTGTACCTATTCACTTGTTGAAGAATATTCCCATTTACTTGTATATTACACTGTGGTATTTCGTTCTTCCTAGTGACGACCATAATCTGTGTCTTTTTACAATTCCAACCCTTGTTGTTCACTGTGTGTAACAACCGCATCTACTAAATTTTGCAGGTCCTGTTCATTGTCTGCAATTAATACTGTATCATCTGCATATCTAATGTTATTGATGCATCGTCCCCCAATGTTGATTCCTTCCATATCTTCAATATTTCTGAAAATATTTTCACTATACAGGGAAAACAGATCTGGAGACATTACACATCCCTGTCTCACACCTCTCTTAATAGGCTGATATTGGCTTACTTCATTATCAACTCTTATGGCAGCTTGTTGTTTCCAATATATGTTTTTTACAAGTCTAAGGTCTTTCCCATCAATTTGTAGATCTTCAAGCATCCTTATCATGTTGACATGTCTCACTTTATCAAAAGCCTTTGTATAGTCAATAAAGCAAAGGTGTAGATCTTTGTTTACTTCTATAGAACGTTCGATTACGGTTCTCAGTATATACACAGCATTTACTGTACCCTTGCCTTCTACAAACCCACATTGTTCTTCTCCTATTTCAGGTTGTATTTTCCTCCTCATTCTTTGCATGATAATTCTTAGCCAAATCTTTGTGATGTGACTCATTATACTAATTGTTCGATGTTGATCACATTCCAAGGCTCCTGATTTCTTTGGGATTGCAATAAATACAGAATTACATAACTCATGAGGTATACTTCCAGTATCATATATTGTATTAAGCAGACTGGTAACTTTATCTATTCCATATTCTTCTAAAGCATTAATCATTTCTGTTGTGACGCTGTCTGGACCGGGGGTCTTGCCAGATTTCATTTGATTAAGAGCATTTTGAACCTCCATCTTCAAAATTGTTGGTCCTTCATTATTATTCTGAACCTACTATAGGGTGTAAATATCTTCCTCAAGGCACTTGAAGATGATTGATTTTTCCATCTGTCAAACTATCTAGAGTCTGTATTTAAATTGAAGGTCTCTTCACCAGGAAATTCATAACGTAGGTTTCCAGGCCCATAGAAGCTGCCTGGTAATTCATTCTTTACATCAACTCTTCGGAAATATTGCTAACCAAGAAACAACTCCAGTCATTTACGGCATGCCATCATTCCAGCCAAACAACTGCTTGCGTGCCTAACCATCACCTTCACATGCACCCATGAGCGGGCTCCCAGTTCGGTCTAACTTTAGCAATTCCCTGCTTATAGAACAGAAATGTAATTTAAGCCTACCAGACCACTGTACCAATTTTTCGGTAATTTCCTAATCTGCCGCTATACCGCTGTACCTAATTTTCGGTATTTTGCCTAGTACGTGAAAAAAAAATGCATCACAAACTAAAAATAACCAACCAATCGTGGTCAAACCTCAGTTAGCCATTGCAAATGTCTACCCCCATAGGTTTGAATTGACTTTGTGTGGTTTAACGCGAAAAAATTCTGAAAATTCACAATGAAACGAGCGGCTGATTTTTTTTTTTTTTTTTTTATAAACTTTTATTGAGTGTTAAGTAACATTTGCATTTGTATTGTTCGTGTTGTTACAGAGCGTTGCATGTGGAAGTGTAGGTGACATATGCACAAAAATTACAAATCTTTTATACATTCAAACATTTCTCCATTGACATTGTTGTAAGGAAATATTTTAAATCAAACGCGTGATGGTAGTGGGCTGTTATTATTTCCTTTGCCGCTCCGCTCTCCTGCCAGCTCCAAAAACTCCTACCAAGTACCATCACCCTCGGTGATGATAAACATGGCGGTGCACAAACTGTTTAGAACCAACCGGCGAGGGTGGCAGCAAAGACAACAATCACAGTATCAAAGGGGGGATGTGCAGTTTACGGGTTTACAAAGCCATATATATTTATAATGATTTCAATGATACTGATGCAAATAACAACCAAATACATAAATAATAATATTAATAATGACAAGGAATAATTTAAAAATGCTAAGGAAGGGTGATAACAATAACACTGTTATTGTTAAACAGCAATGATAATAAACAGCGGTGATAATAATATTAATAGTTAAACCTGTGATTCCATTTGCTAAACTGATTAACTTAGGAATGGTGTTTACATGAAATACATCTATAATAATAATGACAAGAATAAAACTGCTAAGGGTGATGACAGTAACAGTTAACAGCAATGATAAGAATAGTTAAACTTGTGGTTCCATTTGCTAAAATGATTTTCCTAGGTATGGTGTTTACATGAAATACATCTATAATAATAATGACAAGGACTAAAACTGCTAAGGGTGATAATAGTAACAGCAATGATAATGATAGTTAAACCTGTGATTCCATTTGCTAAAATGCTTATCCTAGGAATGGTGTTTACATGAAATGCATCTACAATAATAATGACAGGGAATAAAACTACTAAGGGTGATAACAGACAGCAATGCTAATAAATGCAATGATAAGTATGCAATGAAAATAGTGATAGTCCCACTCTCACCCATTTGACCCATCACACTAATGGGTAATGATGGTAAAGGCAGGATAATTTTGGAACCAAAGGGTGAGGGTGTCAGCAAAGGCAACAAACAAACCATGAGTGAGGGAAGGGGGGTGGGGGTCTCATGGGAGGTGAGGTTATATATTAATAAAGGTTGCTATAATAATAATACAACTAAACCCAAATACATCAATAATAATGAGGACTAACATTTACCTACTAAGGGTGATAACAGTGCTGGTAGTAACAGCAATGATGATAATAGTTATGATAATGATCACACTTTCCAAAACTGTGATTCCATTTGCTAGAATGATTTTCCTAGGAATGGTGTTAGCATAGCATAGTAGGTACATATAAATTGCAACATAGTAGAAGTAAAGGGAGTTGGTTTTCTTTTCCTCCTTGCTTATTTTTTGGTTTTATTTGTAAGGGTTCATTTATTTTCCCTTCTTCTTGTGTGTGTTTTTTTTTTTTTTTTTTAATTACAATTGTAAAAAGTAAACAAGCATCAGTATTAGCACAAATTTTTACAATCTTTACATTTTTGTTTCCCTTGCCACCCTCTCACCAATTTGGTTTCACTCCACCAATGCCATTACTCCCTTCTCTGGGCAATGATGGTAAAGGCAGGATAAATATTTGAACCAAACCGGTATGGGTATCAGCAAAGGCAGCAACAAACCATGAGCAAGGGGAGGGGGGGGGGGCACATGGGAAAGGGGTTTTGGTTTATTACTAAAGATGATAATAATAATAATGACAGGAGGAGAGATACTGAGGGTAATAACAGCAATTATAAAAACCAGCAATGGTAATAATAGTTTGAAAATGATAAACATTTTTACAAACTGTGATTCCATTTGCTAGGATGATTTTCTTTGTAATGGTGTTAAACATAGCCTAGCAGGTACATACACATGCAAACTGCAGTTTTTCTTGGAGTAAAGGAGTGGGTTATATTTTCCTCCTTGTTTTTTTTTCCTAAATGTAGGGGTTCATTCATATTTCCTTCTTTGCTCTCTCTTTCTTTTTTTTAAATAAAAATTAACCAAACTTTTGTATTTGCATAAGTTTTTACAGTATTATTGGTTTGATAACCATATGTGTTTTTGTATTATTCATTCATTCAACACTCACTCACATGATTCAAAGGGGGTGACTAAGAGAAAGGGAAATCTTTACATTTTTGTTTCCCGCGCTACCCTCCCACTAATTGTTCAATTCCATCAATGCTCTCCTGACCACCCTAGTAGTGATGGCACAGGCAGGACAAAAGTTTGAACCAACCAGTGGGGTTAGTAGCAAAGGCAACAAACTGTAAGCAAAAAGGGGGGGGGGGCGCGGGGGAGATGAAATTGTAAAATAATAATGATGATATCAATAATACTTATAACATTAATAATACTAAGGATAGTAAAGGTAGAATAAAGATAGTCATAATAATAATGATAATCATTTTAATAAACAATAATAATAAAATAATGATAATAATAATAGTAATAATGATAATAGTATAACAAATATGTGAGTTTATTTACTAAAGTGATAATCTTAGTAGTGGTGGTTGTATAGCACAACAAGTGCATTCAAAGCCAAACATTCCATAAATAGTACATTGGAATGGGAGGAGTTAAATTTTCTTTTCTCCTTTTTTCTTTTCCCCCTTGTCTATAAGGGTGAAAAGGGTGAAAACAAATATACATTTTATGAAAGTGACAAAACACCTCTAGACACTGCAGTTCAAACCTGCAATGTCAAATTTCTGGATATATTTTTCGACTGTGTAGATTTAGATGAACAAGTTAAGACCAGGATGGTCAGTAATGCCTACACAAACTTTTTTCATTGTGAATTTAGCCAGATTAGCAAAGATCAGGTTGCAATGGTCAAACGACTCTTGGAATTAGAAGGGGATGTGAATGGTGGGCCATCAGTGTTCCCTCTGTCTGTGGCAACTAAAGCTGGCAGTTATCCTCTAGTTGAGTTGCTCTGCCAGCATGGTGCTGATGTGAACAAGACAGATGGGACATATGGGGAGCCCCCGTTATATACGGCAACAATAGGTGGTCATTATGACATGATTGAAGTGATGTTAAAATTTGGAGCCAACGTTCATGATAAAGTACTGGGTTACTCACCAGTTGACCTGGCCCTTGTTCATGGCCACATAGACTGCGGTAAACTTCTACTGCA
This sequence comes from Cepaea hortensis, assembly GCA_963921405.1. NCBI lineage: Eukaryota > Metazoa > Mollusca > Gastropoda > Stylommatophora > Helicidae > Cepaea > Cepaea hortensis. The sequence goes on from CAWUFQ010000410.1 coordinate 164,613, forward strand.
GCATGGTGCAAAATTTCACTTCAATCTTGCTTTGCACATTACTATACATAATCCGAGTGTGGCCTACATTAACTTCCTATTTGTGTATAGCAGGAATGAAACTCAACAATTTATTTGTAATCATCAGCAACATGTGTTAAAATCAGCAGTAGGAGGAACCAGTATTGAATTACTTAGCCTTTTTCTTGACATTACTGGCGAGTATCCTTGTTTGGAAGAACTGTTCCCCCAGTCCGGGAATGGAGAAGTTGCCTCATTTCTAATTCAGAAAGGAGCTGATGTAAATAAGCTGGTAGAATCATGTGGTGGATACACTCCTCTTTATCTGGTTCTAACTAGGGAAGATATGTGCCAGGCATCTAGACTACAGGTAGTTAAAGTACTGCTTGAAAATGGGGCTTCTCCTAATATCTGTGGTGACACATCGCCATTAATGCTTGCGGTTTTAACTAACAACAATACAGATCTGCTTCAGTTGCTATTAGACTACGGGGCTGACATTAACTGGAGAGACAACAAAGGTGATACAGCCTTTTCCTATTCTGTCTACCAAGGTTGTGATAGCAATGCTGAATTTCTAATCAGATGTGCTAAAGACAAACATGTTATCAACTCACAAAATAACAAAGGATTGACAGCTCTGATGCAAGCAGCAGGATACAGCAATGTAGCTGTGGTCAAGGGGGTGATAAATCACAATCCTGATATGAACATGACAGATAACAAAGGCAATACAGCCCTGCTGTACGCAATAAACAGAACCGCTCGTCGTGTCCACGACGACGGGACTGATGACATTGTAACCACTCTAATTAATGCAGGCTGTGATGTTAACTTGCAAAATAATGATGGTCTGTCACCATTAATGTTGGCTGCAAGCAGATACAGAAAAGAGGTTATACAGATTCTTCTGGATGCAGGAGCTGACATTAATGCAGTCAGTAAAACAGATAGGACAAAGACAGCCATGTCATACTTCCAGTCCCTGGATATTCGTAACAAACATATAACAGATTGTCTAGCAATTTTCCTAGCTCATGGTGCCTATTTGTCTTATGTACAACCTATAATGTTTCATAGAATTTTATTTTGTAATGACAGTGACACTATTCGTAAACTTATAACAAATGGAACAGGGCCCATAACTGTAAGGTCAGATGAATACTTTAACTATTCTCATCTATACCCACCATTTAACTTCTCACCTGCGGATCCCACATTTGATATATCACCTTTATGTACAGCACTGTTAAGTGGTAATGCATCACAGGCTCATCATTTTGTTGACATCATGTGGCTTACAAAGTGTGATCTAACATCACTAACACGTAACAAACCTGTTCGTTCATATCTGGAAAAGGAAAACCATACACAGTGTTTGAATCTGCTTGGTGAGATGTCTTCACAGCCAGTGTCCCTGTTCAGGCTGGCTTTTGTGGAAGTATCATCTGCTGTGGGGACAACCCCTGGCCGTGTGAACCGTGTAAACAAGTTACCTCTACCACAGTTGCTGAAAGACAAACTGTTGTTTAAATCAGCTGTAGACTCTATAACACCAACAATGGACATGGTTTCTTTCTTTTTCTTTGATAGATCTCCTAAACTATATATTGATGCACTTGATTGCTGTAAATGCTGTCGGGTGTGGAAAAATTTGAAATTAAATCGTCACTTGAGAACATCTAACTTTTGTTTTACATGTGCTGAACACTCATGTGGTGAATGTTTTTTATCACACTTTTTTACACAATCGAGAATTCTGTGGTGAGTGGGTCAAATTGTCTATCTCACACACTGGAGACCATGGGTTCATATTTGGACTGCATAATTCAAATGACGAAGTGGAGAAATAAACCAAAGCCTTTAGTACACAAGGCAGTCTGCTTGACCACTTCCTGCCACAGAGACCTCTTCCCTGTCAATGATTAATGTATGTACAACATACATAGAAAGGAATTATTTAATCTGAATGGCACTATTATATCTGTTGATGGTTTCATTCATATCATCTCAGTTCTCTTGTGTTCTGCAGTGTCGAGGTAAAGCATAAACAGTGGGAGAGTGCCTGTTTATAGGTTATGTATATGAAGATTTTCATGTACCCTGTTATTCCATCTGTCCGTCATTTACATGGTCAGCCTCTTCTTCTGATTCCATTTGGTTTGTATATCACTGCTTGTTGTGGTATACTGTTAGCAGGTAGCCTAATTACATGGTCGAACCATTTAACTTGGTGTTTACTAATGAAATGTAGCGCTACTATAACCCCAGTTTAGTCCGGATTTCTGATTTTCTCTTTTTGATACATTGAGTATTCTTCTGAGGAATCTCATTTCCATTGTAATTGTCTTGTCTCTGTTTCTGACACTGTCAGGTTTGGCATTGGTAGCATAGAGTAGGTAGGAAGATTGTGTTGTTTCATGAATTTATTGTTACTAATAAAATATTGAAAAAATATATTTCCTTTTAATTACATATCGAAGATTAATGGATGTACACCACTAATGATGTATTTATGTAACATATGGGGGGGGGGGGGGGGGGGCCCGCGGATCAGCTAGTATTTCATAAAAATTACTGTTGATGCATAACTGTATGTGAGTTATAAATAAAAACATATGAAATAATTTATGACAATAATATTGATGATGTTGTGCTTATGTATTTCAAAATTCGGTTTTTTTTAATTTTTTTTTGTTAAGAGTTTGATATAAGCTTCATCACAATGAAATACAGCACGTGTGTGTACTTGGGACTCACATGTAATTACAGGAGGTAGCTGCACAATTAGAACTTATTATTCTATAGGTGTAAAACCTGGAAGAGACAGTCACATAGGGGAATATTGTCAGCAGAGTTGATCCAGGACGGATCTGTGGAGAGACATGGAAGCCTACGCCAGCTGGTAAGGTTCCTGCTGATGATGATGATAACAAAGCCATAAGATTTGATTTTATAAATATAAGGTACTGTGTATTGTTGAGTGGCATAAAATTAGAAAGATAGGTTACTCAGGCCATATTAAATAGCAGAATAATCTACTTAAAGCCATGATGAAGGGAAAAGCTGACAATATCAACAATGTCAATGGGCAGACATCTGATTAAGTTAATAATAAAACAACAGACATTGCTGGAGACTATACCGCCAAGCTTCATCACAGGGATGACAAAGTGATGATGATGAATATAATCTAAGACTGGTTGTAACATGTGTGATTACGTCCAAGTACAGCAGATGTTGGGGGTTAAGAATCTGAAAGTAACAATGCAAGGTTGCTGGTGTGAGGTGAGAGTAAGGCAGAGGTAGGGCCAGGGAGATTAATTAGAATCCCGAGTTAATGGGGAAGCCCCAACACAGTGGGTACACAGTACATGTCAAGGGTCAATCACCAGTGAAAGGCAGAAAATGTGCTAAGAGAGGAAGAAACGAAGGAAAACCCAGAAAGGGAAGGTTCGTTGGGATCAAGGGTGAAATCGATTATTGTGGGGGTCCCGAGGAGGCCCAAATATGAAATAAAGAGAGCAGTGTGGGTAAGTTAGCCAAAAGATAGAGACTGAGTGGAGTTTGTTAAAGTCGGACACGGGGGCGAATCCGGCATAACAGGTTATGTAACAAGGCCGGTAGAAGGCAGTATTGTGTTCGCATGGAACTAATGTGTCTATTCTATTAATGTTCCTGGGATGGTGCATGTTCATCATATGATCATATGTATGTATAATTAATAAAGATTTTGTGTGTGCACAAACCAGAATTCTCAAGTGCCCAATAGTTGGTGATCATAGTTAATGATCTGTGATAACTGGCTGATCCATCCTGCACTATGTCTGCTTCATATCTACGGCTCGTCGCGCAAGTAGCTAACAATTTCCACGAAACACTCAAACATGCAGCAACTGTAGTAGAAGGAACTCAACGTCCTAGAAATGCACAGAGTCTTTATTCTAGACATTGTTATCTCCAAACGTACACCAAATGACATCGTGCTCCCGATACATAGGAGGGTGGATGTATCCAACAATAAACATGTAACGAATGGAATAACTGTCAATATTAATATGTGCAGTTTACTATCATATAGATTCCCACACCACGCTAACGTGTAAGCTTAAATGTCAGACCAACTTACTGTTGTTTCTGCTGCAGGCCATTTTTTTGGACGAGAGAGAGCTGTCACCTGTTGACACCGACAACCCAGCTTATTCTTTGTTGATGCAACCTAGCGTGTTGACTGGAAACTCTATTCTGTCAAGAGGCATGTTGATAATTATAACCGACAGCCTTCAATACTCAGCATGATGTTCAGAAACTCCTGCATACCTTTTACAACCAGCCAACACCGCAGTTGCAACCTAAGTGATGGTTCACCCTTCTTCGCTGTGACCCCACTTCCATCCTGTCCAAATTCATGGAGTCTTGAATGATCTCCCTTCTCTCGTGATACCCTTACTATCACTCAACACGTTTTTTGGGGTGATTGTTAACTCTACTCTTGTTGATCGCTAGCTGTATGGTGTGCCTTCTATTAGCCCCCCCCCCCCGTGATGTTAAAAAATGGTGTAACCATTTTGCTTGTCTGTATGGTCTTTTCACAATTGACAAGTAGCAACATTGATACTTTACAGTTTAGAAATCATAATTCCATTAGATTACCTATATTGTTGACACCTTGCAGTCTTGACAGACCAAAGTATGTGAGTTGGAATGTGGCCAATATTCCATCACAATGTCTGGGCAGAGCTTCAGAGGAACATGTGGCGCCCAAACGACATGACCCCTCTCTCGGCCTAACCTTGTGTTAGCCAGAGGAATGGGTAACCAATACGTCTGGCACAAGGTAGGCTGCAGACGCTGGGGGCGCAGCGTCAATCCACCGAGACCTCACCACCACGAGCCGGTGGCGAGTTATGGCCAGACCCTGACACCCAAGATTGTCATAATAGGATGGAATGATATACAAGTAAACACCTCACAAATATATTATATATATATATATATATATATATATATATATATATATATATATATATATATATATATATATATATATATATATATTCATTGGCACCTTGCCGTCTTGACAGACGATAGTTTGTGCTTTAAAAAGGCATAATAACTTTTAACTATGGCGGTAGCAAGTGTGACTGATAAGGCCAATTTGCGCTGTAAATGTCCGTTCACAGTGGGTGCATGTGAACACGTGGTCATTTCCACCATCATGCACCATCTTCCGTCTCAAACGCTTGGTGTGTGACTTTTCTGCAATAATTTTCTCCTTTGACTTTATTACATTTCTGATATTTGCCCTCCATGCAACACGTTCAGCGGCGACTTGCTCCCAATGTGCATTATCAATGCCTGTATCAATCATGTCCCGCTCACACACATCTTTGTATCGTAGTAGAGGCCGACCTTGAGATCTCTTACCCATCTGTAATTCACCAAAAAAGATATCCTTTGGTATTCTACCATCATCCATCCTCCTAAGATGTCCTATCCATCTAAGTCTACGAAGACTGAGCATGGAATAAACTTTCACACAACCTGATCTTTCCAATACTTCAGTATTTGTGATTTTGTCTTGCCACTTAATACCAAGAATTCTTCGCAGACACCGCATATGAAAGCTGTTTAAATTGTTCTCTTGGTGTGAGTAAGTTGTCCAGGTTTCACTGCCATAGAGAAGAGTACTAAGGACACAGGCTTGATAGACAAGAACTTTTGTTTTGGCAGTAAGCTTCCTGTTCTCCCAGACTCTTTTTCTTAACCTGTCCATTGTTGTTGCTGCCTTACCAATCCGGATGTTGATTTCCTGATCTAGGGATAATTTGCTATTTACCACTGATCCTAGATATGTAAAATGGTCTACTATCTCTAGTTCGGCGTCGTCAATAAAGATTGATGGTACCCCATGTGCACCTTGTGACATAATCTGTGTCTTCTTTTTGCTAATTGTTAAACCAAATTCAGAACAAGCATTGGAGAATGCAGATAATAGACATTGCAATTCTTCCTCAGAGTGGGTCGTAACTGCAGCATCATCTGCAAAAAGCAACTCTTTGATCAGTACCCTCCTAATTTTGGTCTTAGCCTTCAATCTCTGAGCATTGTAGAGGCCGCCATCTGAGCGTGAGTGAATGTATATACCACCATCCTGATCATGAAATGCATATTTCAGTAGAAGTGAAAAGTATATTCCAAAGAGGGTGGGAGCTAGTACACAACCTTGCTTAATTCCACTCTTGATTTCAAATTCTTCAGAAGTTGCACCATCAAACTTGATTATACCCTTCATGCCTGTGTGGAACGATTCCACAATGGACAGAAGAGTTGGTGGGCAGCTAATCTTCTTTAGTGCCTTGAACAGACCCTCACGACTGACCAAATCAAATGCCTTTGTTCGGTCGATGAAGGCAATAAACAGTGGTTGATTCTGTTCACGGCATTTTTCTTCTCTTTTCACAATTGACAAGTAGCAACATTGATACTTTACAGTTTAGAAATCATAATTCCATTAGATTACCTATATTACATTGTCATAATATATATATATAAGGATATATATATATATATATATATATATATATATATATATATATAAGGATATATATATATATATATATATATATATATATATATATATATATATATATATAAGGATATATATACACACACATTGGCACCTTGCCGTCTTGACAGACGATAGTTTGTGCTTTAAAAAGGCATAATAACTTTTAACTATGGCGGTAGCGAGTGTGACTGATAAGGCCAATTTGCGCTGTAAATGTCCGTTCACAGTGGGTGCATGTGAACACGTGGTCATTTCCACCATCATGCACCATCTTCCGTCTCAAACGCTTGGTGTGTGACTTTTCTGCAATAATTTTCTCCTTTGACTTTATTCCATTTCTGATATTTGCCCTCCATGCAACACGTTCAGCGGCGACTTGCTCCCAATGTGCATTATCAATGCCGGTATCAATCATGTCCCGCTTACACACATCTTTGTATCGTAGTAGAGGCCGACCCTGAGATCTCTTACCCATCTGTAATTCACCAAAAAAGATATCCTTTGGTATTCTACCATCATCCATCCTCCTAAGATGTCCTATCCATCTAAGTCTACGAAGACTGAGCATGGAATAAACTGTCACACAACCTGATCTTTCCAATACTTCAGTATTTGTGATTTTGTCTTGCCACTTAATACCAAGAATTCTTCGCAGACACCGCATATGAAAGCTGTTTAAATTGTTCTCTTGGTGTGAGTAAGTTGTCCAGGTTTCACTGCCATAGAGAAGAGTACTAAGGACACAGGCTTGATAGACAAGGACTTTTGTTTTGGCAGTAAGCTTCCTGTTCTCCCAGACTCTTTTTCTTAACCTGTTCATTGTTGTTGCTGCCTTACCAATCCGGATGTTGATTTCCTGATCTAGGGATAATTTGCTATTAACCACTGATCCTAGATATGTAAAATGGTCTACTATCTCTAGTTCTGCGTCGTCAATAACGATTGATGGTACCCCATGTGCACCTTGTGACATAATCTGTGTCTTCTTTTTGCTAATTGTTAAACCAAATTCAGAACAAGCATTGGAGAATGCAGATAGTAGACATTGCAATTCTTCCTCAGAGTGGGTCGTAACTGCAGCATCATCTGCAAAAAGCAACTCTCTGATCAGTACCCTCCTAATTTTGGTCTTAGCCTTCAATCTCTGAGCATTGTAGAGGCCGCCATCTGAGCGTGAGTGAATGTATATACCACCATCCTGATCACAGGATATATATATATATATATATATATATATATATATAATACTAGCTGACCTGGCCCGGCTTCGCCCAGGCCCTGGAGGGGATCTATCTATCTATCAGTCTGTCTGTCTGCTTGTTTGTCTGTCTGGCTGGCTGACCCGGCCCGGCTTCACCCAGTCCCTGGTGGAGATCATCTCATTTAATTCATATAAGTAGTCATATAAGCTCTCCCGTTCCCGACTATCTGTCTGTCTGTCTATCTGACCGGGCCCGGCTTCACCCAGTCCCTGGTGGGGAGCATCTAATTTAATTCATATACGTAGTCATATAAGCTCTCCCGTTCCCGACTATCTGTTTGTCTCTTTGTCCCGGCCCGGCTTCACCCAGTCTCTGGTGGGGAGCATCTAATTTAATTCATATACGTAGTCATATAAGCTCTCCCGTTCCCGACTATCTGTTTGTCTCTCTGTCCCGGCCCGGCTTCACCCAGTCCCTGGTGGGGAGCATCTAATTTAATTCATATACGTAGTCATATAAGCTCTCCCGTTCCCGACTGTCTGTCTGTCCCGGCCCGGCTTCACCCAGTCCCTGGTGGGGAGCATCTAATTTAATTCATATACGTAGTCATATAAACTCTCCCGTTCCCGACTGTCTGTATGTCTGTCTGTCTGTCCCGGCCAGGCTTCACCCAGTCCCTGGTGGGGAGCATCTAATTTAATTCATATAAGTAGTCATATAAGCTCTCCCGTTCCCGACTGTCTATCTGTCTGACCGGCGTGGTTTCGCCCAGCTTTTGGCGCACAGTAACTTAAAAGAATGTCCTTCCACACACCATTCAATGAAAACTGTAGAAAAAGATGGGTTAAAATATTATGCATAATGCATTATTTTTATGCCAACTGTAAAAATACCTTAAAGATTATATCATTATTAAATATAACTCATATGCCTAAAAATAACTATAGACAAAGAGTGTAACAATAGTGCAGGTAAGTCCAACAATATGACTATAAAGTATTTAGAAATGTTATTAAAAGTTATGCCCCTTGAAATAACTTTTCTAGAGTGAAGTCCCCCTGCTATATAGACATTATATAATGAAAATGGAAAAGTAAATGTTATTAAATAAGTCGAAGATTTTACATTCAGAAATTATTATAGTCGGTTGCACAGGAATGAAAGGAAGACGTGTAGAAAATTTCATCTCAATCGGATGTACCGTTATCGAACGCATACAAACCCACAAACAAACAAACATACACTCTGTTTTATAGATATAGATACATATACATACATACTAACTCACCCGGCCCGGCTTCGCCCAACCCCTGGCGGGGATCTATCTATCTATCTATGTATCTATATCTGTCTGTCTGTCTGTCTGTCTGATGACCCGGCCTGGCTGTCTATCATCCATCCATAGGACCCAGCGCGGCTTTATCCAGCTCCTGGCGGGAAGCATCTCATTTAATTCATATTCAGTCCCTGCTCCCGTTTCCGTTCCCGGAAATATGGCGAACAGATTGGAAGAGAACAATCTTCATCCCAATAACTAAATAGGGCAATCTGACAATTCAAAGCTGTTATTATCTGATCCTGCTGAAGTTATTAATGTGTGGTCTTCTGTGCTGTCTCTGAAGTCAGTGTCATATTTTTCAAACATGTAGCTATTGAGCTGACACATAAATTACCTTGCTCCAACATCTGGTGAAGCAGACAGACAAAGTTGCTTTGAACATTGACATCAAACCGGTGAAATAATGTATTCAAGTGCCCATGTTATTTACAGATGGCGATCTACAGCTATATTCCAGTACAAAATGTCTACGGTCATCGATCAGTATGGTCACTGCTAGGAAGGAAAGCAATGGCAAACCACCTTCTTTACAGATGCCAAGAATATTTTGTATTGCAGATAGACAAAATTTGTTGGGCATGTTATGAGAAGAAACGACTTGGAGAACTTGGTGACGACTGGCAAGATCGAAGGGAAGAGACCAATGGGAAGACCGAGAAGTAAATAACTTGATGGCTTGGCCACATGGCATGGTTGAGACAGGAACACAGAGCTGATCCACAACTCTGGTGATCGAATGAGATGGCAAAACATGACTGCCCACGCTTATCGGCATGGCACATGATGGATGGATGTATAAGTAAATTAATTGAATTTAACTTAACCCTACCAGACCTTTGTCCCTGAACCTAACTGTCCCTATTACCTGGGCTCCTGAGCATTACATAGAAAAAAAAACATGATATATGTCGTGTCTTACTTTAAAGTGTCGTCCCTGGAGTGAGGGGAGTCAACACCCACATTATATTTTACCCCTTTTCAATGTCCTGGAGAATCCACTAGCTTCCGTCCAACACACTCCTTCGGTTCATGGACACCTTTTCCTCTCTCTATCACTGTCGTACTATGCCCCCTCTCATACTTCCCCAACGCAACATATTGAACAACTCTTGCTTCTAAAAATTAATAAAGATTAATTTATTAAAAGAAAAGTGTAATGTACGTGAGACATGTATGCGAAGAAAAGCTCATGATCAGAGTCCACTCATCATGGCAAGGATTACACGACATCACAAGAATACGCACAATGGACCTCACCAAATGCCGCGTCTCTCCCGCCAGACATGTCCTCCTCCAGGAGCTTTGATAACCATGAGGTCTGATTCCCATTCAAATCTACAGTCTGGGAATGATACTATTTTTGTTCCAAAATAAAAAATGTTCCTAATAGTTTATAGAAACTGAGACCACACAATTCCTGCCAAGTGAAAAGTGGAACATTGTCCCATGAAATGACGTTTTTCCTTCTTGCGAAACGTTCTACAGTTTTTCACTCTTCTTCTTTGTTCATCCGGAGTTTTTTTCGGATGTGATTGCGTTGTGCCTGTTTACAGCAGAGCTGCGCTCTTGCGCCGTTAGGCCGACACATCCGACTTCTGCGGGCATTTGTTGACCGGGTTAACCTTCCCGGGGGTTTTTCACTCATAAAACTGATTTTTTCACTCTTAAAACAGTCATTGTATCTAGACTCAAATAGATCTCTTAATTTTCTGGATAACGTCTTAATGTTATGATTTCCTTGATATGTGGAACAATCACTCTCCAATGTTTTGGTTTTCATGTAATGTGAAAATCAATCCCTACTGTTCTAGTAATAAGTGGTCTGAACATCCATCACCACTGGTATATTCACGAATGGTATGAAAATCAAAACCCATTACTATGTTGCTGTCCACAGGTAGTGTGAAATCTTCTTAGTAATGTTCTCAGTATTTATCCTGTGGGATACTTATACTATTCAGCTCCACCGAGCAATGTTTATCAACTTCTTCTAGCATAGGCCCAGTGAGAAAGTTGCTGGCCAATCTTCCTGCACCAAAAATTATCCGGGATCTGAATTTTCAATGGTTCTGTGTTCTTGATCCCAACCAGAGGGAACCTGTAAAATATATAATACAACTGGTGAGAGCCTCCCCGTCACTGATCCTTATTGGATGATCGTGGGCCATCGGCCTCGCTCAGAAAAATACAGTGAACCTAACTGTCAGGGACAGATGAACTCAACACATTGGTTTTCATCAGGCCAAGACAAGAAGAAAAAAAAAAAACAACAAACAGAGTGCGGAACCCCCCTCCCCCCCCCCCCCCCCCCACACACACACTGGAAAATTCCACCATTGGACACTTTCCCCACCTCCCAACCAATTCCTAATCTCTCCAAATATCACCCTGCTACACTATTCACACTAGCAGAGCTAATCATCACTTCACTACTCTAGTTAGTTTTACCAAGGCAACTGCTTATATTAATTAGGCTTAAATATTCTATCAATACTACCTTAAGCAATACCGCATCATTCCTGGATGGCCTCTACACTTTGCCATAAAGACACATGTTATTTAATTTTTAATTAATCTAACACTGTAGAGCTCTCCGAACTTCATAACTGCGGTAACAAAACACGTCAATCCTAATCAATTTCCTTGGCCACACTAATGTACACAAGTCTTGTATCTGTCAAGAGCTGGGAGTGTCCCAGTGAAGTTCTTTTGATGTCACGCAGGTGTCTTCAGGGGCACTAACTATTTCTAGAAATCTTATGTCCCCTGGGTTTAATCAATGCAAGAGTTATTCCCCTTGTTGCAACTTCCAAAACAATGTAGCAAGTTCCTGCATTCTCCCAACAACGGGTTTCAATAACAAGCCGCCAATTCGTTTGATGTCGGAAACTTCTCAAGGTCTCCCGACCGTTCCTATCTCGGCGACTAGAAGTAAACAATTTGCAGCTGTGAGCACAGACTGTTTTTCTGTACCGGTTAAAAACAAGTGTGGCCTTGAAAACACGCCGTGAACCAGACTGCCTGTATTATCATCATCTGGTTAATCCACGGTGATTTTCATGACAATATAGAAAAATGTTAGTTACATGCAGACAAGTGGTTAGAATAAGATGTAACTTGGAGACATTGTAGAAAATAGGTCTACCTGGCATCTAGCGCCAATATTCCACCTTTGTGTGCCAATTCAGTCTGAATAAACTAAAGTATCGTTCACCTGTTGGACTGTGAAAAGCCTAGACCTACTTCGCTTTCTTGTTGAAGAGCTTGGTTCATCAGCCGCACTCTGTTTTTTTTTTTTTTTTTTCTTCTTGTCTTGGCCTGATGAAAACCAATGTGTTGAGTTCATCTGTCCCTGACAGTTAGGTTCACTGTATTTTTCTGAGCGAGGCCGATGGCCCACGATCATCCAATATGGATCAGTGACGGGGAGGCTCTCACCAGTTGTATTATATATTTTACAGGTTCCCTCTGGTTGGGATCAAGAACACAGAACCATTGAAAATTCAGATCCCGGATAATTTTTGGTGCAGGAAGATTGGCCAGCAACTTTCTCACTGGGCCTATGCTAGAAGAAGTTGATAAACATTGCTCGGTGGAGCTGAATAGTATAAGTATCCCACAGGATAAATACTGAGAACATTACTAAGAAGATTTCACACTACCTGTGGACAGCAACATAGTAATGGGTTTTGATTTTCATACCATTCGTGAATATACCAGTGGTGATGGATGTTCAGACCACTTATTACTAGAACAGTAGGGATTGATTTTCACATTACATGAAAACCAAAACATTGGAGAGTGATTGTTCCACGTATCAAGGAAATCATAACATTAAGACGTTATCCAGAAAATTAAGAGATCTATTTGAGTCTAGATACAATGACTGTTTTAAGAGTGAAAAAATCTGTTTTATGAGTGAAAAACCCCCGGGAAGGTTAACCCGGTCAACAAATGCCCGCAGAAGTCGGATGTGTCGGCCTAACGGCGCAAGAGCGCAGCTCTGCTGTAAACAGGCACAACGCAATCACATCCGAAAAAAACTCCGGATGAACAAAGAAGAAGAGTGAAAAACTGTAGAACGTTTCGCAAGAAGGAAAAACGTCATTTCATGGGACAATGTTCCACTTTTCACTTGGCAGGAATTGTGTGGTCTCAGTTTCTATAAACTATTAGGAACATTTTTTTTTTTGGAACAAAAATAGTATCATTCCCAGACTGTAGATTTGAATGGGAATCAGACCTCATGGTTATCAAAGCTCCTGGAGGAGGACATGTCTGGCGGGAGAGACGCGGCATTTGGTGAGGTCCATTGTGCGTATTCTTGTGATGTCGTGTAATCCTTGCCATGATGAGTGGACTCTGATCATGAGCTTTTCTTCGCATACATGTCTCACGTACATTACACTTTTCTTTTAATAAATTAATCTTTATTAATTTTTAGAAGCAAGAGTTGTTCAATATGTTGCGTTGGGGAAGTATGAGAGGGGGCATAGTACGACAGTGATAGAGAGAGGAAAAGGTGTCCATGAACCGAAGGAGTGTGTTGGACGGAAGCTAGTGGATTCTCCAGGACATTGAAAAGGGGTAAAATATAATGTGGGTGTTGACTCCCCTCACTCCAGGGACGACACTTTAAAGTAAGACACGACATATATCATGTTTTTTTTTCTATGTAATGCTCAGGAGCCCAGGTAATAGGGACAGTTAGGTTCAGGGACAAAGGTCTGGTAGGGTTAAGTTAAATTCAATTAATTTACTTATACATCCATCCATCATGTGCCATGCCGATAAGCGTGGGCAGTCATGTTTTGCCATCTCATTCGATCACCAGAGTTGTGGATCAGCTCTGTGTTCCTGTCTCAACCATGCCATGTGGCCAAGCCATCAAGTTATTTACTTCTCGGTCTTCCCATTGGTCTCTTCCCTTCGATCTTGCCAGTCGTCACCAAGTTCTCCAAGTCGTTTCTTCTCATAACATGCCCAACAAATTTTGTCTATCTGCAATACAAAATATTCTTGGCATCTGTAAAGAAGGTGGTTTGCCATTGCTTTCCTTCCTAGCAGTGACCATACTGATCGATGACCGTAGACATTTTGTACTGGAATATAGCTGTAGATCGCCATCTGTAAATAACATGGGCACTTGAATACATTATTTCACCGGTTTGATGTCAATGTTCAAAGCAACTTTGTCTGTCTGCTTCACCAGATGTTGGAGCAAGGTAATTTATGTGTCAGCTCAATAGCTACATGTTTGAAAAATATGACACTGACTTCAGAGACAGCACAGAAGACCACACATTAATAACTTCAGCAGGATCAGATAATAACAGCTTTGAATTGTCAGATTGCCCTATTTAGTTATTGGGATGAAGATTGTTCTCTTCCAATCTGTTCGCCATATTTCCGGGAACGGAAACGGGAGCAGGGACTGAATATGAATTAAATGAGATGCTTCCCGCCAGGAGCTGGATAAAGCCGCGCTGGGTCCTATGGATGGATGATAGACAGCCAGGCCGGGTCATCAGACAGACAGACAGACAGACAGATATAGATACATAGATAGATAGATAGATCCCCGCCAGGGGTTGGGCGAAGCCGGGCCGGGTGAGCTAGTATGTATGTATATGTATCTATATCTATAAAACAGAGTGTATGTTTGTTTGTTTGTGGGTTTGTGGATTTGGATGCGTTCGATAACGGTACATCCGATTGAGATGAAATTTTCTACACGTCTTCCTTTCATTCCTGTGCAACCGACTATAATAATTTCTGAATGTAAAATCTTCGACTTATTTAATAACATTTACTTTTCCATTTTCATTATATAATGTCTATATAGCAGGGGGACTTCACTCTAGAAAAGTTATTTCAAGGGGCATAACTTTTAATAACATTTCTAAATACTTTATAGTCATATTGTTGGACTTACCTGCACTATTGTTACACTCTTTGTCTATAGTTATTTTTAGGCATATGAGTTATATTTAATAATGATATAATCTTTAAGGTATTTTTACAGTTGGCATAAAAATAATGCATTATGCATAACATTTTAACCCATCTTTTTCTACAGTTTTCATTGAATGGTGTGTGGAAGGACATTCTTTTAAGTTACTGTGCGCCAAAAGCTGGGCGAAACCATGCCGGTCAGACAGATAGACAGACAGACAGTCGGGAACGGGAGAGCTTATATGACTACTTATATGAATTAAATTAGATGCTCCCCACCAGGGACTGGGTGAAGCCGGTCCGGGACAGACAGACAGTCGGGAACGGGAGAGCTTATATGACTACGTATATGAATTAAATTAGATGCTCCCCACCAGGGACTGGGTGAAGCCGGGCCGGGACAGAGAGACAAACAGATAGTCGGGAACGGGAGAGCTTATATGACTACGTATATGAATTAAATTAGATGCTCCCCAC
Source organism: Cepaea hortensis (assembly GCA_963921405.1). Taxonomy (NCBI): domain Eukaryota; kingdom Metazoa; phylum Mollusca; class Gastropoda; order Stylommatophora; family Helicidae; genus Cepaea; species Cepaea hortensis. The sequence goes on from CAWUFQ010000410.1 coordinate 180,157, forward strand.
CAGGGACTGGGTGAAGCCGGGCCGGGACAAAGAGACAAACAGATAGTCGGGAACGGGAGAGCTTATATGACTACGTATATGAATTAAATTAGATGCTCCCCACCAGGGACTGGGTGAAGCCGGGCCCGGTCAGATAGACAGACAGACAGATAGTCGGGAACGGGAGAGCTTATATGACTACTTATATGAATTAAATGAGATGATCTCCACCAGGGACTGGGTGAAGCCGGGCCGGGTCAGCCAGCCAGACAGACAAACAAGCAGACAGACAGACTGATAGATAGATAGATCCCCTCCAGGGCCTGGGCGAAGCCGGGCCAGGTCAGCTAGTATTATATATATATATATATATATATATATATATATCCTGTGATCAGGATGGTGGTATATACATTCACTCACGCTCAGATGGCGGCCTCTACAATGCTCAGAGATTGAAGGCTAAGACCAAAATTAGGAGGGTACTGATCAGAGAGTTGCTTTTTGCAGATGATGCTGCAGTTACGACCCACTCTGAGGAAGAATTGCAATGTCTACTATCTGCATTCTCCAATGCTTGTTCTGAATTTGGTTTAACAATTAGCAAAAAGAAGACACAGATTATGTCACAAGGTGCACATGGGGTACCATCAATCGTTATTGACGACGCAGAACTAGAGATAGTAGACCATTTTACATATCTAGGATCAGTGGTTAATAGCAAATTATCCCTAGATCAGGAAATCAACATCCGGATTGGTAAGGCAGCAACAACAATGAACAGGTTAAGAAAAAGAGTCTGGGAGAACAGGAAGCTTACTGCCAAAACAAAAGTCCTTGTCTATCAAGCCTGTGTCCTTAGTACTCTTCTCTATGGCAGTGAAACCTGGACAACTTACTCACACCAAGAGAACAATTTAAACAGCTTTCATATGCGGTGTCTGCGAAGAATTCTTGGTATTAAGTGGCAAGACAAAATCACAAATACTGAAGTATTGGAAAGATCAGGTTGTGTGACAGTTTATTCCATGCTCAGTCTTCGTAGACTTAGATGGATAGGACATCTTAGGAGGATGGATGATGGTAGAATACCAAAGGATATCTTTTTTGGTGAATTACAGATGGGTAAGAGATCTCAGGGTCGGCCTCTACTACGATACAAAGATGTGTGTAAGCGGGACATGATTGATACCGGCATTGATAATGCACATTGGGAGCAAGTCGCCGCTGAACGTGTTGCATGGAGGGCAAATATCAGAAATGGAATAAAGTCAAAGGAGAAAATTATTGCAGAAAAGTCACACACCAAGCGTTTGAGACGTAAGATGGTGCATGATGGTGGAAATGACCACGTGTTCACATGCACCCACTGTGAACGGACATTTACAGCGCAAATTGGCCTTATCAGTCACACTCGCTACCGCCATAGTTAAAAGTTATTATGCCTTTTTAAAGCACAAACTATCGTCTGTCAAGACGGCAAGGTGCCAATGTGTGTGTATATATATCCTTATATATATATATATATATATATATATATATATATATATATATATATATATATATATATCCTTATATATATATATATATATATATATATATATATATATATATATATATATATATATATATATATATATTATGACAATGTAATATAGGTAATCTAATGGAATTATGATTTCTAAACTGTAAAGTATCAATGTTGCTACTTGTCAATTGTGAAAAGAGAAGAAAAATGCCGTGAACAGAATCAACCACTGTTTATTGCCTTCATCGACCGAACAAAGGCATTTGATTTGGTCAGTCGTGAGGGTCTGTTCAAGGCACTAAAGAAGATTAGCTGCCCACCAACTCTTCTGTCCATTGTGGAATCGTTCCACACAGGCATGAAGGGTATAATCAAGTTTGATGGTGCAACTTCTGAAGAATTTGAAATCAAGAGTGGAATTAAGCAAGGTTGTGTACTAGCTCCCACCCTCTTTGGAATATACTTTTCACTTCTACTGAAATATGCATTTCATGATCAGGATGGTGGTATATACATTCACTCACGCTCAGATGGCGGCCTCTACAATGCTCAGAGATTGAAGGCTAAGACCAAAATTAGGAGGGTACTGATCAAAGAGTTGCTTTTTGCAGATGATGCTGCAGTTACGACCCACTCTGAGGAAGAATTGCAATGTCTATTATCTGCATTCTCCAATGCTTGTTCTGAATTTGGTTTAACAATTAGCAAAAAGAAGACACAGATTATGTCACAAGGTGCACATGGGGTACCATCAATCGTTATTGACGACGCAGAACTAGAGATAGTAGACCATTTTACATATCTAGGATCAGTGGTTAATAGCAAATTATCCCTAGATCAGGAAATCAACATCCGGATTGGTAAGGCAGCAACAACAATGAACAGGTTAAGAAAAAGAGTCTGGGAGAACAGGAAGCTTACTGCCAAAACAAAAGTCCTTGTCTATCAAGCCTGTGTCCTTAGTACTCTTCTCTATGGCAGTGAAACCTGGACAACTTACTCACACCAAGAGAACAATTTAAACAGCTTTCATATGCGGTGTCTGCGAAGAATTCTTGGTATTAAGTGGCAAGACAAAATCACAAATACTGAAGTATTGGAAAGATCAGGTTGTGTGAAAGTTTATTCCATGCTCAGTCTTCGTAGACTTAGATGGATAGGACATCTTAGGAGGATGGATGATGGTAGAATACCAAAGGATATCTTTTTTGGTGAATTACAGATGGGTAAGAGATCTCAAGGTCGGCCTCTACTACGATACAAAGATGTGTGTGAGCGGGACATGATTGATACAGGCATTGATAATGCACATTGGGAGCAAGTCGCCGCTGAACGTGTTGCATGGAGGGCAAATATCAGAAATGTAATAAAGTCAAAGGAGAAAATTATTGCAGAAAAGTCACACACCAAGCGTTTGAGGCGGAAGATGGTGCATGATGGTGGAAATGACCACGTGTTCACATGCACCCACTGTGAACGGACATTTACAGCGCAAATTGGCCTTATCAGTCACACTTGCTACCGCCATAGTTAAAAGTTATTATGCCTTTTTAAAGCACAAACTATCGTCTGTCAAGACGGCAAGGTGCCAATGAATATATATATATATATATATATATATATATATATATATATATATATATATATATATATATATATATATATATATATATATATATATTTGTGAGGTGTTTACTTGTATATCATTCCATCCTATTATGACAATCTTGGGTGTCAGGGTCTGGCCATAACTCGCCACCGGCTCGTGGTGGTGAGGTCTCGGTGGATTGACGCTGCGCCCCCAGCGTCTGCAGCCTACCTTGTGCCAGACGTATTGGTTACCCATTCCTCTGGCTAACACAAGGTTAGGCCGAGAGAGGGGTCATGTCGTTTGGGCGCCACATGTTCCTCTGAAGCTCTGCCCAGACATTGTGATGGAATATTGGCCACATTCCAACTCACATACTTTGGTCTGTCAAGACTGCAAGGTGTCAACAATATAGGTAATCTAATGGAATTATGATTTCTAAACTGTAAAGTATCAATGTTGCTACTTGTCAATTGTGAAAAGACCATACAGACAAGCAAAATGGTTACACCATTTTTTAACATCACGGGGGGGGGGGGGGGCGCACACTGCATGTAACCAATACTAATAGAAGGCACACCATACAGCTAGCGATCAACAAGAGTAGAGTTAACAATCACCCCAAAAAACGTGTTGAGTGATAGTAAGGGTATCACGAGAGAAGGGAGATCATTCAAGACTCCATGAATTTGGACAGGATGGAAGTGGGGTCACAGCGAAGAAGGGTGAACCATCACTTAGGTTGCAACTGCGGTGTTGGCTGGTTGTAAAAGGTATGCAGGAGTTTCTGAACATCATGCTGAGTATTGAAGGCTGTCGGTTATAATTATCAACATGCCTCTTGACAGAATAGAGTTTCCAGTCAACACGCTAGGTTGCATCAACAAAGAATAAGCTGGGTTGTCGGTGTCAACAGGTGACAGCTCTCTCTCGTCCAAAAAAATGGCCTGCAGCAGAAACAACAGTAAGTTGGTCTGACATTTAAGCTTACACGTTAGCGTGGTGTGGGAATCTATATGATAGTAAACTGCACATATTAATATTGACAGTTATTCCATTTGTTACATGTTTATTGTTGGATACATCCACCCTCCTATGTATCGGGAGCACGATGTCATTTGGTGTACGTTTGGAGATAACAATGTCTAGAATAAAGACTCTGTGCATTTCTAGGACGTTGAGTTCCTTCTACTACAGTTGCTGCATGTTTGAGTGTTTCGTGGAAATTGTTAGCTACTTGCGCGACGAGCCGTAGATATGAAGCAGACATAGTGCAGGATGGATCAGCCAGTTATCACAGATCATTAACTATGATCACCAACTATTGGGCACTTGAGAATTCTGGTTTGTGCACACACAAAATCTTTATTAATTATACATACATATGATCATATGATGAACATGCACCATCCCAGGAACATTAATAGAATAGACACATTAGTTCCATGCGAACACAATACTGCCTTCTACCGGCCTTGTTACATAACCTGTTATGCCGGATTCGCCCCCGTGTCCGACTTTAACAAACTCCACTCAGTCTCTATCTTTTGGCTAACTTACCCACACTGCTCTCTTTATTTCATATTTGGGCCTCCTCGGGACCCCCACAATAATCGATTTCACCCTTGATCCCAACGAACCTTCCCTTTCTGGGTTTTCCTTCGTTTCTTCCTCTCTTAGCACATTTTCTGCCTTTCACTGGTGATTGACCCTTGACATGTACTGTGTACCCACTGTGTTGGGGCTTCCCCATTAACTCGGGATTCTAATTAATCTCCCTGGCCCTACCTCTGCCTTACTCTCACCTCACACCAGCAACCTTGCATTGTTACTTTCAGATTCTTAACCCCCAACATCTGCTGTACTTGGACGTAATCACACATGTTACAACCAGTCTTAGATTATATTCATCATCATCACTTTGTCATCCCTGTGATGAAGCTTGGCGGTATAGTCTCCAGCAATGTCTGTTGTTTTATTATTAACTTAATCAGATGTCTGCCCATTGACATTGTTGATATTGTCAGTTTTTCCCTTCATCATGGCTTTAAGTAGATTATTCTGCTATTTAATATGGCCTGAGTAACCTATCTTTCTAATTTTATGCCACTCAACAATACACAGTACCTTATATTTATAAAATCAAATCTTATGGCTTTGTTATCATCATCATCAGCAGGAACCTTACCAGCTGGCGTAGGCTTCCATGTCTCTCCACAGATCCGTCCTGGATCAACTCTGCTGACAATATTCCCCTATGTGACTGTCTCTTCCAGGTTTTACACCTATAGAATAATAAGTTCTAATTGTGCAGCTACCTCCTGTAATTACATGTGAGTCCCAAGTACACACACGTGCTGTATTTCATTGTGATGAAGCTTATATCAAACTCTTAACCAAAAAAAAACAAAAAAAAAACAGAATTTTGAAATACATAAGCACAACATCATCAATATTATTGTCATAAATTATTTCATATGTTTTTATTTATAACTCACATACAGTTATGCATCAACAGTAATTTTTATGAAATACTAGCTGATCCGCGCCCCCCCCCCCCCCCCCCCCCCCCATATAATGTTACATAAATACATCATTAGTGGTGTACATCCATTAATCTTCGATATGTAATTAAAAGGAAATATATTTTTTCAATATTTTATTAGTAACAATAAATTCATGAAACAACACAATCTTCCTACCTACTCTATGCTACCAATGCCAAACCTGACAGTGTCAGAAACAGAGACAAGACAATTACAATGGAAATGAGATTCCTCAGAAGAATACTCAATGTATCAAAAAGAGAAAATCAGAAATCCGGACTAAACTGGGGTTATAGTAGCGCTACATTTCATTAGTAAACACCAAGTTAAATGGTTCGACCATGTAATTAGGCTACCTGCTAACAGTATACCACAACAAGCAGTGATATACAAACCAAATGGAATCAGAAGAAGAGGCTGACCATGTAAATGACGGACAGATGGAATAACAGGGTACATGAAAATCTTCATATACATAACCTATAAACAGGCACTCTCCCACTGTTTATGCTTTACCTCGACACTGCAGAACACAAGAGAACTGAGATGATATGAATGAAACCATCAACAGATATAATAGTGCCATTCAGATTAAATAATTCCTTTCTATGTATGTTGTACATACATTAATCATTGACAGGGAAGAGGTCTCTGTGGCAGGAAGTGGTCAAGCAGACTGCCTTGTGTACTAAAGGCTTTGGTTTATTTCTCCACTTCGTCATTTGAATTATGCAGTCCAAATATGAACCCATGGTCTCCAGTGTGTGAGATAGACAATTTGACCCACTCACCACAGAATTCTCGATTGTGTAAAAAAGTGTGATAAAAAACATTCACCACATGAGTGTTCAGCACATGTAAAACAAAAGTTAGATGTTCTCAAGTGACGATTTAATTTCAAATTTTTCCACACCCGACAGCATTTACAGCAATCAAGTGCATCAATATATAGTTTAGGAGATCTATCAAAGAAAAAGAAAGAAACCATGTCCATTGTTGGTGTTATAGAGTCTACAGCTGATTTAAACAACAGTTTGTCTTTCAGCAACTGTGGTAGAGGTAACTTGTTGACACGGTTCACACGGCCAGGGGTTGTCCCCACAGCAGATGATACTTCCACAAAAGCCAGCCTGAACAGGGACACTGGCTGTGAAGACATCTCACCAAGCAGATTCAAACACTGTGTATGGTTTTTCTTTTCCAGATAGGAGCGAACAAGTTTGTTATGTATTAGTGCAGTCAGATCACACTTTGTAAGCCACATGATGTCAACAAAATGATGAGCCAGTGATGCATTACCACTTAACAGTGCTGTACATAAAGGTGATATATCAAATGTGGGATCCGCAGGTGAGAAGTTAAATGGTGGGTATAGATGAGAATAGTTAAAGTATTCATCTGACCTTACAGTTATGGGCCCTGTTCCATTTGTTATAAGTTTACGAATAGTGTCACTGTCATTACAAAATAAAATTCTATGAAACATTATAGGTTGTACATAAGACAAATAGGCACCATGAGCTAGGAAAATTGCTAGACAATCTGTTATATGTTTGTTACGAATATCCAGGGACTGGAAGTATGACATGGCTGTCTTTGTCCTATCTGTTTTACTGACTGCATTAATGTCAGCTCCTGCATCCAGAAGAATCTGTATAACCTCTTTTCTGTATCTGCTTGCAGCCAACATTAATGGTGACAGACCATCATTATTTTGCAAGTTAACATCACAGCCTGCATTAATTAGAGTGGTTACAATGTCATCAGTCCCGTCGTCATGGACACGACGAGCGGTTCTGTTTATTGCGTACAGCAGGGCTGTATTGCCTTTGTTATCTGTCATGTTCATATCAGGATTGTGATTTATCACCCCCTTAACCACAGCTACATTGCTGTATCCTGCTGCTTGCATCAGAGCTGTCAATCCTTTGTTATTTTGTGAGTTGATAACATGTTTGTCTTTAGCACATCTGATTAGAAATTCAGCATTGCTATCACAACCTTGGTAGACAGAATAGGAAAAGGCTGTATCACCTTTGTTGTCTCTCCAGTTAATGTCAGCCCCGTAGTCTAATAGCAACTGAAGCAGATCTGTATTGTTGTTAGTTAAAACCGCAAGCATTAATGGCGATGTGTCACCACAGATATTAGGAGAAGCCCCATTTTCAAGCAGTACTTTAACTACCTGTAGTCTAGATGCCTGGCACATATCTTCCCTAGTTAGAACCAGATAAAGAGGAGTGTATCCACCACATGATTCTACCAGCTTATTTACATCAGCTCCTTTCTGAATTAGAAATGAGGCAACTTCTCCATTCCCGGACTGGGGGAACAGTTCTTCCAAACAAGGATACTCGCCAGTAATGTCAAGAAAAAGGCTAAGTAATTCAATACTGGTTCCTCCTACTGCTGATTTTAACACATGTTGCTGATGATTACAAATAAATTGTTGAGTTTCATTCCTGCTATACACAAATAGGAAGTTAATGTAGGCCACACTCGGATTATGTATAGTAATGTGCAAAGCAAGATTGAAGTGAAATTTTGCACCATGCTGCAGTAGAAGTTTACCGCAGTCTATGTGGCCATGAACAAGGGCCAGGTCAACTGGTGAGTAACCCAGTACTTTATCATGAACGTTGGCTCCAAATTTTAACATCACTTCAATCATGTCATAATGACCACCTATTGTTGCCGTATATAACGGGGGCTCCCCATATGTCCCATCTGTCTTGTTCACATCAGCACCATGCTGGCAGAGCAACTCAACTAGAGGATAACTGCCAGCTTTAGTTGCCACAGACAGAGGGAACACTGATGGCCCACCATTCACATCCCCTTCTAATTCCAAGAGTCGTTTGACCATTGCAACCTGATCTTTGCTAATCTGGCTAAATTCACAATGAAAAAAGTTTGTGTAGGCATTACTGACCATCCTGGTCTTAACTTGTTCATCTAAATCTACACAGTCGAAAAATATATCCAGAAATTTGACATTGCAGGTTTGAACTGCAGTGTCTAGAGGTGTTTTGTCACTTTCATAAAATGTATATTTGTTTGCTCTCCTCCACACAGCATCAGATATGAGTTCCCTACTCGACAGTTGCATGCCCTCTGCTGCATTCATGCCTGTGGTGAGTCCTATGGTTTCAGAAGCATGCCTTCCTTCTTGTGTCGGATGCTCTTCTGTTGACTGGATCCTGTCTGCAGCAGCAAGTCTTAACATTCTTCTGTTCTGGTATTTTCTAACCTAAAATGTAAGACAAATAACTTCAACATCATGTCGTATTCTCTCTAAATATATTATTCATCAAGTGCAAAAGTACAAAATCTTGTGTTACTATGATCAAAAGTAATAAATATTAGTTTGGCATGTCCTGGAATTCTAGAATATAACATCATTCTAAATCCATAAAAGTGCTGCACAAAAATTAATATTTTACGTGTTTTCTTATACCAAAAATGTTGCGACACCAATGTGTGGGTGTCCAACTGCATGTGCACAATTGCAGTCACCAGCAGAGATAGTGCCACTGAAATAGTTCACAAAAATGGCAGTTACTAACAATCACCTGCCTAATGTAACAGTACGGCACAGAGGATTAATAACCAAGTCCTGGTGTAGTTATTTCAAAAGGTTTATTTAATCATAATAGGCTGATAATAATACAGAGGCCACGAGATATGATGTTGCCTTCTCTCGACTTCAGTTGTAACTAACCCCAAAACAACCTATGTCACGACTTGAGCATCCTTATCACTGTTCTACCAGGATGCTCAACCGTGCCCTAAGTTTGCACATCGAAGCCAATAATAAAGATGGTATTCATTCTGCTACACTAACAATGAATTCTTGGTCATGGAGAAAGAAAGAATAATTCATAATGTTGTGAATTCGATAGCAAGATTTTGCTTTGCCATTTGATATGAAATAGCAGTTGACAGAAGCTAGGTGTTAAGTTCAGAGTTGTGGTTTCAGGGAGTGAAGAGACCAAGTTGCATGAATGGCCATGTTTGGGTCATCCTGCTACAGCCAAAATCCTAAACATGTTGGAGTATACAGATGCCATTATTCATCTGAATGATCGCATAGCAACGCAGCAATTGCCCTTACAGATTTCTGACAGGGGGTAAAGAGTGATGACAATAATCAGTGCCCTCGAAGATTAGAAGATATGCACACAATGAGTTCTTCGATATATTACAGCTAACCAAAGACAAACTACCTGTTCTGAGCATGTGAAGCGTTTTGATGCCAATGTGAAGCATTGTGCCCTGGATCTTCTCAGGTGATGAAAACTAGGAGCACTGTAAAGGTGGAGGAGGATTGACAGTTGAATAGCATATGTAAATTGAGACTCCCATTACGTATGCTTGGTCATGGTGACTAGGAATCCATGTCATACTGAGGGAGAAGGATGCTATCGAGTAATGGGTTTATCTTGCTAGTGAGATGTCTTTGCTTTCATGTGCAATGCTTTTCAGTGTCTCAGCATTTATGAACATGGGTATGTGCTTAATGACCTGTTAAAATCCATACTTATATATTTTCCAGCGTGCCAGGGGCTTTAGATGTGAAGATCATTGCACAGTCTAACTAATGAGTCATGTGCTAACGTCATTACTGAGAATCATGAACAGGGTAATAAACAAGATGAAATTAGAGATGAACAATGTAGATCTGAAGAGGGAAAGGGCACAAAAATTGTTTACATTCTCAAGACAATATTATAAAAAGCTAACAAGTGAAAATACATCTATTTCACTTCAAAGACCTGATTAAGATGGTCATTTTGTTTAATAAACAGGTAGTTGCATATTCCTTACAGGATGCCGTAGTCAACCCCAGCATTTTTGTGGATGTTTGCGATGTCTTTGCAAGTTTATGTTTAGTAGTTTGCAATTGTTTTCTGAGTGACTAGCGTTCATACTAACTATTAAATGAAAGCCAACACAAGGCGGTCTGCTGTCAAATTGTCTGCAGCTGTGTTTCAAGTGCGGTGTGCATTATTACCAACTGAATCCATAACCACCCTCGCCACAGAGCCGACAGTTAAAGCGTGAGGAAATAAAACATCTAGAGCAGTTAAATACCGGTGGCAAAGATATGAGAAAGCAATGTGGCATTCTCATCTCATCTCATCAGGTTCCTCTCACACCTTGCGGTGTTGAGATGAAGCATAAACAGCGGCAGAGTGCCTGTTTATGGGCTTCATATACGGAGTTTCCCATGGAATCATTTATATGGTCGGCCTCTTCATTTTCTTCCGTCTGGTCTGTACATCATTGCTTGTTGAGGTATACTGTTAGTTGGCTAAACCATTTAACCTGCTGTTTTATGATGAAATCTAGCACTGCTATAACCCCCACTTTGGTCCTGATTTCATTTCTGATTTTCTCTTTTTGATGCATTGAGTATTCTTCTCGGGAATCTCATTTCTGTTGTGATTTTTCTTTTCTCTTTTTCTGTCATTGTCCAGGTTTGGCAGTGGTAGCATAGAGTTGGTAGGAAGATTGCGTTGTAATGCTTTCTTAGTTATTATTGATACATTATTGTTCTTTAGTATTGGTGCCATTTGTCCAGTGAGTTGGTTTGCCTTATTGCATCTATTTTCGATCTCGTCTACTGATTTACCATTTGATGATATACTTCCTAGGTACTTAATTCAGGGGGTGTTTGTTTAGGTGAATCGTTTTTTCTTCTTCAATTATAGTCATTACCACTGTTTTACTTATGCTTGTTGTCATGTTATGTTCCATACATCATCATCATCATCAAGTGCCCTGCCAGCTGGCAAAGGCATTCATGACTCTCCACAGATCTTGGTCTTTGGTGTTCTGGATCAACTCTGCTGATGGTGTTCCTCCATGCCACCGTCTCAATCCATCCAGCATCATTCCTCTTGGTCTGCCTCTGCCTCCCTTCCCCTTGATCTTTCCAGTTGTCACAATGTTCTCCAATGCCTCTCTTCTCATCACATGACCGAAGAAAGTTGTTTGTCTCTTTCTTATTGTTGTATATAATTTTCTAGTTTCATTAGCCTGTTTCAGGCAGTCATTGTTAGTTACTTAGGCAGTCCAAGGAATTTGCAACATTCGTCTCAGGAACCACATCTATGTTGTTTCTAGTTTCTTCTTAATTTGTTCATTTACATTCCAAGATTCACTACCATACAGCAAAACTGGTTCTACATAGCATTTCAGCGCTCTCTTTCTTACATTCAGTAACAGTGACTTATTGCATAAGATGCTCTTCATTTTCTGAGATGCGGCTTTTGATTGCCCTATTCTGCTCTTAATCTCTATTGTACATCTTTCATCTGATGTTATAAATGCCCCTAGGCATTTAAAATTATTTACTTGGTTAATAATTTTCCCTTCTATTTCTATGTCACAATTTGGTGTCACCATTTTCTTAAACATCACCAATGTTACTGTTTTCTTGATATATAAGGAGAGTCCTTTCCTTGCACTCTCTGTTACTACAATGTCCAATACTTGAAGGTCTGTTGAATTATCTGCCACCAATACTGTGTCATCTGCATAGCGTATATTATTTATATTATAACCTCCGATTAGTATTCTTGGCACCTCTTTGATCTCTCTCATTATTACTTCGCTATATAGGTAGAAGAGATCTGGTGACAAGACACAACCATGTCGTACTTGTAGCTTTATCTGTTTGTAACTACCCCATTTATTTCCCATTTTTATTGCTGCTACTTGGTTCCAGTAATTATTCTTTATTATTCCTAAATCTTTCCCTTCAATGTTGATATCTTCCAACATTTTAATCAGTTCATCATGTTTTACTTTATCGAATGCCTTAGTATAATCTATGAAGCACAAATATATGTCTTTCTGTTTCTCTATTGACCTTTCTGTTAGTGCCCGTAATGTATATATTGCATTGTTTGTGCCCTTTCCCTCCACAAATCCATACTGTTCTTCACTAATTTCCATTTTTATTTTTTTTTCTTCTGGTTCTTCTCATTATTATTCTGAGTAGTAGCTTAGTGATATGGTTTATGAGGTTAATTGTATGAAAATCTTCACATTCAATTGCTCTTGGTCTTGTTTGGTATAGCTATAAATACAGATTTCAGCATATCACTTGGTAAATATCATTAACCATTTGTGGTTAATATATCTACTCCAAATTCTCCTAATACTTCTAATTCTTCTATTGTGATTTCATCCGGCCCAGCTGTTTTTCCTTTCTTCGTGTTTTATAGCGTCAGCGACTTCCTCTTTTAGAATAGGTTGACCTAATTTACTTTCTTCTGTTAATTCTTCCCTTTCTCCATCATATAATTCTCTAATATACTCATTCCATCTCTTCATTATAGCACCTTCCTCCAATAATACCTTTCCTGTTTTTGATTTCAAACACCCTGTACAGTCGAGTCCACTTAAGTCGAACTCGGATAAGTAGAATTTCGCTTAAGTCGACGTTACTGGCTGAGTCCCGGCCATTATCATTCTTTATCGTATAAAAATTCCTGACAAGTCGAATTCGGTTAACTCGAATTTTCGGATTAGTCGAACATAAAAATAATTACCCACTATATAAGTGTTCATGTTTAAGTCGAACTGTTCATTTCACACATGCACTCACGCACGCAAACCCTCCCCCCCCCCCCTCCCATGCGTATGTACATACTTTTTTCTAAAAGTACTGGAGAGAGATTTTCCATACAGTGATTCATAATATATGTTCGTACTTCGTCAAGTGAATGTAATTTGTGTGCTTCATAATCTATGGTGTTCCTTCGTCGATTGAATGTACTCTTTATGATTCATAATCTGTGGTGTACTTCGAATGAAGGGAATCTGTGTCATTCACAATCTATGTTCATACTTCGTCACGTGAATGTAATCTGTGATTCATAATCTATGGTGATACATTGTCGAGTAAATATAATCTTGTGTGATTTATAATCAATGTTCGTGCTTCATAGTTAAATGTAATCTATGGGATTCATACTCAGTGTGTACACTTCATAGTGTTAAATGTACTTGGTGTGATTTATAATATATGTGAATGCATCACAGTAAGAATGTTGTAGAGTGTGATCAGACTCAGAAATATACATTGATGTGTCAGTGTCTGTACACTGGAATACATATACATCTGAGTGTGATGAGATTGATAATATGTGACTAAGGAAAATGGTAGTTGTACACTTTAGCCATTTGTCCTTTATGTTGTCATAGGGCTAGTGATGTGTCTGTGACAGAGGTGATAGTCTTGTGATGCTAGTCGTATCTAAATATGAGACAGTGCGAGAGGTGCAATGAGAGTATCCTGAGTGTAGGACTAGCATTCACCGGTTCTGTTCTTTCTGATTAACTTCCAGAAGTTCTGCACCTTCATTGGTGGTATCATTGAGCCATCAACCAGCAGCAATGAATACGTACCTGACTTGAACACCCTGTCTATGGCCATAGAGTGTGTGAATCAGCAACTTGCCTGTGAACATCATCCGAGTCGACAACCTGCGAGACTACACTGATACTTGTCAAGCCTTTTCACATTAAATGTTATTTGGTATATTTTACACTGTAACCAGCCACTAGTTTGTTATAAGTTAAGGGTTAATATTAAGAGATTGTGAGTGGAGTAATGAGAGGTGTAACTGTATATTTGTACTCTTTCTCCGCGTTGTGAGAGAGGATCAGTAAAGGGGGCTCTCTTATTTTTGCAGGCATTTGTCGCCAGATTCCTTAAGCCTACGGTCTAGAATACTAGTATGGCTGTTCGCTTTACCTATCTGTGCCTGAACACGGTCTGAAGACTTGCTCATTCCTGGGACTGTTCCAAATCATACATCCTAGTTCGAGCCATTTCTGTCTCTTCTTTGACAGTGATTAGTCTTTCGGAAATTCTGAAAGTCTATTGTTTGCTATTTCTGATCCTTGTCTATCAAAATAGTCAACATTCCACGACAACCTGTAGTCTTGTGAATATATATGTAAATCCTGTCTTTAGACGTTAGTTAAAGAAATCTTGCATGTGGACAATTAGTGTATGAACAAACTTCTAAACAATAAATACAAAAGCCTCAAAAATGTGGTTTTACAGAAGAATGCTGAAAATCCTTTGAGAACCACAATGAATAATATGCTCTGAAAGAGCCAATCAAAAGCCTCCAACTGAAGTAAGAAAGGGTGTTGCAATGCTATATTGAACCTATACTCTTGTATGACTGTGAAACATGGACAAGTAAACATGCTGAAAAACATTTAGCGACATTAAAAATGTCTTATAGGAAAAGGTAAGAAACACCATGAACAGAGAAAAACAAGTGAGGCAGTCTTTAAGAAGCCATAAAATGATCAGAGAAACTACACTTAGACGGTTAAGATTTGTTAGCACATTTTTAAAGAGAAATTTAAACCACTTGAAAACTTAGTGACAATTGACAATATTTTGGAAGACAAAAGCAAGATGAAGTGAAAGGAGTCAAATGGCTTGGCCACTGGCATAATAGAGATAGCAGATCCAAGACTGGTGTGATGTGATGACGGACCATGATCTCTCACGCTTATCGACATGACACACAATGATGAAGAAACAAGACAATGAGATATGAGGCCACATTAGGAAATAGAAAACAAACTGGAAGCGACTGGAAATTAAAAGATATTGTGGAAGATAGTAGGAAAAGAGATTGAGGAAGACAGAAATAAAAGA
This sequence comes from Cepaea hortensis, assembly GCA_963921405.1. Classification (NCBI taxonomy): domain Eukaryota; kingdom Metazoa; phylum Mollusca; class Gastropoda; order Stylommatophora; family Helicidae; genus Cepaea; species Cepaea hortensis. Next base: position 195,495 of record CAWUFQ010000410.1, read on the forward strand.
GATTGAGGAAGACAGAAAGAAAAGAGATTGAGGAAGACAGAAAAGAGATTGAGGAAGACATAAAAGAGATTGAGGAAGATAGCAAGGAAGAGAGTAGGAAAAGAGAGGAAGACAATAAAGAAAGAATCTTGACAGCAGTTCACCATGGCATGGAAGTATATTATCACATTTTTGTTGTTGTGAGCTCAAGTGTAATCCATAAATGTCCTACTACTTCTAGTGCACCGAACTGATTTTTGCATGTGAATTAGCTTCCCCTATTGCCAGTGCCCCTCGCCATCAGGCATACCCACTCCAAATTCAGGGGTTCTTGTAACTTGCATCCACAAGTCAAGGATGAAACGTCAACATTTTAGACCAACTGACTGGTGTAGTTGAACCCGCTACCTCGGCAGCAGCACACCGGATTTTTAAAAATTGTCGCTCTTAGCCATTCAGCCATGCATGACCTTCACCTCTTCTGTGGATTATGCCCCATACATTTCATGTTATCTTTTCCTTATTCTTTTCATGTGTGCTCTTATAGCAACAACAGATTTCAACACTGCAGAATCCACAGTAATTTAGATTGTCTACCACGGTAATTTTATAAACTTGACAGCCATGTCTCTTATTGATTGCCATAGTTTACGTTGTGCAATTTCTGGAGTATGTACCTGACAAGATGCAGTGAAATATGCTAGGCAATAAACCGTGTAATCTATTTGTGTTTTTGTTATTCAAGTTTACCACAAGAAAATATGTCCAAAGCCCATGCTGTTCTCAACATGGAACATTTTTTTTCTCTGGCCAGCATATGTTGTTCTTTCGTTCAGCACACACAAATATATGGAATATCAATAGACGTTACCGCACTGATGCTAGCCTAAGAAAGTTTAGTTCACAGATTTTGCATTTGTACCGAAACATTTTAATTTTAGACACATGGTATTTTATTAGTAAGTTTATTAATTTCAGTAGCATATTTATATATTTGAACTCAGTACCCATGTGAACCTATAGGTGTTGATTTTGGTCAACTAAGTGTGAAGAACTAGAGAGTGTCACGTAAATTGCAGGACATTAGAGCATCTTGATGCTGGGAGATTCAACAAGGAAGCATCACAGGCTGGTGGGTGCACGCATAATTAATAAGAGCTATATATAACAATATTTTACACCTCATGGAAACAAGAAGACTCAACAAAAATAATTCTGTCAAATATGAAGAAATTCACAGACAAGTTAGAATATTATGTAAGGAGGCAAAAGAAGCATGGCTTGAGGAAAAGTGCTTAGAAATTGACAACACCAACACAACAGTCAAAATACCAAATTAGTGCACAAAAGAATTCAGTAACTTACTAATAAAAGAACAAGTACATCAACAGGGTGTCTAAAAACTGAAGATGGCAAAATCATAATAGAAAAAGACCAGATTCTACATGTATGGACAGATTATGTGAAACACCTTTATGATGATAACAGAGACGAACAGTATGATATTAGATTTAATAATGAAGGACCGCCAATTTTGGAGATGGAGGTTCGAAATGGTCTTAAGCATATGAAAGCTAGCAAGGCCCCTGGTGCAGATAACATCACAACAGAAATGATTAAAGCTTTAGAAGAATTTGGACTAGAGCAAGTCACCAGACTGCTGAACACATTATATGATACTGGAGATATACCTCCTGAATTATGTAACTCAGGTATTTATTGCAATCCCAAAGAAATCAGGAACCTTGGAATGTGATCAACATAGAACAATTAGTATAATGAGTCACATCACAAAGATTTTGCTACGAATTATCATGCAAAGAGTGAGAAAAAAGATACAACCTGAAATAGGGGAAGAACAATGCGGGTTTGTTAAAGGAAAGGGTACAGTAAATGCTGTGTATATGCTGCGAACAGTTATTGAACGTGCTATAGAAGTAAACAAGGATATACATCTTTGCTTTATTGACTATACAAAGGCTTTTGATAGAGTTATACATGTCAGCATGGTGGATATGCTTGCAGATCTACAAATTGATGGGAAAGACATTAGACTTATAAAAAACATATATTGGAAACAACAAGCTGCAATAAGGATTGATAACGAAGTGGGACAGTATCAGCCAATTAAGAGAGGTATTAGGCAGGGATGTGTGATGTCTCCAGATCTTTTTTCCCTATACAGTGAAAATATTTTCAGAAATTTAGAGGATATAAATGGAATCAGCATTGGGGGACGAAACATAAATAACATTAGATATGCAGATGATGCAGTATTAATTGCAGACAATGCGCAGGACCTGCAACAATTAATTAGTAGATGCGGTTGTTGTACACAGTGAGCAATCTGGGGTTAGAATTAAATTATAAAAAGACTCAGGTTATGGTCGTCACTAGGAAGAAAGAAGTGCCACAATGTAATATACAAGTAAATGGAAATATTCTTCAACAAGTGAATCTGTACAATTATCTTGGAACAGTCATAACATCTGATCGGAGATGCCTTGAAGAGATTAGAACAAGAATCGCAATGGCGAAAGTAGCCTTTAGCAAGATGAAAAACATTCTGACCAATAAAAAGATGTCAATTGAAAAGAGAAAAAGAGTGTTGAGGGGATACATAGAGCCTGTTCTCTTGTATGGATGTGAAACTTGGACAATGAGCAGTCAAGCTGAAAAGCATCTGATGGCTGCAGAAATGTGGTTTCTGAGGAAAATGCAAAGAATACCATGGACAGACAGAAAAACCAATGACCAAGTACTACAGGAGACAAATGAACATCGTAAACTGATTAGAGAAATTAGACGTAGCCAAAAATTTTTGGACATGTTATGAGAAGAAATGGATTGGAGAACTTAGTGACAACTGGCAAGATCGAAGGGAACAGACCAAGAGGAAGACCGAGAGGAAAATACCTGGATGGCTTGGCCACATGGCATGGACGAGACAGGAACACTGAGTTGATCCGCGACACTGGTGATCGAGTGAAATGGCGAGTCATGACCGTCCACGCTTTCCGGCATGGCACATGATTGATTGATTGATTGATATATAACAATTTGAATGGTATATTTAAACATAATACAAGCTCAAATTTTGCACTAATGTCCAATTCCAATTTTCCAAAAAAAAATTCCAAATTCGGTCTCGTCTAACCTGCTTCGTCAGCGGCGGTTATTGTTGAGAGCCGTAGTTGTGTGGATTGTTAGTCCAAATTCCTACTGGTTTTATTAGTTCCGCCCTGTTCGTCGGATATATTTGTTTTGTGCTGGTCCTTGTAAAGACCGGTCCTTGGTTGGGCCTACTGGGGCCCGCATTCTCTCGTTTGTTGGCTTCTTTTCTGTTAGCACTGCTACGTGCTTGTCACTTCTTGTGTTATTCTTATCGGGGCTAGTCCCGGTCATGTCCAGTCCTCATAAGGACTATATGTAAGCAAAGGGCACTAATGTCTGCCTTCATCATGTTACATAGCTAAAAATATCTGCCAAAGATGGGTAACTCAGGAATTCTCCCAGGCACAGAGAGAAAGAATGGCAATCCATGGCAAACATTGTAATTGTAGTATATTTGCATTCAATTTCTTTTTAAAATAGAATATTACATGTCAAGAGAATCACGTGCCCTGCCAACTGGCATAAGCGTTTGTGCAATCCCACAGACCTTTCCTTGCCTTTACCTATCTAATTCCTTTGTTCATCCTATCCATCCATCCATCATGTACCATGCCGGTAAGCGTGGGCGGTCATGTTCTGCCATCTCACTCGATCACCAGAGTTGTGGATCAGCTCCGTGTTTCTGTCTCGACCATGTCACAAGGCCAAGCCATCCAGGTACTTGCCTCTAAGTCTTCCCCTTGGTCTGTTCCCCTCGATCTTAAAAGATGTCACCAAGTTCTCCAGGTCATTTCTTTTCATAACATGCCCAAAAAATTGTGACTGTCTATGTCTGTCTCTAATCAGTTTACGATCTTCATTTGTTTCTTGAACTTTTTCGTTGGTCTTTCTGGCTGTCCGTGGTATTCTTTGCATTTTCCTCAGAAACCACATCTCTACAGCCATCATATGTTTTTCAGCCTGACTGCTCATTGTCCAAGCTTCACATCCATATAACAGTACAGGTTCTATGTAGCATCTCAACACTTTTTCTCGTTTCAATTTACATCTTTTTATTGGTCAGTATGTTTTTCATCTTGCTAAAGGCTTCTTTTGCCATGGCGATGCTTGTTCTAATCTCTTCAAGGCATCCTATATTTTTTTGTTATTTTTAATTTGTTCTCTTATGTCCATCAGCTTCTTGTGTAATATTTATATGTATTTGCCCTTTTATCTTAACCAGGTTACCCTATCACTATCCGACATCCATTCACTGACTTCGACATGCAAATATACACGATTTCATGAAAAGATAATGTGGTGTATATGTGATAATAAATTACGGGTGTGAACAATAGCCGCCAATTTTTTCGCTTGAGAACGGCTGACGCGATTCACTTCAATCATCTAAGTACTACTACTACTACTATAAATTCTTTCGATCGTTTCAAGTAATGAAATTTTAAACAAAGATATAAAAGTGGATGGAGAATTCAGTTATTCTAACATTAATCTACTAATGACTTTAGCAACAATCTGTACATACGTAAACTTACCTCAATACTTGGAAATACACAGCAATGATTGTGACCAACGAATAGCCTTCAGAGCACATGTGCTTGAAACTACAGGCATGGCTTCACAGTACTGGCCTATTTATAGCCAGTCAAAATCGCACTGTTTTCGGAATTTTAACAAGAAACAACCACTTTAGGAATTTGGCCGAATTTCAGGAGCAAGCAACGTGGCCATCGGGTCACGTGATCTTGACCGCGAATGCTCGATCGCGACTTCGAATCAAAGTGGCGGGGGTTTTCTTCTCCACTGTGAACTTCAGAACGGGGGGGGGGGGGGTATTATATTACTGGGTATCCGTTAAGTCTGGACACATGGGTAAAAATACAACTGTGTATTGAAATAACATCTTCAATGTCATTCTGGTACTATTAGTGTTGGAACTCTTCGCTGGCTGCTGAGGATGGGGACGGAGCGCTAATGGGAATGCCACGAATGCTGTGATGTCGATTCCTAAATCAATCATTCAATCATGTGATTTATAAAATAACGGGAATTCCCTATTGCATGTTTGAATTAAATGAAACATATCCAATTATCCTATGTGTCCAGACTTTACGGACACCCTGTATATCTAAGGCAAGGTGGCTGCCGATTTTGTTTTCGTTTGAGACTGGCTGACGAGATCCACTTCAAACAGCTACTGTAAATCCTCCAGAACGTTTCATTTTTTTTTCCCCGCTTTCCATCCTGTTGCAGGATATTGCGGTCAACACCAGCATCCTTCAGCTGTATGTTGATTCCTAGACTAGATTACGCTCATCAGCACGCCATGACTTTCTGAGCGGCCGGCTCCATACTCATAAGTCACTGGTGCGACTCGAACCGCTTCCAATTCTCGTGCACTCACGTCAACCACGAGAGTATTCGGGATTACGGAGAAAGCTGCTAACTCCTCGGCCAGGGAGCCGGCAGATCGTTTCATTAAACATTAAAATATTATCTGTCATGTGACCGTGATAGATTGGATGCCGTTCATTCTGTCAGTGCCAAAACTCTTCAACAGTTTCAGTCGTGTATTGTAAAACTATGAAAGAAATAATTATAAAAGCAGAACTGAATGTAGAATTCAATCATGTATTCGGTCTGAAAATCCCACATGTGGGTGTATGGTGTGGTAGCACAGGAGAAACCGCATTATCGTTTAATGAAATCGTGTAGATCTGCATGTTGAAGTCAGTGAATGGATGTCGGATAGTGATCGGGTTACCTTGGTTAGATAAAACGGTAAATACATATAAATATTACACAAGAAGTTGATCGACATAAGAGAACAAATTAAAAATAACAAAGAGTACAAGATGAACAAAGACATTATATAAGTAAAGGAAAGGTCTGTGGGATTGCACAAACGCTTGCGCCAGTTGGCAGGGCACGTGATTCTCTTGACTTGTAATATTCTGTTTTAAAAAGAAATGTACAGCAAACATACTACAATTACAATATGTCTGCCATGTGACCATAATGGTTTGCCATTCATTCTCTCTCTGTCTGGGAAAATGCCTGAGTTACACATCTATGACAGATATTTTTAGCGGTGCAACATGATGAAGGCAGACATTAGTGCAGAATTTGAGCATGTATTATGTTTATATATACCATTCAAATTGTTATAGCTCTTATTAATTATTATGCATGCGCCCACCATCTTGTGATGCTTCCTTGTTGAATCTCCTAGCATCAAGATGATCTAATTCCATGCAGGACGTCACAGTCAACCCTAGCATTTTTATCTACTTGTGATTTCTGGCAAGTTTACGTTTAGTAGTTTTTTTTTAATTGTTTTATGAACGAACAGCACTCATATCATTGTATGAAAACCCACGCAACACGACCTGCTGCCAATCGCCACAGCTGTGCTTTAAGCGTCGTATACTGATTTACAAATTGCGTCCTGCGCCCTTTCGCCACAGGGATGAGGGATAACACCACAACAGTGAGGGTCAAACGTCCTTCGATACCCTCGGGAAGGTTAACCCGGTAAATAAATTCCCGCAGAAGTCGGATGTGTCGGCCTAACGGCGCAAGAACTAAGCTCTGCTGTAAATAGGCACAACGCAATCACGTCCGGAAAAAAAAAAAAACTCAGGATGACCGAAGAAGAAGAAGAAGATCGCAAAATGGGGAGAGGGGAGAGAAAGAGATTGACATCAGTAACAGATGACAATGTAAATCAAATACTGCAGCATGTCCCCCGTGATAAAGAACAGGCATGTATCGCTGGGCACTGAAAAGATTACTACACCAATAAATTTCCGGTATGCTGATGCCGAGGTAAGTCGTTCATACCCTACACGGGACAATTGGACTGAAATGTTGACCCTTCGTCCTTGACTTGTGAACGTAAATTACAAGTACCTCTGAAATGTAGTGGGTTCACAAGATGGCGAAGAACACTGGTAATAGTTAAAGCTACGAGTTGACACGTATTTCTGGACCACGCTTGAGATCAAAGATAGCGAGCGCAAATAAAACATCAAATTTCCCCCTAGAATTACGCTATCAGTATGTGTGTGTGTGTGTGTGTGTGAGAGAGAGAGAGAGAGAGAGAGAGAGAGAGAGAGAGAGAGAGAGAGAGAGAGAGAGAGAGAGAGAGAGAGCGTGAGAGAAACTGAGCTTTAAACCTTTTACGACCGATGTATTGACTTTCGCATGTCGTTGGCGATCGCATGATATGGAAAAGTATGATCGCCAACGCCAGTCGCCAAGGCACTTGATGATGATGCATTGACTTGCTGGCCGCCCGAGCCACATACGAGGTTTGAGAGCCGTGTAGAGACCTTTGCCTTCCCACCTGGTATTGGAGCACCGTCTCCGCGGAGACTTTCGATGATCTCCCCTTACCTGTTCCAACCCCATAAACAAGCGGGGTGTGCAAGGTCGGTTCTGGAATTTCATATATAAGGGGAGGTTCATGAGAAGCCGAGTATAACTAGATCATGATTCTTCTTCTTTGCGTTCATCCGGAGTGATTTTTTCAGATGTGATTGCGGTGTGTCTGGTTAGGCACCCTCGGGTCGAAACCCTCAGGCCAACACATCCGACTTTTAGCGTGCATTTTTGGCCAGGTTAGCAATCCTGGGAGACTCTCACTTTTGTGGTACCGTCCACATCTCTGCTGGTCTAGTTGGAACAGTCGAAGACTACACGGTCATCCCTCAAGTGAAGGCAGGGACAGTCCATAGCATTTTCCGCCATCCTGGGTGGCTTCCATAATTGCAGAGCCGGCACATAACGCTCTGGTGCTGGGTTTACCGAGGGAATCGTCACGTCCTGCTCATGGCTGTTTTAATTCCTCACTTCAATATATTGGGCATTTCGCTCGCCCTGGGCCGTTCCTGCACAAACCAGTCAGCTCTGCGGTTGGTTTCCACTAAGCGAGTTTTCGGACATGTGCTTGTCCCTGTACCCATCAGAGCTGTTCCAGGCACGGCAGACATTCGGAAAACTACCTAGTCAGAGCTGTTCCGAACAAGAGCGGCATTCGGAAACTAGGTAGTCAGAGCTGTTCCTAGCACGGGAGACATTCGGACGAGACATTTCACTCGGACGTAAATGCGTAGTGTCAATTTTTAGTTTGCCACCCGTAGGTCGACACTTCCGACTTCCGGCGGGCATTTTTTAGTGAGGTTAGCCTTCCTCTGGTTTCGAGAAACGTTAGACTGTTATAATGTCACCCACATCTCAGCTGGTCAAGATAGAACGATCATCGATATCGTGGTCTGCCCTCAAGGGAAGGCAGGGGCAGACCATGGGCATTATCTCGCTATCCAAGGGGGCTTCCATAATTGCAGAGCCGGCACATATTGCTCTGAGACTGGGCTCACCCAAGGAGTTTCCACGTCCTGCTCATGGCTGCTTTAGTTCCTCACTTCCATGTGTTGGGCATCCCACTTGCCACTGATCGCTCAATCACACACCAGGAGCGGTCAGACTGCGAGTGACATCCACTCGGTAAGCCCCTGCTTGTGACTTCAGACCACGCAATAGGTTCGCTCGCCGTGCGTTCCATTTTGCGTTGATGAGACATTCTTCCACTTTTGTCTACACTCTCTATGAGTTAGATACAGACAGTTTCCGTAACCCTTCGACTGGGGCACCCTTCTGACTTTTTTGTACTCGCTCACGAGGTAGGCTACATGTGCTGCCGGCTCAGCACCTTACCTTCGTGCAGCAGTGAACGGGAAACGGCCAGGCCCCTTCATCCGGGAAACTCTCATATCCCCCAGCTGGGAGCCTTCGAACATGTATCAGACCTGAGCATGTAGCTTGCTCAGTATCATGTTTCTATTTTCCTGTAGACGGGTATCAGCCTGGCTCCAAGATCCGAGGGTTTGTGGCTTAGAGGCGCTCAGCCACAGCCCTCGACAGGGCGGAGCCTTAAGAGCTTTGTCCGGACCAAGAAATTCTGCCTTTGTGCACCACATTTAATTTTTGACTGCTATCCTCAGTCTATGCCTGCAGAGCAGCAGGTTGTGTCTCTCTTAGTCTGGTCCCTATCCCATAAGCTGTCCGATATGTAATTTTTCACCCATCGGCAAGCAAATGGGGTCTATGGGACACGCAAGCTCCCCCACCACGTCAAGGTGGAGACACATCGGGGGAGAGATCATGATTCAACACATGTCATGTACGGACTGGCTGCTATTATATAAATGATGTTTGCGCTCCCGCGTTTCATGTATGCCATTTTCTACAGATCCCAACATATCCCCCCCCCCCCCCATAATACACAATGACACGTGTTTAAATATATATATATATTAAAGGTGCATATCCTTTACAGGATGCTAATATGTGTGTGTGTGTGTGCGTGTGAGCGTGGAGGAGATGCTGCCAGAGGGTTAGTGTGTTGGCCTTTAACCTGACGTCTCTTTCAGAAAGCAATCACAAAATATTCAACGTAAAATTTCCTACAAAATCAACCCGGAGTTAATCGCAACATCCTGCGAAAGACATGCAGAATCACATGCACACGTACACGTACACACACACACACACACACACACACACGTACACACACACACACACACACACACACACTCAGCTATACTCCTATTTTCATCCAGTAAATAATTTGTTATCTTTAAAGTGTGGATGATATTGTTTATTATGCGATGATGCGATATTTTCGTCTTTCAACCGACACATCGAACATCGATCGTATCGGCGTTTGTAAATCGGGTTAGTCTTCCTGGAAAGTTCCGTGGGGCATTCCGCTGTCTCCGCGTGATAACGTCTTCTACGTTGGTTCTATCCAATGGGGATGCACTCAAACAAAACTCACACAGAAAAGCGGCATATTTGCTGTTAGCTCTCAAGAAAAATAGATGTTTCTCTCTCTCCCTCTCTCGCTCGCTGTGTGTGTGTAGCCAGTTGATACAGGTTCTTTATGTGTGTGTGTGTGAGGTCAGTTGATACAGGTTGTGTTAGTGAGTGTATGTGTGTGTGCGTGTGTGTGTGAGGTCAGTTGATACAGGTTCTGTATGTGTGGGTGTGCGTGTGTAGCCAGTTGATACAGGTTGTGTTAGTGAGGAGTGAGTATGTGTGTGTGTGTGTGTGTGTGTGTAGCTACTTGATACATGTTCTCTCTCTCTGTGTGTGTGTGTGTGTGTGTGTGTGTGTGTGTGTGTGTGTAGCCAGTTGATACAGGTTATGTTGAAGAAAAATGCAGTCTGTTGTGTAATAAGGGCTTTAATGGGATTCCCGCAAGTGTTGGTTCGATCTCTTAGTATGCTACTAACATATAACATAGCAGAATATATGTGTTGTATTCGTGATCAGTGTCTGTCTGTCTGTCTGTCTGCCTGCCTGCCTGTCTGTCTGTCTGTCTGTCTGTCTGTCTGTCTGTCTGTCTGTCTGGTCATATCATCATTGGCACCTTGCCGTCTTGACAGACGATAGTTTGTAAGGGATGGAGTTATTGCCTCTCCATAGCACAAAGCCTGGGCTAAAATATAGAGATCATGTGTTGCCCATGCAGCATGATCCCTCTCTCGGCCTGCCTAGTTCACTCCAGAGGAAAGGTAACACCCCTACATCTGGAACAAGACAAGCTGCAGAAGCTGCCGGATCAGCAAAGCAATGTTCTAATTGTCCGCCTGTCGGAGCTTCGATCCTAGACTAGCCGCCAACCAAGGCTTATGGCCTGGTCTGCCCTGCCATGACACTTTGTCTTTAGGTTGCATTTCCTCGCACCAGGGTAAGGCTTGTACCCTCCCAATTGCGCTCTTCCGCCCGAAGCCGTTGGCACAATGTGGGGTGTTGGGTTTGGTAAGCGCCGCCCAACGTTCGGCGCTAACAGAAAGCAGGTAGTACCGTCTACTGTTATATGGTAGCTCAGTCATATCTGACTAAGACCTGGTCATATATTGTTTGGTAATATATGCTTGCTTGCTTGCGTTCGCTGGCTGTAAACTGCAGCGTGAAGTCCTGTATGTCGGATGAAAACATCCTGTTGTCCAACATCAGTGTGATGTCATACATGACCTGAGGTTTGCGTGAGTATCCATTGTCCCATGTCTGACTTATTGGTGTGCAGACTGGTTCCTCGCCGTGCAGGCAGATACTCTCCGATTTCGGAAGAATTAGCGATCCTACTACGTTAGTCAGGACCCCGAACGGACCTGTTGCCCAGGACGCACGACTAGGACGTGTTAGTAGGTCTTGGCCAGTATAGAACCTGACCCTGATGCCTTGGAAACACCTCTGCGTCCCTGATCATGTATTTATCTGTCTCTCTGTCTGTTCGTCCGTCCGGTGGTCTGTCTAATCACAGTATGGTTATTCTTGTGTATATATGCTTGTGTAGCGTCATGTTACTGGTAGTCTGGTAGAAAGCACACAGAATGTTTCCCCCATGTGTAATATTAATAGCTACTAATGTACACATCGAACCTTCCAAGCTTCCCAGTAGCCATTCCTTAGTTGTACACACTGGCCTATATGTATTTAACACGATCACATTTCAGATGCTAAGCGCCCCCTCCACCCCCCCCCCTCCCTCCCCCAGCTGTGGTTGCCCAGCGATGTCTACACATTCAGTTTAAACACATATGGATTAACGATTTTTTACCCCCAAACACCAATCTACCAGTAGTTTATCGAATTATTCACGAAGGTTTATGTCGGCTAAACAGACAGAGTTGGATGTCAGCAGACATCTTCGTCTACACGTCGTCTTTTGAGAGGTGGCTGGCGAACTAAGACAGTAATCTGAAGATGTGCTACCAGGGTGAAGTGGCTCAGTATTTATGACGCCAACCTCGAAGGTTTTCACACCTAGTTCGATTCACAGCATGGACTGGTTGAGATCTTTACAACATAAGGAAAGAGTGATATACTCTCCGACGATTCCGGCATAGTGGATGGGATGTCTAGCCGTCTCAGACTAGAGCAAAAAATAAAAACCGGGGAGATGTGTACACATTATGTACGTAAAGATGCATTCTTTTAAAAAGTCTTAAATGTCGAGAAGATCGACTTCATTGCACCGGGTTTTTTCTTCTTCTTCGTTCAACCGGATTTTTTTTTTTTTCGGACGTGACTGCGTTGTGCCTGTTTACAGCAGAGCTGCGTTCTTGCGCCGTTAGGCCGACACATCTTACTTCTGCGGGCATTTGTTGACCGGGTTAACCTTCCAGGGGCACCGGGTTTTATCCCAGTCTCTTTCCGCAGGGCGGCCTGCCGAAAGCGTGTACAAAGCACAAATTTCGTAGTTTCAGCGACGACTCCCAGGAGTCTCCGAGAAAAAATGAACTCGTAAAGCGAAAGACGTTGCCCGGAATCGAACCCACAACCTTTGGAGCGCAAGGCATACGCGCATATATATGTCACATACCTACAATAGTATAATTTCTATATAGTACTGAGACACTCTGTTATCAAATTTAGAACTTGCTTCATATTCGGGATACGTTGTGACATTTTTAGTTTCAAATTGTGAAGGTTGTTCTTCCTGAATTGTTTTATTCATGTGTTTACTACAGTTATGGTATTCATGTCACGTCTAGATCCCCCTCACGCGTGTGCAAGCTTATCCTTTTCTACTTTACATGAATCCGTTGGATGTGTAATTGTGTCCTTCTGTCCTCTAGGGACACACTTTCATTGCTAATTGGCGTGTTCGTGATCGTAAACTATCATCCACTGCCAAAACATGTATGTAATATGTAACCTTTCACCTGCAGAAGAGTACCCCATTTTAAAAGAAACAAAACTGCAAGATCTGACAAAGTGAAAATTAGGCAGGCATTTAAAACAAAACCAAACAAAAAAAAACCAACGCGATGTGTTTTGGCGCGGGGTAGGAAATGTCCAGTGTAATCTGAAACAGAACACAGAAGCAGTAAGCCCCCTAATTGCCAATTTCCCCGCGGACTAGGCTTGCAGCCAGGTCTTATAAGGCCATTCTATCACGGGCAATTTACTCAACTTTGCACGCCTGCCGCCGCCTCCTCCTCCCATCCTGTTTTTTACATTTTTCTTGTATGTTTGCATCCTGCTGCCTCATTATTCTGTGACGTTTTATAACGTATTCCGTCGTGTGTCGTCTGAGTTCCCGGTAATAAACATCACATTGTAAGTGATATATGAACAGCACACGACAATGCGTCTGCCCAGTGTTCTAGTCCAGTGGTTCTCAACAGATTTTGGCCCGTGCCCCCCTTCACCATATTTTCAAAACGTCATCCCCCCCCACCCCTTTCCTATCAAAAAATTTACAAAGGCAAGAAGACGACGACGACGAAGAAGAAGAAGAGAAGGAGGAGAAGAAGACCAACAATACGTATATGAGGAGTTAGAGGAAGAATAGGAGGAGGAGAAGACGAAGCGGAAGAAGGTGGAGGAGGAGGAAGATGTGTATGTCCAGTATATGCATTTAATTACTGCAGGAATCGAACGTCGTCTATGTAATTATACGTTTCACCAGCTGATTCCTCCGCACATAATATCTTCTGGATGAATTTAATAACGACTCGGGAATCGCCAATAAATCCGCATAAATACGATTACGCTGTAGCGACGTCCTCAGTTCCCAGAACTTTGAAGAGCTCCTTGTCATTATATAACTGTTGTGAGCATGAAGTACAGCAGCGTCTGTTACCAATTAAAAAACCGTGCACAGATAGGGGTGGGAGCAGTGGGAGATCGAGTCTGCGCGGTGCCTTGATGCGTACAGTGGTAGAAAGTTCTGTCAGTCAAACCAGGTATCGATGCAATCTCGCGTTAGTTGGAGCCGTTTCCAGCAAGCGTGAATCACAGCAGTATAATAAACATGCTACATGAAAGCGCCCACCCTCTCTCCTGTTGTCTAAAAACTCTCTCTCTCTCTCTCTCTCGCTCTCTCTCTCTCTCTCTCTCTGTTTCTTTCTTTCTTTTTTTCTTTTTCACTGGCTCTCTCTCTCTCTCTCTCTCTCTCTCTCTCTCTCTCTCTCTCTCTCTCTCTCTCTCTTATTTCGCCCTCTATTTTTCTTCCTCTCACTTTCTTTCTCAACCTACCCATCTCTCTCTCTCTCTCTCTCTCTCTCTCTCTCTCTCTCTCTCTCTCACTGTTTCTCTCTCTAGCTCTTTTTCCTTTTGTCCCTCTCTCTCACTGTCACTCTCACCTTGTTTCTTTCACTCTCTCTCTCTTTCTCTCTCTCTCTCTTCCTTTCTCTCACCTTGCTCTTCCCCCTTTCTCTCTCTCTCTCTCTCGCTCCGTCACTCTCACTGTTTCTTTCTCTCTGTTCAATTCTAAACATCTCTCTCTCTCTCGCTCTCTCACTCTCACTGTTTCTTTCTCTCTTCATTTTTCAACGTCTCTGCCTCTCCTCTCCCCCCCCCCTCTCTCTCTCTCGCTCCGTCACTCTCACTGTTTCTTTCTCTATTCATCTCTTAACGTCTCTCGCCCTCCTCTCCTCTCTCTCTCTCAATCTCTCTCTCGCCCCGTCACTCTCGCTGTTTCTTTCTCTCTTTTCATTTCTCAACGTATCTCTCTCTCTCTCTCTCTCTCTCTCTCTCTCTCTCTCTCTCTCTCCGTCACTCTCGCTGTTTCTTTCTCTCTTTTCATTTCTCAACGTATCTCTCTCTCTCTCTCTCTCTCTCTCTCTCTCTCTCTCTCTCTCTCTCTCAATCTCTCTCTCGCCCCGTCACTCTCGCTGTTTCTTTCTCTTTTAATTTCTCAACGACTCCCCCTCGCTTCCTGTATTCTCTCTCTCTCGTTCCGTCACTCTCGCTGTTTCTTTCTCTCTTTTCATTTCTTAACGTCTCTCCCCCTCCTATACTCTCCTCTCCTCTCTCTCCCTGTCTCTCTGTCTCTCTCTCTCGCTCCGTCACTCTTGCTGTTTCTTTTTCTCTTCATTTCTCAACGTCTCTCCCTCTCTCTCTCTCTCTCTCTCTCTCTCTCTCTCTCTCTCTCTCTCTCTCTCTCTCTCTCTCTCTCTCTCTCTCTCTCGCTCGCTCCGTCACTGTCACAAAATGAAACCGTGTGTTTATCCGGTTGATTATTACAGAGGATTTTCGGATTAAGCGGACGATCGACCAGCGACATCTATTTGTACTAACAGAGTAAACACAGTTGTACAGGTTACATCGTGTCAGCCCATAAACACATTTGGTGGTGAGGGAGAAGGATATGGAATGGTTCCGTTTGTCATCTATACTGCCGGACATCAGACGGAAATGGCTGCTGGGATTGTCACCACGGAACAGAAGAGTGACCAGTTTGTCAACATTTGAATGCAGATGGAAGCCGTGAGATCACAGGGGCAGATGTAAAACGGAAGTACCTAGTACGGAAAACAGTGCATCTGTCAATTCTTGGTTTCCGGAACATCAAGATGATTGGCAGCTTGGTATCGAAACTCTTTGTTGGGAGTTTACAGAAACTAGCTGGCTTGTTTTGCGAATCTAGGCAATTACTGACAACTTTGACAGGATTTAAGCCAGGAAAATAGTTCTTGACAGGGGATGATTTGCCACTGTGCCACCTGTGTGGGGGAGTAAAGGATAACGTCACGTGGACAACTTTGGTAGTTTGCCATATAAACTCGAGTTGAGATCAACTAGGGTGGACTTGAATAATGCTCTAGACAGAGTGCAGGGCACTGCAGTGCCAGTGGAAATAATATCTACCGTGTGTTAATTAGTGACTTAATTTTACGCGTGCCTATATGGCAGATGTAGATATGATTTATAGGACTGCAGTAGTGCCATTTAAGGTATAACTTATTATAATATATTCGTTATAATTACTATAGACTGTGGCCTTGTTAAACTATAGTGTGATGATTAGCACTGTTAGTGGAAACTAGCTAGAGTAGTGAAGTGATTCTTGGCTCTGTTAGCTAGAATAGATTAGTGAAGTGTTGATAAGCTTTACTAGTTGAGAATTGAGTAATGAAGGATAATTGGGATCTTCCCGTAGGTGTCCCTGGTGGGCGGGGTTCCGCATTCTGTTTGCTGATATTTTTCTTTGTCATAGCCTGATTCGACTCTAGGTGGGTAGCTAATCTGCTCTATGACTAATTCTAGTTAGCTAAAGATCATTAAGCAAGGTGATAGGCTTACACTCAGCCGAAGGGATCAGTGACTAGTACTATCACCAGATGTGTTGTTTCTATCCTAGGTTCCCTACCAGATCCAAGGAAACTCAACAAGTTTTTGGGAAAGAATCACATCCCATTAGGAAGAACACCAGTTCAAGAGTCACTAGAGTTGCATACAGAAACGTAACTTACGCTAGAAGGAAATTGATTCATCAAAGAGAGTGATGCATATTGATGCACCACACAGCATTAGACAGTAGTAACGAACCGAGAACCGGCTAAGAGTACCTAGTGTTAGTACAGCAACAATTAACATTAGAAATTAGCACTTATGGACTGAATGGTTCGATGTGCAACGAGGATGATCTGTCGACTAACTAACTAACTAACTAACTGCGTACACACTGCAAAAGACTTGTGCAGTTTGTTTAGGAACATTAGGAACGGACATTGTGTAGAGTGCAACCGGTCCCTGATTAACTCTTAATACCACCGGTGTCTATTTCGGATGTTCATGAAATTGGATTACCAGAGGTCTACAGAGGCAAAGCATTATCCGGCAAGATGGTTCCGGCAACGGGTGAGACGTACTTGTTCTGACGTAACGTGCTGTGGTCTATCTTTGCTGTGATCAGCTGACTGAGTTGATGTCTGAGAGACAGAGTCTACACACTTTATAGAACACGTCACACATTTTCTTCGCATACACGTCTCATACACGTTACACTTTTATTTTAATAAATTAATCTTTATTAATTTCTAGAAGCAAGAGTTGTTGAGTATGTTGCGTTGGGGAAGTATGAGAAGGGGGCATAGTACGACAGTGTGAGAGTGATAGGAAAAGGTGTCCATAGGCTGATGGAGTGTGTTGGACGGAAGCGGGTGGATTCTCCAGAATATTGAGGGGGAAAAAATATTATAATGTGGGTGTCGGCTCTCTTCACTCCAGGGACGACACTGTAAAGGAGGACACGACATTATTGGGGGCTCGTAAACGTGATATTTGGACAGTGGGATCTCTCGTAAACGGGATCTTTGGACAGCGGGATCTATCGTAAACGTGATCTTTGGACAGCGAGATCTCTCGTAAACGGGATCCTTGGACAGCGGGATCTCCCGTAAACGGAATCCTTGGACAGCGAGATCTCCTGCAAGCAGGAACCTTTGACAGTGGGATCTTCTGACAACGGGGTCTTTTGACACGGGATCCTTAGTTATAAGAGGGAGATATCAGTTTGGAGAATCCAGCTAGAGTGAATGTGGATAGGGGTTAGGACTAATATCTTACCTGTTCACACTTCACACGTCTGCATAGGTCTGTGGTCCTGATTCTACTCTTGTCACTGAGTGAATGTACTGTGTGTGGTAATATCTAGATTTATAGTACTTGTTCATATATCGGTATAGTAATTTGCAGTTATATTGTACTAGACCTGCTAGCTTACCTCTCTGTATAATGGCCACCCCTAAACTTACCACGTTAGAATTAAGGGCAAAGGGGGAAGACATGGGACTGTCGGGGTCTGCTCTAACGGATTACATACAGGAAGTGGAGAGAGAGTATCGTCAAGCAGAAAGGGAAGATCGAAAGGCCGATTTGGAATTGAGAAGGATGGAGTTTGAACAAGCAGCTAAGAAATTGGAAGCTGAGCAAGCAGCTAAGAAATTGGAAGCTGAACAAGCAGCTAAGAAATTGGAAGCTGAGCAAGCAGCTAAGAAATTGGAAGCTGAGCAAGCAGCTAGGAAATTGGAAGCTGAGCAAGCAGCTAGGAAATTTGAAGCTGAACAAGCAGCTAGGAAATTAGAAGCTGAACAAGAAGCACAGAAAAGGGAGCACGAGTACCGGATGCGGGAACTAGAGCGCAAGAGTCAATCTAATGGAGAAACTGAGGGAGCAGTTGGAGGTTCCTCCATCCCAGGATCAACACCAGTAGGTGGACATGGGTACCATGCTATGAAGTTTCCTTTAGCGGTCTACGAGGAGGACAAAGAGAAGATTGACCAATACCTTCAACGCTTCGAGGCGATGTCAGTTGTTATGGGTCTGGAGCGTAACAAATGGAATCTTAAGCTATCCCAGGGATTACGCGGGACCGGTTACGAGGTTTATTCTCGCCTGCCACCAGGACATGAGAACAATTATGACGAGTTAAAGACGGCTCTGCTGAAACGATTCGAGGTTACGTCACATACCTACCGGAAAAAATTTCGAGCAGCGAAACGAGAACCGGGGGAGTTGTTTGCCGCCTACAGTTTGCGTCTAAAATCTTATCTCTACAAGTGGATGGATTTGGCTGGGTTCGCACATGACTATGAGAGTCTGGAAGAGCTCATGGTGGTCGACCAGCTGAAGAAGCAAATGTCTAAACCTCTCAGGACGTTCCTGGGAGAACAAGGAGCGGAACGTATTGACCTCGTGAATAAATTAGCAGAACGGTTCGTCGAGGTACATGGGGAGGCAGGGGAGAACCTTTCCACCAACTCCAAAAGTCAAGAGAAACATGACAAGAAGAAAGCCAAAAACACAGGAACAAAAAAGTGGGAACCTTATGTGCAAAAATCAGAGGATAGTTCAGAGAAGAAGAAGGAGGGAAGCAAGAGCACTTCAAGCTCTACACCTAAACGACCATGGTCGGAGAAGTGGTGTTCAATTTGTAAGTCACCCTCTCACAATACGAGGGACTGCAAATCGAAGGCTAAGAACCCTCACTTCGCAGCATGTCAAGTGACTTCCAAGGAGGTTGTCACGGAAAATGCCAAGGTCAACAAGGAAGCTCGCCACCAGGAGAGCTCATTCAAGTCCGACAATAGAAAATCTAGGACAGGGAAATGGTGCAACCAATGTCAGTCAAACACGCACAATGCTATTGACTGCAGAGGAAAGTCAGGAGACACTCAATTCGTCGTGTGCTCAGGGAAACCTAAGGTGGAGCCCACCGAACAGGTCGAGGCCGAGGAAGAGACTCCAGACCAGGAAAAACCACCTGTAGTGGAATTGGTAGAGGTTAACGGTCGTCAAGTGGAGTGTTTATACGACACAGGACTGGACGGGGAGGCCGTGATTTCTGCGGATCTGGTACATCCAGAACAATTCACAGGTGAAACATTGGACATACAGCCTGCACAGAAGAGTGCTGTAACCATGAAGTTGCCCATTGCTAATGTGGAGATTCGGTCAAAGTACGTCACCGGCACCATCAAGGCCGCTGTATTGACCTATCCCATTTTTCCAGTCATCCTAGGTTGCCGGTATGTCTTTCTGGGAATGCCCAGGGAGCCAATTCATATGGGAGCAATGCAGACTCGCTCTCAGACGAAAACGGAAGAGGCAGACGCAATTGTGACTAACCCAATGCCGGGGGAGCTACGAACTGCCCA
The DNA here is from genome assembly GCA_963921405.1 of Cepaea hortensis. Taxonomy (NCBI): domain Eukaryota; kingdom Metazoa; phylum Mollusca; class Gastropoda; order Stylommatophora; family Helicidae; genus Cepaea; species Cepaea hortensis. The sequence continues at coordinate 215,048 of CAWUFQ010000410.1, forward strand.
GAGTAAGGATGATACTTTACGTCCTTGCTACAAAAAGCTGCAGAAAAGTGCTGATCCACCAGGACGGGGGCAGTACTACATGAAGAATAGGATACTCTACAGGAGAGCAGGAAGGGGAGACAACCTATACGGTCAGTTGGTCGTCCCGAAAGCTCACCGGTCCCAGATTCTTCATATGGGGCATACCATCTCCTTTAGTGGACACATGGGTATAGCCGCCACCATGCAGCGAATTTCCTGCCATTACTATTGGCCGGGAATGACAGATGATGTGCGTCGGTATGTGAAGTCATGCCCTGAGTGCCAAAGGGTGGCACCGAAACACTGGACAGCACCGGTGATGTTGGGTGAGATGCCCATCATGAACTCTCCTTTCGAGAGGGTAGCCATCGATATCGTGGGTCCACTTCCCAGGACTAGGAAGAGGAACATGTATATACTCACAATGGTGGATTGCTGTACAATGTGGGGTGAGGCTATACCGTTGACCACGATTGACTCGAAAAGAGTGGCGGACGCACTGATGGAGGCCTTTACCAGATTAGGCTTTCCGGATCAAATTCTGACGGATAATGGATCTCAGTTTTGTGGAAAACTCATGGAGGAGGTATTTAGGGTGTTTCACTCTAACCACATACATACCAGCCCTTACCACCCTCAAGCCAATGGACAAGTAGAGCGTTTCAACGGCACGTTGATGACAATGCTCAGGAAATTAGCGCAGGAAAAACCTGATAGGTGGGATGAATATATCCCAGCAGCACTCTTTGCCTATCGGGAAGTTCCTCATGGCTCAACAGGACTACCACCCGCTACGTTGCTGTTTGGTCGTCCAATCAAAGGACCGTTGGAAGCCATGTTGAGGAGTTGGACTGAAGAGGGGACGTCAGAAGAAGTGATCTCATCCTATCAATACGTGGAGGAACTGAAAGAAAAACTCCATAAGGGATGGACTCTGGCAAATCAAAACTTGAAAAAGGCCAGGAAAAGACATGCGGCCTACTACAACCGTAGGTCTAAAGAAAGATCTCTAGAGGTAGGAGATAAAGTCTTGTTGCTACTCCCAACGGGAAACAACAAACTGGAGATAGGTTGGCAAGGACCATTTCCCGTGGAAAGGGTGATATCCAGAACCAACTATCAGATCCGGATCCGGGGAAAGTCGAAGATTTTCCATATCAATCTCTTGCGGAAATACGAAGAGAGACCCGGAGACAAGGCAGCTCACCTCATGGCAATGGCAGTTGCAGTGGAGACAGAAGTGGGAACCAGCGAGGGCAGGGAATATCCCTTGGTACACCAGGAAACCTATAGGGATGTGAAAGTGAACCCTGATCTGACCTCCCAGGAGAGGGAAAGGATAACCCAGGTTCTCAAGTCTCATAAGGAGATACTGACTGATAAACCAGGACGAACGAGGTTGGTTGAGTTCGAGATGACTTTGACCACACAGGAGCCGGTTCGTCAGAAGGTTTAGCCAGTGCCATTCTCTAAAGAAAAGGCCCTGGAGAGGGAAATACAAAAACTGCTGGAGGATGACGTGATTGCACCATCCACATCCCCATACAATGCGGGGGTAGTTTTGTTACGCAAACCAAGTGGAGAACACAGGTTGTGTATAGACTACCGACTGCTGAACAGTCACACACAATTTCAGGTGGAACCTTTGCCGAATCCAACTCAGTTATTCGCTAGGCTCCATAAGGCTCGGTACTTTTCAAAGGTGGATCTGAGTCGGGGGTACTATCAGATACCAGTCAAACCGGAGATTCGACCACTGTTAGCTTTCAGTACACCCAGGGGACACTACGAATTCAAGGTCATGCCCTTTGGACTCAGCAATGCACCTAGTGTGTTTACACGCGTGATGAGGACTTTACTAGATCCGTTACAGGATCCGTCCATCATCTCATTCATGGATGATATTCTGATTTCCAGTGACAGCTTGGATGACCACTTACAATCCTTGGAGAGAGTGTTTAATAGACTCAAGGAAGCAGGGCTTACTGCTCGTCCAACCAAGTGCATGATTGGTTACCAGACTCTGGAATTTCTAGGTCACACCATCACTCCAGGACACATTGTTCCAGAAGAGAAGAACCTGGAGAAAATCAGAAATGCACCAAGGCCAAAAACGAAGAAGGATGTGCGATCTTTTCTCTCGTTGTGTGGGTTCTACCACAAATTTATCCCACATTTCACTGAACTGGGAGCTCCATTGACGGAAACCTTGAAAAAGGGATTCCCGAATCAAATCATTTGGACACCAGAATGTGAGGATACCTATAGTCAGTTAAAGGAGGCCTTGGTCAGCAAACCTGTATTACAGCTCCCTGACCTTTCCAAACCATTTGTGTTGAGAACGGATGCGAGTGCGATTGGAATTGGAGCCGCTTTATTACAGGAAGGAAAAGAAATTTCAGCCATATTTGTATGGAGTTAAGTTTCGGGTCCAGTCAGATCATCAGCCCCTGATGTTTCTGGCTACTTCTCAGAAGCTCAACGCACGTTTGATGCGGTGGTCGTTGTTACTTCAACCGTATAATTTCACAGTAGAGTACATTCCTGGGAAGGAAAATGTTGGAGCGGATTTCTTGTCAAGACACCCAGCTCCTGAAGAAGAAGAATGAATCATCTGGACTAAACTCACGGTGGAGAAGAGTGAGATGGACTACTCTCTTAGGAGGGGGCCTATGTCACAAAATGAAACCGTGTGTTTATCCGGTTGATTATTACAGAGGATTTTCGGATTAAGCGGACGATCGACCAGCGACATCTATTTGTACTAACAGAGTAAACACAGTTGTACAGGTTACATCGTGTCAGCCCATAAACACATTTGGTGGTGAGGGAGAAGGATATGGAATGGTTCCGTTTGTCATCTATACTGCCGGACATCAGACGGAAATGGCTGCTGGGATTGTCACCACGGAACAGAAGAGTGACCAGTTTGTCAACATTTGAATGCAGATGGAAGCCGTGAGATCACAGGGGCAGATGTAAAACGGAAGTACCTAGTACGGAAAACAGTGCATCTGTCAATTCTTGGTTTCCGGAACATCAAGATGATTGGCAGCTTGGTATCGAAACTCTTTGTTGGGAGTTTACAGAAACTAGCTGGCTTGTTTTGCGAATCTAGGCAATTACTGACAACTTTGACAGGATTTAAGCCAGGAAAATAGTTCTTGACAGGGGATGATTTGCCACTGTGCCACCTGTGTGGGGGAGTAAAGGATAACGTCACGTGGACAACTTTGGTAGTTTGCCATATAAACTCGAGTTGAGATCAACTAGGGTGGACTTGAATAATGCTCTAGACAGAGTGCAGGGCACTGCAGTGCCAGTGGAAATAATATCTACCGTGTGTTAATTAGTGACTTAATTTTACGCGTGCCTATATGGCAGATGTAGATATGATTTATAGGACTGCAGTAGTGCCATTTAAGGTATAACTTATTATAATATATTCGTTATAATTACTATAGACTGTGGCCTTGTTAAACTATAGTGTGATGATTAGCACTGTTAGTGGAAACTAGCTAGAGTAGTGAAGTGATTCTTGGCTCTGTTAGCTAGAATAGATTAGTGAAGTGTTGATAAGCTTTACTAGTTGAGAATTGAGTAATGAAGGATAATTGGGATCTTCCCGTAGGTGTCCCTGGTGGGCGGGGTTCCGCATTCTGTTTGCTGATATTTTTCTTTGTCATAGCCTGATTCGACTCTAGGTGGGTAGCTAATCTGCTCTATGACTAATTCTAGTTAGCTAAAGATCATTAAGCAAGGTGATAGGCTTACACTCAGCCGAAGGGATCAGTGACTACTACTATCACCAGATGTGTTGTTTCTATCCTAGGTTCCCTACCAGATCCAAGGAAACTCAACAAGTTTTTGGGAAAGAATCACATCCCATTAGGAAGAACACCAGTTCAAGAGTCACTAGAGTTGCATACAGAAACGTAACTTACGCTAGAAGGAAATTGATTCATCAAAGAGAGTGATGCATATTGATGCACCACACAGCATTAGACAGTAGTAACGAACCGAGAACCGGCTAAGAGTACCTAGTGTTAGTACAGCAACAATTAACATTAGAAATTAGCACTTATGGACTGAATGGTTCGATGTGCAACGAGGATGATCTGTCGACTAACTAACTAACTAACTAACTGCGTACACACTGCAAAAGACTTGTGCAGTTTGTTTAGGAACATTAGGAACGGACATTGTGTAGAGTGCAACCGGTCCCTGATTAACTCTTAATACCACCGGTGTCTATTTCGGATGTTCATGAAATTGGATTACCAGAGGTCTACAGAGGCAAAGCATTATCCGGCAAGATGGTTCCGGCAACGGGTGAGACGTACTTGTTCTGACGTAACGTGCTGTGGTCTATCTTTGCTGTGATCAGCTGACTGAGTTGATGTCTGAGAGACAGAGTCTACACACTTTATAGAACACGTCACACATTTTCTTCGCATACACGTCTCATACACGTTACACTTTTATTTTAATAAATTAATCTTTATTAATTTCTAGAAGCAAGAGTTGTTGAGTATGTTGCGTTGGGGAAGTATGAGAAGGGGGCATAGTACGACAGTGTGAGAGTGATAGGAAAAGGTGTCCATAGGCTGATGGAGTGTGTTGGACGGAAGCGGGTGGATTCTCCAGAATATTGAGGGGGAAAAAATATTATAATGTGGGTGTCGGCTCTCTTCACTCCAGGGACGACACTGTAAAGGAGGACACGACAGTCACTCACGCTGTTTCTTTCTCTCCTTTCATTTCTCAACGTCTCTCCCCCTCCTTTCTCTCTCTCTCTCCGTCACTCTCGTTGTTTCTTTCTGTCTTTTCATTTCTCAACGTCTCTCTCTCTCTCTCTCTCTCTCTCTCTCTCTCTCTCTCTCTCTCTCTCGCTCCGTCACTCTCGCTGTTTCTTTCTCTCTTTTCATTTCTCAACGTCTCTTCCCCTCATCTCCCCCTCTCTCTCTCTCGCTGTTTCTTTCTCTCTTTTCATTTCTCAGCGTCTCTCTCTCTCTCTCTCTCTCTCTCTCTCTCTCTCTCTCTCTCTCGCTCCGTCACTCTCGCTGTTTCTTTCTACCTTTTAATTTCTCAACGTCTCTCCCCCGTCTCTCTCTCTCTCTCTCTCTCTCTCTCTCTCTCTCTCTCTCTCTCTCCGTCACTCTCGCTGTTTCTTTCTATCTTTTCATTTCTCAACGTCTCTCCCCCTTCTCTCCTGTTTCTCTCTCTCTCCCTCTCTCTATAACAGAGTGTCTGTCTCTGTTAAGGGGATCTAGATGGGCGTGCAAGGGAAAAAGGGTCTAGCCTTCAATGCACGCGTGAGCACCCCGGTGAGATGTAAAAGTAACTAGGGATACTCACGCGTTGACGTAAGGGTAGGAAACGTATTAGTTACTAGCCAGCAGTCTTAGCGGGAGGTCGTATAAAAGTCGTCATCTTGTATGTTGAATTGGCTGGACCTCTGTTGTTTGTCTACAGTATATTCAGAGAGGATTATTATTAAGAGCCTGTAATACTGAAGCTACTCCAATAAATGCTATACATCGGGAGACTGCTGGAGTTGTGTTGTCTCTGATGCCATCGACTTCATTACTTCGCTGTACTGTTAAATCTCTCTCTCTCTCTCTCTCTCTCTCTCTCTCTCTCTCTCTCTCTCTCTCTCTCTCTCTCTCTCTCAATCACCGACACTATCGTGGTGTCTGAAAATCGTATCTTGAGAGCATTTTATTATTATTATTATTATTATTATTATTATTATTATTATTATTATTATTATTATTATTATTATTACTCAGCATTCCGAGCCATTGAGGTTCTTTGCTGCAGATACAAGCCGTCTCCATTCGTCTCTCTGGCTGACCTTCTCTTGCCAGTCGCTGATTCCAAGTGCTTGTAGGTCTGTATATATATATATATATATATATATATATATATATATATATATATATATATATATATATATATATATATATATATATATATATATATAATCTCTCCACCGTCTTCTTGGTATACCTCGGGGTCTACGGTCATTTATTTCCTGAGTGTAAGCGAGGTTTGTTTCCCTATTATCTTCCATTCTTTCTATATGCCCCAGCCATTGCAGTCAATTAGCCTTCATGATACCAGTGATTAGCGGGGACTTAAACAGATCATAAAAGTCTTTGTTGCTTCTTCTTTTCCACTCTCCACTTTGTGTATCCCTAATGGGCCTAAAGATGCGTATTAATACTTTGTTCTCAAAGGTTTGTAACAAGGCTTCGTCTCCTTTCGTTGTACTCCAGGTATCAGAGTCATACAGCACAACTGGTCTAAGCAGTGTTTTTGTATACTGTGATCTTGGTGTTACGATTATTATTATTATTATTATTATTATTATTATTATTATTATTATTATTATTATAAAATATGAGGTGCACGATGTAAAGAAAGTATTAGGTGTTCCGAGAGGTCATTTAGGCTCAGGCAAGTTGCTGAAATGTTTTCTGAAGGCCCGAAGATGAGTTTCTTAGGTCTGTGGGTTCTGACGAGGAGAACACAGCAGAGATTATCTGTGTCAATACGTTTCTATAAACTGAGGACATTAAGTCCGCAGACTAATTGTCACATGCAAAAATTCTATAAACTGAGGAGATGAGGTTCGCTGACCACTTGTCACATTAATCTATTATATAAACTAAGGAGATGATGGACAGACGACATAAGGTCCGCTGACTACGTGTCACATACATCTATTCTATAAACTAAGAAGATGAGAGAGAGACGACATGAGGTCCACTGACTACTTGTCACATTCATCTATTGTATAGACTGAGAAGATGAGGGGACATACGACAGAGGTCCGCTGATTACTTATCACATTCATCTATTCTATAAACTAAAAAGATGAGGAACACACATGAGGTCCATGGACTACTTGTCACATTCATCTATTCTATAATCTAGTGTCATGAGGTACAGATGACATGGTGTCTACTTACTACTTGTCACATTCATCTATTCTATAAACTAAAGAGAAGAGGGACAGGGGATATGAGGTCGGCTGACTACTTGTGACATTAATCTATTCTGCCAAACGTGTTCTGTTAATGCATATGAATATGAAATCAAGAATCAAACGTGTTCTGTTAGTGCATATGAATATGAAATCAAGAATCAAAAGTGTTATGTTAATGCATATGAATATGACATCAAGAATCAAACTTGTTCTGTTAATGCATCGTTTATATTTACAACATTCATTTGACAATGCTTTTATTCTATGCGAATGTATCATGCACTATTGATGAACGAAAGATGAGTGATTGGAAGGACCGAATGTAAGACGGGCCTGCGTGCCCAATTTGTTACCCTTTGAAAATAAAGTTTGTTTGTTCATTCTCTTCCCCTCGATCTTTCCATTTGTCACGATGTTCTCCAATGCCTCTCTTCTCATCACATGATCAAGGAAAGCTGTTTGTCTCTTTCTTATTATTGTATATAATGTTCTAGTTTCATTAGCCACTTTAAGGCAATCGTTGTTAGTTACTCTGGCAGTCCAAGGAATTCGCAACATTCGATTCAAATAATATTAATAAACTAAATAATATAATATATGTCTTGGTAAGTAAAGGCTGCTGGTATGCTACTGATCCCATCACCCCTTCAATGCTGATCAATGTATAAATATATGAATCTGGCACCATAGGCCTGATGCGCCCTAAGACATTTAAATAAATTCTGTTTTTCTGTCCTTTTTCTTACGAATTGTATCAGATGCTCTTCTGTGGTCATCAAAGTATAATATTTGCTTATGTTCACTTTCAGAAATTGCAGTTGTCGCTGGAATTCCAGCAGGCCCCATCAATGAGTGTGTCGAAGCCATCGAGCAAACGCCGTAAGTGGGAGCACCGTTACTAAGCAGTTTTGTCTGTGCTATAAATCTTCTCACTTCTCTGAGCAGAACCCAAGCCAGCAAAATCTATTTCAGGCAGAGGATTAAGAGGTCCAAGTGAAAACATTACAATGAAGATCAAGAAGATAGCATCAAAAAGTGAATTAGACCATGCTATTGCTGATGCGAAATACCTAATTGTCATTGACTTTTTTGCTGAATGGTGTGGCCCTTGCAAAGTCATAGCTCCGCAGATAGAGAAATGGGCAGAGGAGTTTGATGATGTCATTTTTCTCAAAGTGGATGTAGATGAAAATGATGAAGCTGCAGAGGCACACTGTATCAAGGCCATGCCGACATTCCACTTTTTTTAAAGGAGTTGGCGCCAACCAAGACAAGATCTTAAAAAAAATTGTGGCTTTGAAATAGTTCCAGAAAACAGTGTCTGTTCTTTTTATTGTTTAAATTTCTTAATTATCTGTTTACCTTTAAAGAAACCAAAAGATTGATGCAAATGTTTACAGTTGCCAGTGTGGATCATGTAAATGACTTGCTGTAGTTAAGAAAACCCACATGGCTATTTTTTGAGTGTCCAGCTAATATGTTTGTGTATGTGTCAGCGTCTCGCACGGACACCGGTATTCTAACTCCTTCACACGCACTCAAGAAAATCATGAGTCGTACGTGTGGGTTCTTTACACTTTGTTCAAGCGAACCTGATCATCATCATATCGTGCATACAGGCGGTGAATTCATTACATGCATATACAAATGCTGCCTTACAAACGCTAATAGCACACAGCCAATTACACAAGTCCTACACTCGCTATCTACAAACTAGCACTCTCGCAAAAGCTATACACTCGCTCTAGAAAACACAACGTCCTTCCCCTGAAACTGTCTGAGTCCCGTCTGACGTTTCCAAACTCGTTAGTTCGTCTCGTGGTACTAATCCACGTGCCTTTCGTGACCACCGTGCTGGCTTAGCAGTCACGTCGTACTGCAGTCCGTCCGTGTTAGGTTAGGTCATTCAGTGTACTGCCGTCTAGTCCGTTCAGGGCAGTATCCCGTGAACTTACGTCCCCTCCTATCACTCGGTCCTGTCCTGTCGATGTCCTGTCCCTGACATCTCTGTGTTCTTACCCAAGTCCTGTCTCCACTCTATCTACTGTCCTGTAGATGTCCTGTCTTATGACCTCTCTGTGTCCTGACTTTTGTCCTGTTTCTCATCTGTCCACTATACTGTAGATGTCCAGTATCTCGTTATCTCTGTAGTTCTGACTCTATTCTGTCCCTTGTCCTCTCTATGTCCTGTACCTATTCTCCCAACACTCTGGCAGTATGCAAGGTTTCATATTGTTTCAATACAGTAGTCGATTATTAAATGTGAATTATTCACTAGGAATAGTTTGGTTTTGAATTGTTTATGTTGACAATGAAACCATGTTGAGGCTGGCATTTGACTGGATTCCTCATGCTTTTGGCATTTGAAGGCTAACTCATTATGATACCTTGTGATGCATTTATAGAAAGCTGTTTAATACAATTTGAGACACTGTAGGCACGGGTAACACTTCTGGCATTCATACAATAGTTCTAAAGATGTATATAAAGCTGTGTTGAACTATTTGTTGATTTAGTTTCCCTGGACTTAAGACTGTATCAGTCTTCTGTATGTGCCCTATGATGTGCTTATAACATGTGTCAAGTGTATTCCGCTAAAATCACCCCTGATGTGTTGTGCGGTCACTGTCTGTGGCATCCGTTGTGGGGTGAATCTTCAAGTCATTTTTGTAAAAGGTGCAGTTGAGCAAATCTTATTTAAAAAGTACTTTCTAAATGTTACATTGTCATTGTGCTTGTACACACTGATTGCTGGTTTTACACATATCTTGTGTTGGCTGAGGACGTTTCCTGTTATAATGGTTCCAAGTACAAAGCCACCCAAAGGCAGATTACAAAAATAAAATAGCTGGAGGCCTTTAAATTCTAGAGTAGAGGAAGGCTGAGAAAGAGCACACAGTTTATTAAAAAAAAATGACATTGCATAAAGACACCACATTACAGATTAATAATATGGTGGAGCAGCTATCTGAAGACAAGACAGTAAAATATGCAACATGAAGCCTCAAGCGTGCAATTGTAATCTCATTTGTTAGCTCATTGTCTAGAAATGTGATATACTAGATCCTAATCTGCTGTGTGTGAACAAATGGCAATGTGATTACAATGTTATTAAACTTGCTTCACGTATGTGCTTAAAATGTTATATTTTGTGCGTTATCAGTAACATAACAAATTTCTGGTGAATCTGTATCTTGTGTTTGGATGCGAGATTTCAGATTATCCTTAAGTGTATTCTTAAATAAATGTTTGGAAGTAGTGGCCACCAACCTAACATATCTTGTCTTGATTAATCTCAGCTTTCACAAATTTAAGTTGTAACATGACATTCCAACAGCAGCGCAGTAACAGACTTACACAAGGCATAGCACACATATGTGTCTGACACTCCCATAACATGATGTATTGTCAGTGTGCTTATACACAGTCGGTGGAGGTGGAACATACGACACTGGCTGTCTGTCAGGGACAGATCTGTGATTGGGACACATGGAATCAAAGTCAGGTTACTGGCTAACAGCACCATCAGGATGGACAACTACATTGTTGCCATTAGGTTAATAGAAAGAGTTTGGGTCACACTGTGCGGTTTAAGAAAATCGTCGCAATAATTTGCAATGCTTTTATCACTAGTTACATTCAATTTTTAGCCAAGTACACCTAGGTAACTGGTTTCGGGGGTTACAAGCATACACCTTCAATGTATGCCACTGATATTGAAGCATCACTTCGAGCAACATGGTTTATAGTAATACCAAATACAAGCAAGGGCCTGAGTGGTCTCGAGGTATGGTGTCTGCCTCAAGTGCTGGAGGTCCCGGGTTCAAGCCTCGGTGAGGACCGGGATTTTTTCACGTGGACTTCTAGTAACAAAATTTTTCCTGATCTCTGGGTAGTGAGATCGGACGCCCGTGTGTATTGTTGCTCACGTAAAAAATCCCTTGGCAGTTGGAAATCAAAAAAGAATAGCCTAACGGCGCTGCCCGGACAAAATGTTGAGTTAAAAATATACCTAAAGTATTTAAGGATTCTCGCCGGTGTTACGGAGTTCGTGCACTGAACTGAGATTCTCCGGACTCAGGCTTGAGTTAGGAGTAGAACAGAGCACTTATGGGTTACATAAGTGATGTTGATCCGTCAACTAAACTGAACTAAACTAAATTATTTTAAATGAAGCACTTTAAAGATGAATGTTGTCTCAAAATAATCCAATTGATGTGGTTGTGGAATTGCGTCAAGGCCTAGTGTAATGAGGAATGAATCAAAGTATAAGTGGCGCAAGCTGATCGGTGCATCAAACTGGACTGAACTTAAACATTACAGTATTGCACAGATAAAATATGAATAAAATTAGTGGAACTGCGGTAAACGTGTGGAAATGTAAACAATATAAAATAACACAAAGCAATGCAGCTTTACAGAACAGAAATGCGAAAAATTCAGTATGTTGCGGCGACATACTTCATCAGCAAACAAATACATACACAAAACACAACATATAATCACGGAGAAGACCTTCCAGTGACTACATTACGGCATACGAACGTGATGAGAAGAATAAAAAGATGAAAATATGAGAATGAAAATTTGAAACAAAATGTTTTGCTTCTTATTTCGGAATACAAAGCTGTGAATCGCAGCCTGGGACTCTGAGATAAATAGCAAAAAAAAAAACACGTTATTTTATATTGACTACATTATGTCACATGTAAGAAGAGATATACTTGCAGTGCCCGTCTCTTCTCCAATCATATTATAAATACTGGGCCCTAGGTAATCTTCACCATGTGCCATGCTGAAAACTTAGAAACGACATGAGAATGAACCAACATACTAAGCGCTGTTATTTGTTTTGTTTCGTATATCTTCTGCAATTTCAGTGCTCAGTAATCAGACATATATTACAATACTTGTTTATTTAATTGTGTCGCATGTTTAGTTCAAATCTACTTTTTTTTATTTGACACTGAATCAGTTTCTCCACGGCATTCCAATTTTCATTCATACAATATCAATGCAAAGAATTACATGGCGGGTGGGACATTTTTTTCAATAGAGTATTAATTACAATCACAATTTGTCACAACATGAACATTTGTCACAAAATAAAACCGTGTGTTTAACCGGTTGATTATTATAGAGGATTTTCTGATTAAACGGACTATCTGCCAGCGACAACTATTTTACTAACAGTAAAAACAAATCGGATGTCAAAATCCCAGGACAATATTTGTAGTTGCACGTGTACATCTCTAACGGATTGGGAACATTCGGTGGTGATGAAGACAGGTCCCGGCAACGCTTGACAGTTTGTCAACAGTCAGAGACAAACCGGAATTGGCAGCGAGAGACAGGAAACAGTACATCTGTCAAGTCTGGTTTCCGGAACATCGAGAAGATTGACAGCGTGTTGGGAAAAACTCTTTGTTGGAACTGTACAGTAACTCTCTAGATTGTTTTGGATGTAAAAACCAGTGATGACAAATCTAACATTAATGGAGCCAGGGAGGATGGATCCCTGACAGGGGATGATCTGCCAATATGCCACCTGTGTGGGGGTATAAAGGATAACGTCACGTGGCCAACTTTGGTAGTTTGCCATATAAACCCGAGTTGGGGCTTGAAAATGTGGCTCTAGTCGGAGTGAAATGTCACTGCAGTGCGTAGTGGAAATAATATCTACCGTGTGTTAATTAGTGACTTAATTTTACACGTGCCTATAATGGCAGATGTAGATATGATTGATAGGACTGCAGTAGTGCCATTTAAGGTATAACCTATTATAATATTAGTTCTAATTAATATAGACTGTGGCCTTGTTAAACTATAGTGTGATGATTAGCACTGTTAGTGGAAACTAGTTAGAGTAGAATAGTGATATTAACTCTGCTAGTTAAGAATAGATTAGTGAAGTGTTGATAAGCTTTACTAGTTGAGAATTGAGTAATGAGGGATAATTGGGATCTTCCCGTAGATGTCCCTGGTGGGCGGGGTTCCGCATTCTGTTTGCTGATTTTTTCTTTGTCATAGCCTGATTCGGCCCTAGGTGGGTAGCTAATCTGCTCTATGACATAGTTTAGTTAGCTAAAGATCATTAAGCAAGGCGATAAGCTTACACTCAGCCGAAAGGATCAGTGACTAGTACTATCACCAGATGTGTTGTTTCTATCTTAGGTTCCCTACCAGATCCAAGGAAACTCAACAAGTTTTTGGGAAAGAATCACATCCCATTCGGAAGAACACCAGTTCAACAATCAATAAAGTTGCATACAGAACGTAACTAAAGCTAGAAGGAAGTTGATTCACCAAAGAGAGTGATGCGTACTGATGCACCACACAGCATCAGGCAGTAGTAACGAACTGAAAACATTAAGTCTAATAATTACATAGTGTGATATAATCTCGTGTAATAGAACACAAGACTTGATACTTGAGGCTAGATAGACACGAGGGAGGATCCAGTACAGTAACAATTAACATTAATCTGTGTACACACTACAAAGGACTTGTGCATTTTTTTATGAACGATAGGAACGGACATTGTGTAGGGTGCAACCGGTCCATGATTAACTGTTTAAACCATCGGTGTCTATTTCGGATGTTCATGAAATGGGATTACCAGAGGTCTACCGAGGCAAATCAGTATCCAGCAGGATGGTTTCGGCGCTGGGTGAGAAGTACATGTTCTGACGTAACATGCTGTGGTCTATCCTTGCTGGGATCAGCTGACTGGGTTGTTGTCTGAGAGTCCGATTCTACACACTTTATAGAACACGTCACACATTTTCTTCACATACACGTCTCATATACGTTACACTTTTCTTTTAATAAATTAATCTTTATTAATTTTTAGAAGCAAGAGTTGTTGAGTATGTTGCGTTGGGGAAGTATGAGAAGGGGGCATAGTACGACAGTGAGAGAGTGATAGGAAAAGGTGTCCATAGGCTGATGGAGTGTGTTGGACGGAAGCTGGTGGATTCTCCAGAATATTGAGAGGAAAAAAATATTATAATGTGGGTGTCGACTCTCTTCACTCCAGGGACGACACTGTAAAGGAGGACACGACATTATTGGGGGCTCGTAAACGGAATCTTTGGACAGCGGGATCTCTCGTAAACGGAATCCTTGGACAGCGGGATCTCTCGTAAACGGAATCTTTGTACAGTGGGATCTCTCGTAAACGGAATTTTTGGACAGCGGGATCTCTCGTAAACGGAATCTTTGGACAGCGGGATCTCCCGTAAATGGAATCCTTGGACAGCGAGATCTCCTGCAAACAGGAACCTTTGACAGTGGGATCTTCTGACAACGGGGTCTTTTGACACGGGATCCCTAGTTATAAGAGGGAGATATCATTTTGGAGAATCCAGCTAGAGTGAATGTGGATAGGGGTTAGGACTAATATCTTACCTATTCACACTTCACACGTCTGCATAGGTCTGTGGTCCTGATTCTACTCTTGTCACTGCGTGAATGTGCTGTGTGTGGTATATCTAGATTTATAGTACTTGTTCATATATCTGTATAGTAATTTGTAGTTATATTGTACTCGACCTGCTAGCTTACCTCTCTGTATAATGGCCACCCCTAAACTTACCACGTTAGAATTAAGGGCAAAGGGGGAAGACATGGGACTGTCGGGGTCTGCTCTAACGGATTACATACAGGAAGTGGAGAGAGAGTATCGTCAAGCAGAAAGGGAAGATCGAAAGGCCGAGCTGGAATTGAGAAGGATGGAGTTGGAACAAGCAGCTAAGAAATTGGAAGCTGAGCAAGCAGCTAAGAAATTGGAAGCTGAGCAAGCAGCTAGGAAATTGGAAGCTGAGCAAGCAGCTAGGAAATTTGAAGCTGAACAAGCAGCTAGAAAATTAGAAGCTGAACAAGAAGCACAGAAGAGGGAGCACGAGTACCGGATGAGGGAACTCGAGTTGAAGAGTCAATCTAATGGAGAAACTGAGGGAGCAGTTGGAGGTTCCTCCATCCCAGGGTCAACACCAGTAGGTGGACATGGGTACCATGCCATGAAGTTTCCTTTGGCGGTCTACGAGGAGGACAAAGAGAAGATTGACCAATACCTTCAACGCTTCGAGGCTATGTCAGTTGCTATGGGTCTGGAGCGTAACAAATGGAATCTTAAGCTATCCCAGGGTTTACGCGGGACCGGATACGAGGTTTATTCTCGCCTGCCACCAGGACATGAGAACAATTATGACGAGTTAAAGACGGCTCTGCTGAAACGATTCGAGGTTACGTCACATACCTACCGGAAAAAATTTCGAGCAGCGAAACGAGAACCGGGGGAGTTGTTTGCCGCCTACAGTTTGCGTCTAAAATCTTATCTCCACAAGTGGATGGATTTGGCTGGGTTCGCACATGACTATGAGAGTCTGGAAGAGCTCATGGTGGTCGACCAGCTGAAGAAGCAAATGTCTAAACCTCTCAGGACGTTCCTGGGAGAACAAGGAGCGGAACGTATTGACCTCGTGACTAAATTAGCAGAACGGTTCGTCGAGGTACATGGGGAGGCAGGGGAGAACCTTTCCACCAACTCCAAAAGTCAAGAGAAACATGACAAGAAGAAAACCAAAAACTCAGGAACAAAAAAGTGGGAACCTTATGTGCAAAAATCAGAGGATAGTTCAGAGAAGAAGAAGGAGGGAAGCAAGAGCACTTCAAGCTCTACACCTAAACGACCGTGGTCGGAGAAGTGGTGTTCAATTTGTAAGTCACCCTCTCACAATACGAGGGACTGCAAATCGAAGGCTAAGAACCCTCACTTCGCAGCATGTCAAGTGACTTCCAAGGAGGTTGTCACGGAAAATGCCAAGGTCAACAAGGAAGCTCGCCACCAGGAGAGCTCACTCAAGTCTGGCACTAGAAAATCTAGGACAGGGAAATGGTGCAACCAATGCAAGTCAAACACACACAATGCTATTGACTGCAGGGGAAAGTCAGGAGACACTCAATTCGTCGTGTGCTCAGGGAAACCTAAGGTGGAGCCCACCGAACAGGTCGAGGCCGAGGAAGAGACTCCAGACCAGGAAAAACCACCTGTAGTGGAATTGGTAGAGGTTAACGGTCGTCAAGTGGAGTGTTTATACGACACAGGACTGGACGGGGAGGCCGTGATTTCTGCGGATCTGGTACATCCAGAACAATTCACAGGTGAGACCTTGGATATACAGCCTGCACAGAAGAGTGCTGTAACCATGAAGTTGCCCATTGCTAATGTGGAGATTCGGTCAAGGTACGTCACCGGCACCATCAAGGCCGCTGTATTGACCGATCCCATTTTTCCAGTCATCCTAGGTTGCCGGTATGTCTTTCTGGGAATGCCCAGGGAGCCAATTCATATGGGAGCAATGCAGACTCGCTCTCAGACAAAAACGGAAGAGGCAGATGCAATTGGGACTAACCCAATGCCGGGGGAGCTACGAACTGCCCAGAGTGAGGATGATACTTTACGTCCTTGCTACAGAAAGCTGCAGAAAAGTGCTGATCCACCAGGACGGGGGCAGTACTACATGAAGAATAGGATACTCTACAGGAGAGCAGGAAGGGGAGACAACCTATACGGTCAGTTGGTCGTCCCGAAAGCTCACCGGTCCCAGATTCTTCATATGGGGCATACCATCTCCTTTAGTGGACACATGGGTATAGCCGCCACCATGCAGCGAATTTCCTGCCATTACTATTGGCCGGGAATGACAGATGATGTGCGTCGGTATGTGAAGTCATGCCCTGAGTGCCAGAGGGTGGCACCGAAACACTGGACAGCACCGGTGGTGTTGGGTGAGATGCCCATCATGAACTCTCCTTTCGAGAGGGTAGCCATCGATATCGTGGGTCCACTTCCCAGGACTAGGAAGAGGAACATGTATATACTCACAATGGTGGATTGCTGTACAATGTGGGGTGAAGCTATACCGTTGACCACGATTGACTCGAAAAGAGTGGCGGACGCACTGATGGAGGCCTTTACCAGATTAGGCTTTCCGGATCAAATTCTGACGGACAATGGATCTCAGTTTTGTGGAAAACTCATGGAGGAGGTATTTAGGGTGTTTCACTCTAACCACATACATACCAGCCCTTACCACCCTCAAGCCAATGGACAAGTAGAGCGTTTCAACGGCACGTTGATGACAATGCTCAGGAAACTAGCGCAGGAAAAACCTGATAGGTGGGATGAATATATCCCAGCAGCACTCTTTGCCTATCGGGAAGTTCCTCATGGCTCAACAGGACTACCACCCGCTACGTTGCTGATTGGTCGTCCAATCAAAGGACCGTTGGAAGCCATGTTGAGAAGTTGGACTGAAGAGGGGACGTCAGAAGAAGTGATCTTATCCTATAAATACGTGGAGGAACTGAAAGAAAAACTCCACAAGGGATGGACTCTGGCAAATCAAAACTTGAAAAAGGCCAGGAAAAGACATGCGGCTTACTACAACCGTAAGTCTAAAGAAAGATCTCTAGAGGTGGGAGACAAAGTCTTGTTGCTACTCCCAACGGGAAACAACAAACTGGAGATAGGTTGGCAAGGACCATTTCCCGTGGAAAGGGTAATATCCAGAACCAACTATCAGATCCGGATCCGGGGAAAGTCGAAGATTTTCCATATCAATCTCTTGCGGAAATATGAAGAGAGACCCGGAGACAAGGCAGCTCACCTCATGGCCATGGCAGTTGCAGTGGAGACAGATGGGAACCAGCGAGGGCAGGGAATATCCCTTGGAACACCAGGAAACCTATAGGGATGTGCACGTGAACCCTGATCTGACCTCCCAGGAGAGGGAAAGGATAACCCAGGTTCTCAAGTCTCATAAGGAGATACTGACTGATAAACCAGGACGAACGAGGTTGGTTGAGTTCGAGATGACTTTGACCACACAGGAGCCTGTTCGCCAAAAGGTTTACCCAGTGCCATTCTCTAAAGAAAAGGCCCTGGAGGAGGAAATACAAAAATTGCTGGAGGATGACGTGATTGCACCATCCACATCCCCATACAATGCGGGGGTAGTTTTGTTACGCAAACTAAGTGGAGAACACCGGTTGTGTATAGATTACCGACTTCTGAACAGTCATACACAGTTTCAGGTGGAACCTTTGCCGAATCCAACTCAGTTATTCGCTAGGCTCCATAAGGCTCGGTACTTTTCAAAGGTGGATCTGAGTCGGGGGTACTATCAGATACCAGTCAAACCGGAGATTCGACCACTGTTGGCTTTCAGTACACCCAGTGGACACTACGAATTCAAGGTCATGCCCTTTGGACTCAGCAATGCACCTAGTGTGTTTACTACACGCATGATGAGGACTTTACTAGATCCGTTACAGGATCCGTCCATCATCTCATTCATGGATGATATTCTGATTTCCAGTGACAGCCTGGATGACCACTTACAATCCTTGGAGAGAGTGTTTAATAGGCTCAAGGAAGCAGGGCTTACCGCTCGTCCAACCAAGTGCATGATTGGTTACCAGACTCTGGAATTTCTAGGTCACACCATCACTCCAGGACACATTGTTCCAGAAGAGAAGAACCTGGAGAAAATCAGAAATGCACCAAGGCCAAAAACGAAGAAGGATGTGCGATCTTTTCTCTCGTTGTGTGGGTTCTACCACAAATTTATCCCACATTTCACGGAACTGGGAGCTCCGTTGACGGAAACCTTGAAAAAGGGATTCCCGGACCAAATCATTTGGACACCAGAATGTGAGAATGCCTATAG
Organism: Cepaea hortensis; assembly: GCA_963921405.1. NCBI lineage: Eukaryota > Metazoa > Mollusca > Gastropoda > Stylommatophora > Helicidae > Cepaea > Cepaea hortensis. Next base: position 233,798 of record CAWUFQ010000410.1, read on the forward strand.
TCAGTTAAAGGAGGCCTTGGTCAGCAAACCTGTATTACAGCTCCCTGACCTTTCCAAACAATTTGTGTTGAGAACAGATGCGAGTGCGATTGGAATTGGAGCCGCTTTGTTACAGGAAGGAAAAGACGATGCTTCGGTTTTGAAACCTGTGGCATATGCAAGTAAGAAACTTCTACAGGCGGAGAGGAAATATTCAACCGTCGAGAGAGAGTGCTTGTCCCTCGTATGGGCAGTGCAAAAATTTCAGCCATATTTGTATGGAGTTAAGTTTCGAGTCCAGTCGGATCATCAACCCCTGATGTTCCTGGCTACTTCTCAGAAGCTCAACGCCCGTTTGATGCGGTGGTCGTTGTTACTTCAACCTTATAATTTCACAGTAGAGTACATTCCTGGGAAGGAAAACGTTGGAGCGGATTTCTTGTCAAGACACCCAGCTCATGAAGAAGAAGAATGAATCATCTGGATTAAACTCACGGTGGAGAAGAGTGAGATGGACTACTCTCTTAGGAGGGGGCCTATGTCACAAAATAAAACCGTGTGTTTAACCGGTTGATTATTATAGAGGATTTTCTGATTAAACGGACTATCTGCCAGCGACAACTATTTTACTAACAGTAAAAACAAATCGGATGTCAAAATCCCAGGACAATATTTGTAGTTGCACGTGTACATCTCTAACGGATTGGGAACATTCGGTGGTGATGAAGACAGGTCCCGGCAACGCTTGACAGTTTGTCAACAGTCAGAGACAAACCGGAATTGGCAGCGAGAGACAGGAAACAGTACATCTGTCAAGTCTGGTTTCCGGAACATCGAGAAGATTGACAGCGTGTTGGGAAAAACTCTTTGTTGGAACTGTACAGTAACTCTCTAGATTGTTTTGGATGTAAAAACCAGTGATGACAAATTTAACATTAATGGAGCCAGGGAGGATGGATCCCTGACAGGGGATGATCTGCCAATGTGCCACCTGTGTGGGGGAATAAAGGATAACGTCACGTGGCCAACTTTGGTAGTTTGCCATATAAACCCGAGTTGGGGCCAACTAGGGGGACTTGAAAATGTGGCTCTAGTCGGAGTGAAATGTCACTGCAGTGCGTAGTGGAAATAATATCTACCGTGTGTTAATTAGTGACTTAATTTTACACGTGCCTATAATGGCAGATGTAGATATGATTGATAGGACTGCAGTAGTGCCATTTAAGGTATAACCTATTATAATATTAGTTCTAATTAATATAGACTGTGGCCTTGTTAAACTATAGTGTGATGATTAGCACTGTTAGTGGAAACTAGTTAGAGTAGAATAGTGATATTAACTCTGCTAGTTAAGAATAGATTAGTGAAGTGTTGATAAGCTTTACTAGTTGAGAATTGAGTAATGAGGGATAATTGGGATCTTCCCGTAGGTGTCCCTGGTGGGCGGGGTTCCGCATTCTGTTTGCTGATTTTTTCTTTGTCATAGCCTGATTCGGCCCTAGGTGGGTAGCTAATCTGCTCTAGGACATAGTTTAGTTAGCTAAAGATCATTAAGCAAGGCGATAGGCTTACACTCAGCCGAAAGGATCAATGACTAGTACTATCACCAGATGTGTTGTTTCTATCCTAGGTTCCCTACCAGATCCAAGGAAACTCAACAAGTTTTTGGGAAAGAATCACATCCCATTCGGAAGAACACCAGTTCAACAATCAATAAAGTTGCATACAGAACGTAACTAAAGCTAGAAGGAAGTTGATTCACCAAAGAGAGTGATGCGTACTGATGCACCACACAGCATCAGGCAGTAGTAACGAACTGAAAACATTAAGTCTAATAATTACATAGTGTGATATAATCTCGTGTAATAGAACACAAGACTTGATACTTGAGGCTAGATAGACACGAGGGAGGATCCAGTACAGTAACAATTAACATTAATCTGTGTACACACTACAAAGGACTTGTGCATTTTTTTATGAACGATAGGAACGGACATTGTGTAGGGTGCAACCGGTCCATGATTAACTGTTTATACCATCGGTGTCTATTTCGGATGTTCATGAAATGAGATTACCAGAGGTCTACCGAGGCAAATCAGTATCCAGTAGGATGGTTTCGGCGCTGGGTGAGAAGTACATGTTCTGACGTAACATGCTGTGGTCTATCCTTGCTGGGATCAGCTGACTGGGTTGTTGTCTGAGAGTCCGATTCTACACACTTTATAGAACACGTCACACATTTTCTTCACATACACGTCTCATATACGTTACACTTTTCTTTTAATAAATTAATCTTTATTAATTTTTAGAAGCAAGAGTTGTTGAGTATGTTGCGTTGGGGAAGTATGAGAAGGGGGCATAGTACGACAGTGAGAGAGTGATAGGAAAAGGTGTCCATAGGCTGATGGAGTGTGTTGGACGGAAGCTGGTGGATTCTCCAGAATATTGAGAGGAAAAAAATATTATAATGTGGGTGTCGACTCTCTTCACTCCAGGGACGACACTGTAAAGGAGGACACGACAACATTAAGTACATAAGTACATATCAATATCAAATAGGGAATCCTTTGAGGCCATAAAGACAGTTCATAAATAAACACACATGCCTCTACTCCCTTCTTCTATTTCTATGAGCCCCAAACAACGCGTCAAGTGTTTACATAAGTACTCTGAAAGAATATAGAACAAAAAAAAAAAAACATTCTCACACATTTCTTCTGCGTTTCCTCTCTGAGAAGGCTAGTTACCGGATCTCATTACCCAAGAGATCAGGGGGAATTGTGATATTACACACCAATGGTTGTGGGGAACAGTTTCCAGTCATATCCTGGGGATAAACCTGGTACTTTCAGTGCCTGAGGCGGATACTGTAACATCTCACACTCCCCACACTGACACATACAAATTGTAAATTACTGTGGCTAGTAATTGGATTCGGGGGGGGGGGGGGGGTGCTGCTGCACAATGCTGCCCAATCACAAACAGCCAAAACATGCTGGGTTTGACTGCGACGTCCTGTAAATGATATGCAACTAACTTTCAAAACCCCATGTGGCACATATCAACAGTTGTGTTTACCTTGTCGAGCCAAGAACACAGAGCTGATCTAAACCACTGGTTGATCGCTTGAGACGCCGAACCATGACCCCCCCCCCCCCACCCCCACCCCCTTATCGGCATGACACATGATGATGATATCGTTTCCAAATATTTATTCTAATAATAAACTCGCTCTTATTCTAACGAGAAAATAATATTCTATAATAAAATACACGTTCACAATGCTGTTGTAAAATACATGTATAATTTCTTCAAAAGGGCTAGAAGTCCAAATTACCTTCCGATCGTTAACAGTACAAAACAAGAGTAACGAACCCTGTTCGCCCAATCATGTTTATTGATTATACGGTAATAATAAATAAATGTTTGCATTACCTTTACAGGACATCGCTGTCAACATCAGCATCTTTCAGCTGATTATTGATTTCTCGGCAAGATTGCGCTCAGTAGTTTGCCATTGCTTTCTGAGCGGCCGGCTCACATACCCAGTAAGTTACCGACGCGATTCGAACCACTGCTGATTCTCACCGTCGTCACGTTACTTACGAGAGTATACGAGATTACGGAGAAACGTCGCTAACCTCTAGGCCAGGAAGCTGGCGATTATATGGTGCTGGCCACATATTTCTATAGACTCAGTGGGTATGTAAATATCCCCAATATCAAGTTCCTGGCTGGGTCATACTGAAAGCCTAGGTCAGTTTACACAAACGTTGCCTCGATGGAGATTCAAACACGTTGCCATCAGGCGAACAGGCAAACATGATAGCCTTGCGCTACAGTGGTTCCCAATTATTAACAGTAGCTACGTAAACTAAAGTAGTCAAACATTACATAATCTTGTTTCATTTTAAACAATCAACTCTAACAATCAATTACTCAACAGTTCTAAGAATCAACAGCTGTAAGAGTGCATTAATTCACTAGTACCACAAATCTATACGTATCCTTTGGGAAATCAACTGCGCAAGAATCCACTTTTTTATTACCATTTCACTTTTTTTTTACAGTTGCATATCCCTCACAGCACGTTGCAGTCAACACCAGCATTTTACTGCCGTTGTTGATGTCTTGCAAGTTTTACGCTCAGTCGTTTGCCATTCCTTTCTCAACAACAGGCTCCCATACCAATACGTTAAAACTAGCGCGACACGGTCTGCTGCCAAATCGGTCGCCGATGTGTTTCGAACGCGGGTAAGCAGAGTTACGAATTGCGTCCGCAACGCTTTCGTGCGCCTTTATTCATGATAACTGTACTTTTATACAGTGTTTCTACAAGTTCACGTTCGTGAGCCTTTATGTCTGAAAACTATATATTTAGTCAGTTAGTCAGTTAGTCAGTCGGTCGTGGTTCCAACATCACGGCAACGGGTCGTCCCCATATTGCTCCGTTCCTGTGCCAGTGAATACCACACAAAATGCTCCTCACTGCCCAGTGTGAACAATGGAATAGGCAGGAGTATCGGCAACAGCCCGCACAGGTACACTGTGCATAATGCCGCCGCCAGAATGCCAACACAAAAATCCTCCACAAACAAAAGTACAGTTCATTGTCGATGGAAACGGCAGTCACCAGAAAGACTTCATTGAACCGGGTTTTATCCCATATGGTTCGGTCTCTTTCCGCAGGACAACCCGCCGAAAGTGCCGCACAAAGCACGAACTTCGTAGCTCCAGTGGCGACACCCAGGAATCTCCTGAAAAATGCACTTGTGAGACCGAAAAGGCAAACCAGTCAATCCAGCAACAGCCGACTGCCATCGTTCTGAACATGCAGTTCACACTACAGACAACCGCGGACAGATGTAAAAGCATTCCACGCGAAACTCACAGCTCACAGTGTCGCGCCACGCACTCACTAAGTAGCAGGGCGACGGAACCATATCCTCCTTAGTCGCCTCTTACGACATGCATGGTAAGCAACAGTGTTACTATTCTTTGCTCCCCCGTATGGGCCCCGGCAACACACGGGCGACCCAGGTATAATAGTACAGGGCTCAGAAGTCCAGGAACCCATGCGCATTGCAACCTTACGCTCATAAAGGACTGCCGCAACCCATCTAACAAGGCAAGGGTAGACTTCCATGTCCAACAGCGTGTATATCAATCGATCATACTTGATCATGTTATACGCATCCTCCAGGTCAAGAGCTACCGCCACTGTCTCTTGTTTATCCTGGAAGCCCTTGTAGACATCAAATGCAAAAGTTGCAGCATTGGCCCAGGTGTCCTTCCCAGGCCGGTAACTCCCAAGTCCTTGGGGAAGCAGATTACGACTTTCCAATTGTCGCTGGAGCCTGCGTACTACCATCTTTTCGAGGACTTTGCCATACGTGTTTTGCAGGGTTATGATTCGGTATCCATTAAGTCTGGAGTGATCCTTACCTGGATTTGGGCGTGGGACCAGGTAGCTATGCAGCCAATCGTGGGGCATTTCTGCCGTATTGATGCTTAGGTTGAAACAAAGAGCCATCTCCTCCAAGTCCCCATCATTTATGTTCCTCATATGGGAGTACCTCACACCATCCGGATCTGGCACTGTGTCTTTAGCCAGCTTCGGTACCCGTCTAATGTCCTCCACTTTAATCTCATAGTCCTCCTTCCTAGTGACCCGTGACAAGGCTTCTCTGACGTTATCTCTAATAGCCTTATCTTGCTGATCCGTCTGTTTTAAAAATAGCTTAAGAAAAGCATCCCTTTGTCCTTGTCAGTTGTCATAGGTCGGTTGTTATCATCATAAACGGTACCACGTGTTCCAGGCATCGCCTGTCTCTTCATCCGCCGATGCAGCCTCCAGAATTTTCCCAATGTCACATCCCCGCCGACTTCATTGATAAACTGTTCCCACTTAATCCTCTTTGCCTCTGCTGCCTGGAGTTTAAAATCCTACACCTTTACTTTTTTATACCTTTCAGCCTCTTCCAACTCTGTGTCAACTGAATTGGTTGCTCTCCGCACCCTCTGCCAATTCCTTATAGCCGCCCTCTTTTCCGTCCATGAATTCTCGACCTCTGGTGTCCACCATGGTGGTTGGGTGAAGATTCTGTTGGTTGAGATCTTCCCTGTGATCTAAGGCGCCCCAAGAGCGAAGAGTGGTCGTGATCATAACTGAATGCCCTGCGAGCTCTTATAGCCCTAACTGTGCTGGACTTAGGTATCAGCACAGAACAGGGGAGGTGGTCATACTTCCATGGTCTCCAATTTTACTAATAGAACTCTGTCGGACACAGCCCAATATCCTTTAACAGAATTTGATGTTTGCCGATCTAATATAATGGCTACACCTATTTGCCTTTCTTCTCCCCCGGGATATCTAAAAGTCCTCTCCTGTCTTGATCCCTGCTCCTTTCCATCTCGTTTTACACATTCCTAATATAATAATCTTCTCTCTTTCTATTTCTTGTTTGATGATTTCTAATTTTTTATCCGAACTTATTGTTCTAACATTCCAAATTCCTACTTTTAATGATAGTAATCTTTTGCACCTAGTAGCCTGCTGATGGTCTGGAGTCACACCCCCCCCCCCCCGCCATGGGTAGTAGTTATTATGCCTTTTTGAAGCACAAACTATCGACTGTCAAAACGGCAAGGTGCCAATGATATATAGACACAGACATACACACCGGGTGTTTGGACAGCCTCAATACACTTTGTATGTAGAACAAATTTTTAAAATGAAGTGCACGACATCATCAAAAAATATGCTTAAAAATTCATTAAATTAGTTAACAATAGTCACTGCTATGGCCTAACACAGTTTTGGGGAAGCTGAAAAGTACCAATGAAATACAGTATTCATAATAACAGGTGTTGGAAAATTCCACCACAGGCTTCAAGGCATGACTGTACACGTCTCTTCATACTGTCAAATACCTTCTGCAGGTGTCTGTTGTTATTTCTTGAATGGTAATAATTCTGATCGCTTTTTTTTTAGGTCCTCATTTATAAACATTTCCTTTCAAGAAACCCCATAGATAATAATCTAATGGAGCTAGATCTGGAGAACGAGTAGTCACGTTCATTCCACGTGATATTGTGCAATTTGTGAAAATGTCTTCCAAAAAAAAAACGCAGTGATGCTCTAGCTACCACTACCAGATCATGGAGCATCTTCCACATTTTCTGTAGCAAGAAACTTTTTCATCAAATTTCTAACCGTAATGCGATGAAGAGATTGTTTATCAGGAAGGAAAATCTTGCTATAAATCGTTGAACAACCATCCGTGTGTATCTACCGCCATTTTGAAACACTTGTTCAACCAAAAATATTCTTTCTTTCATTGATAACACCATTCTGTTTGGAGTGCAAATAGTTACTCAAGCAGATGACAGCCATTCGCTGCATATTGCTTCATGATGGACTGTGAAGCACATTTTGGATGACGTCATGTACTACATGTTTCAAATTTGTCCTATAAACAAAGTGTTGAGACATTACAAACACCAGGTGTGTGTGTGTGTGTGTGTGTGTGTGTGTATATATATATATATATATATATATATATATATATATATATATATATATATATATTCGCGCTCGCTCGTTTTCAACTCAAGTGTAGTCCATACACACTTTTTATAGTAGTGCTGGACTGAATTTTGCATGTGGATTAGCTTTCCCTATTAGTGTCCCTCGCCATCAGGCGAACCCACTCTGACTTCAGAGGTACTTGTAATTTACGTCCCCAGGTCAAGGACGACAGATCAACATTTTAGTCCAGCTGTTCGGTGTAGGAGTTGAACCGCTTACCTCGGCATCAGGATGTTTAAGAACACGCGTTCTTACCCATTCGACCATGCTGACATATCCAATGTTATTAAAGCAACGGCAAACAACTGAACGTAAACTTGCCAAGAAATCACAAGCAGCCAAAAGTATATGTGTTTACTTGGCCTCTGTCAGAGAATGTGGCATATCAACAAATAAAAAGGAAAAGAGAAATGTTTCTTATATGAAAAAATATTAGGCAAAAGAAGCAGAGGCCAAAAAAAGTTATGTATGAAAAGCTACAACTGGGCAACAAATAATATAAACAACACCTAATGTATAATAATAAATGGAGGTCAGCATGGCTGAATGGATTACAGCGTTTGCTCTAAAACTTAAGGTGTGGTAATGGCAAGGTAGCAGGTTAAACCTTACATCTGACAGTCGGAATAAAATGTTAACCTCTCGTCCTTGACATGGGGATGAAAATTACAAGTACCTCTGAATTCGGAGTGGCTTCCCCTGGTGGTGGGGGAGCCACTGGTAATAAGATAAGCTAGCCAGTGGACTTGAATTCAAAGCAAGTGAACCAAAAACAAAAATAATGAATGACAGGAGTGGAGAGTCATGATTGGCAATACCGGCTTGATGCTAGGCACCTGGAGAAGAATCATAGCAGGTTGCCAGATTCATATTTTGTAACGTTAACAAACAGAAGTCCTCCTCTCCTGTCCCATCTTGAATGTGTAGGAAACATTTCTCTCTCCCAACAACTGCATGCTCCATATACAGGCCCAGTCATCATCATGTGCCCTGTCAAAATGCATAGCCATTCATGTACCGTCACAGATCGTGGTCCTTAGTGGTCAGAATCAACTCTGGTGATGATATTCTGTCTTAGGTCATGCAGCATCATTTCTCTCAAATGCCTCTGCCTCTTCTACCACTGTTCTTTCCAATGTCTCAATGTTTTTCAATGCCTCTCTTCTCATTATCTGACCAAAGAACATTGCTGGTCTCTTTCTTAAAAATGTCTGTGATGTTCAACTTTCCTTAACCTCTCCCAGGCACTCATTCACAACATTCTTTTCAGTAACCACATATTCACTGCCCTCATCCAACTCACTCCAAGCTGTCCATCTTTTGCTGTCTCCTGCTGCTTCATCCATGTCCTCTAAATATGATTCAGCCCTGTCTCTAATTCTACACATAACACTGACCACATCAATCTCCGAGTGCTGATTGGTATATAAATATATGGTTTAGCAGCAAATGCCCAATGAGCCTTAGGCATGTAATAGAGACTTTTTCTATTTCTTTTATGTCTCTAACTCTGTGTGTGTTTCTACCTCTCCCTGTATGTCTTTTGTGCCGTGGGTTCCAGACACAGTAGTTTCCTGTTATACTATTCTCACGCTATCACAATGTGTGTCCTTTTCAGGGCCAACATCTTTTTGTCACCTGCTGATTATACATTGGCACCTTGCCGTCTTGATAGACAATAGTTTGTTACTTCGTGCTCCAAAAAGACATAATCGTGCTTAGTAGGTTTCCATGTCTCTCCACAGATCTGTCCTGGGTCAACTCTGCTGATGACATTTGCCCATGTGACTGTCTCTGTCCAGGGTTTGCGCCTATAGAATAATGTTCTAATTGTGCAGCTACCTCCAGTTATGACATGTGAGTCCCAAGTACACACGCATGCTGTATTAGTTTCATTGTGATGAAGCTTATATCAAACCCTTAACCAAAAAACAACAAAAACAGAATTTTGAAATACATAAGCACAACATCATCAATATTATAATTCTCATAAATTATTTCATTTGTTTTTATTTATAACTCACATACAGTTATGCATCAACATTAATTTTTATGTAATATGAATTTAAAAGAAACCATGTTTTATTTTTAACAGTAAAGTAACGTAACCACAAACACATAACAATACCTGTAATGGTACATAAATATATAACTTCGTGGTGAACATATATTATTCATTGATATGTCAATAAAAGGAATCATATTTTTCAATATTTTACTATTAACAGTAAATTCACGAAACACAATCTTCCTACCAACTCTGCTACCAATGCCAAACCTGGACAGTGTCAGAAAAAGAGAAAAGAAAACTGCAGTGGAAATGAGATTCCTGAGAAGAATACTCAGTGTATCAAAAAGAGAAAATCAGAAATTATGACTAAACTGGGGTTATAGCAGTGCTACATTTCATTAGAAAACAGCAAGTTAAATGGCTCGGCCATGTAATTAGGCTACCTGCTAACAGTATACCACAACAAGCAATGATGTACAAACCAAATGGAATCAGAAGAAGAGGGTGACCATGTAAATGATGGACAGAGAGAGTAACACCCTTGGGAATCTTGATATATGAAGCCTATAAATAGGCACTCTCCCGCTGTTTATGCTTCACCTCGACACTGCAAGGTACAAGAGAACTGAGATGAGATGAATGAAACCATCAACAGATATAATAGTGCCATTCAGGTTAAATAATTATATTCTATGTATGTTGTACATACATTAATCATTGAGAGGGAAGAGGTCTCTGTGGCAGGAAGTGGTCAAGCAGACTGCCTTGTGTACTAAAGGCTTTGGTTTATTTCTCCACTTCGTCATTTGAATTATGCAGTCCAAATATGAACCCATGGTCTCCAGTGTGTGAGATAGACAACCTGACCCATTCACCACAGAATTCTCGATTGTGTAAAATAGTGTGATAAAAAACATTTACTGCATGAGTGTTCAGCACATGTAAAACAAAAGTTGGATGTTCTCAAGTGATGATTTAATTTCAAATTTTTCCACACCCGACAACATTTACAGCAATCAAGTGCATCAATGTATAGTTTAGGAGATACATCAACAAAATGGAAAGAAACTGTGTCCATTGCTGGTGTTATTGAGTCTACGGCTGATTTAAACAACAGTTTGGCTTTCAACAATTGCGGGAGAGGTAACTTGTTAACACGGTTCTCACGGCCAGGGGCTGTCCCCACAGCAGTTGATACTTCCACAAAAGCCAGCCTGAACAGGGACACTGGCTGTGAAGACATCTCACCAAGCAGATTCAAGCACTGTGTTTGTTTTTCCTTTTCCAGATATGAACGAACAGGTTTGTTATGTGTTAGCGATGTCAGATCAGACTTTTTAAGCCACATGATGTCAACAAAATGACGAGCCAGGGATGAATTACCACTTAGCACTGCTGTACACAATGGTGATATATCAAATGTGGGATCAGCAGGTGAGAAGTTAAATGGTGAGAAATTAAATGGATAGAATGGGATAGAAAAGTTATAGTATTCATCTGACCTTACAGTTACTAGACCGGTTCCATTTGTTATAAATTTACGAATAGTGTCACTGTCGTTACAAAATAACATTCTATGAATCATTTTAGGTTGTAGATAAGACAAATAGGCACCATGAGCTAGGAACATTGCTAGGCAGGCTATGAAATCTGTTTGATGATAACTATCCACGGACTGGAAGTATGACATGGCTGTCTTTGTCCTATCTGTTTTACTGACTGCATTAATGTCAGCTCCTGCATCCAGTAGAATCTGTACAGCCTTTTTTCTGTACCTGCTTGCAGCCAACATTAATGGTGACAGGCCATCATCATTTTGCAAGTTAACATCACAACCTGCATTAATTAGAATGGTTACAATGTCATCAGCCCCATCATCATAGTCATAAGTAGCGTAATTAGTGGTTCTGTTTATTGCGTACAGCAAGGCTGTATTGCCTTTGTTATCTGTCATATTGATATCAGGGTTGTGATTTATCACCTCCTTGACCACAGCTACATTGCTGTATCCTGCTGCTTGCATCAAAACTGTTAATCCTTTGTTATTTTTTGATGTGATAAAATGTTTGTCTTTAGCACATTTGAGTAGAAATTCAGCATTGCTGTCACAACCTTGATAGGCAGAATAGGAAAAGGCAGTATCACCTTTGTTGTCTCTCCAGTTAACATCAGCCCCGTAGTCTAATAGTAACTGAAGCAGATCTGTACTGTTGTTGGTTAAAGCCGCAAGCATTAATGGCGATGTATCACCACAAATATTAGGAGAAGCCCCATTTTCAAGCAGTACTTTAACTACCTGTAGCCTAGATGCCTGGCACATATCATCCCTAACTAGAAGCACATACAGAGGAGTGTAGCCACCACATGATTCTACCAGCTTATTTACATCTGCTCCTTTCTGAATTAGAAATGAGGCAACTTCTCCATTACCGGACTCAGCTAACAGTTCTTCCAAACAAGGATACTCGCCCGTAATGTCAAGAATATGGCTAATTAATTCAATACTGTCTTCTAGTACTGCTGATTTTAACACATACCGCTGATGTTTACAAATAAATTGTTGAGTTTCATGCCTGCTATACGCAAGCAGGAAGTTCATGTAGGCCACACTCGGATTATATATACATCTGCATAAAGCATCCTTGATGTTAAAGTTTGCACCATGATGCAGTAGAAGTTTAGCGCAGTCCATGTGGCCATTAACAAGGGCCAGGTAAACTGGTGAGTAAAGCAGTACTTTATCATGACGGTAGGCCTTATATTTTAACATCACTTCAGTCTTGTCATAATGACTACCTTTATTCATTGCAATATATATCGGGGGTAACCCTAATTGTCCATGTATCTTGTTCACATCAGCACCATGCTGGCAGAGCAACTCAACCAGAGGATAACTGCCAGCTTTAATTGCCACAGACAGAGGGAAAACTGATGGCCTACCATTCACATCCGCTCCTAATCCCAAGAGTCGTTTGACCATTGCAACGTGATCTTTGCTAATCTGGCTAAATCCATGAAGAAAAAAGTTTGTGTAGGCATTACTGACCATCCTGGTCTTAACTTGTTCATCTAAATCTACACAGTCAAAAAATATATCCATAAATCTTACATTGCAAGTTTGAACTGCAATGTCTAGGGGTGTTTTTTCACTTTCATAAAATGTATATTTGTTCGCTCTCCTCCACACAGCATCAGAGATGAGTTCCCTACTCAACAGTTGCATGCCCTCTGCTGCATTCATGCATGTGTTGAGTCCAGTGGTTTCAGAAGCAGGCCTTCCTTCTTGTGTCAGACACTCTTCTGTTGATTGGATCCTGTCTGCAGCAGCAAGTCTTGACATCTTCCAGTTCTGGTATTTTCTAACCTGAAATAATAACAATACAATAACTTCAACATCATGTCTTATTCTCTCTAAATATTCATCAAGTGCAAAAGTACAAAAACTTGTGTTACTGTGATCAAATGTAATAAATATTGATCTGGCATGTTCTGAAATTCTGGAATATAACATCATTCTAAATCCTTAAAAGGGCTGCACAAAAAGAAATATTTTACGTATTTTCTTATACCAAAAATGTTGCAACACCAATGTGTGTGTGTCCAACTGAATGTGCACAATTGCAGTCACCAGCAGAGATAGTGCCACTGAAATAGTTCACAAAAATGGCACTTACTAACAATCACCTGCCTAACAACGAATTCTTGGTCATGGAGAAAGAAAGAATAATTCATAATGTTGTGATGGATGTTGTGCATTCGGTAGGAAGATTTTGCTTTGCCATTTGATATGAAATAGCAGTTGATAGAAGCTAGGTGCGAAGTTCAGAGTTGTGGTTTCAGAGAGTGAAGAGACCAAGTTGCATGAATGCCCATGTTTGGGGCATCCTGCTACAGCCAAAATCCTAAACATGTTGGAGTGTGCAGATGCCATTATTCATCTGAATGATCACATAGCAAGGCAGTAATTGCCCTTACAGTTTTCTGACAGGGGGTAAAGAGTGATGACAATAAGCAGTGCCCTTGAAGATTAGAAGGTATCTTCTTTTCGTTCATCCGGAGTGTTTTTTCAGATGTCATTGCGGTGTGTCTGTTATGCGCCCTTGGGCCGAAACCCGTAGGCCAACACATCGACTTTAGCGTGCTTTTTTGACCAGGTAGCATACCTGGGAGACTCTCACTTCTGTGGTGCCATCTACAACCATGCTGGCCAAGGTTGAACGGTCGAAGACAACGGTCATCCCTCAAAGGAAGGCAGGGACAGTCCATAGCATTTTCCGCCATCCAAGGTTGCTTCCATAGTTGCAGGGCCGACACATAACGCCCTGGATCTGGGCTCACCGAGGGAAATCGTCACGTCCTGCTCATGGCTGCTTTGAATCCTCACTTCTATATATTGGTCATTTCGTTTTCCCCGGGCCATTCCCGCACAAACCAGACATGTTCGCAGACGGCATCCACTCAGCGAGTTTTCGGACATGTGCTTGTCGTTGCGCCCATCAGAGCTGTTCCAGGCACGACAGACATTCGGAAACTACCTAGTCAGAGCTGTTCCGAACAAGAGCGGCATTCGGAAACTAGGTAGTCAGAGCTGTTCCTAGCACGAGAGACATTCGGGCGAGACATTTCACTCGGACGTAATTGCGTAGTGTCAATTTTTAGTTTGCCACCCGTAGGCCGACACTTCCGACTTCTGGCGGGCATTTTTTAGTGAGGTTAGCCTTCCTCCGGTTTCGAGACACGTTAGACTGTTGTAATGTCACCCACATCTCAGCTGGTCAAGATAGAACGATCAACGATATCGCGGACGGCCCTCAAGGGAAGGCAGGGGCAGACCATGGGCATCATCTCACTATCCAAGGAGGCTTCCATAATTGCAGAGCCGGCACATATTGCTCTGAGACTGGGCTCACCCAAGGAGTTTCCACGTCCTGCTCATGGCTGCTTTTGTTCCTCACTTCCATGTGTTGAGCAGCCCGCTTGCCACTGATCGCTCGAGCACGCACCAGGAGCGGTCAGATTGCGGGCGACATCCACTCGGTAAGCTTTTGCTTGTGACTTCAACCCACGCAATAGGTTCGCTCGCCGTGCGTTCCATTTTGCGTTGAGACGTTCTTCCACTTATATCTACACTCTCTATGAGTTAGATACAGAGTTTCCGCAACCATCCCCTTCGACTGGGGCACTTTTCTGTCTTTTTTGTACTCGCTCACGAGGTAGGCTACATGTGCTGCCGGCTCAGCACCTTACCTTCGTGCAGCAGCGAACGGGAAACGGTCAGGCCCTCTCATCCGGGAATCCCTCATATCCCCCAGCTGAGAGCCTTCGAACATGTATTAGACCTGAGCATGTAGCTTGCTCAGTATCACGTTTCTATTTTCCGGTAGACGGGTATCGGCCTGGCTCTCAGATCCGAGGGTTTGTGGCTTAGAGGCGTTCAGCCACAGCCCTCGACAGGGAGCCCTAAGAGTTTTGTCCGAACCAAGTAATTCTGCCTTCGTGCACCTGATTCAAATTTTGACTGCTATCCTCAGTCTATACCTGCAGAGCAGCAGGTTGTGTCTCTCTTAGTCTGGTCCCTATCCCATAAGCTGTCCGATATGTAATTTTTCACCCATCGGCAAGCAAATGGGGTCGATGGGACACGCAAGCTCCCCCACCACGTCAAGGTGGAGACACATCGGGGGAGGATTAGAAGGTATGCACACAATGAGTTCTTCAATGTATTACAGCTGACCAAAGACAAACTACCTGTTCTGAGCATTTGAAGCGTTTTGATGCCACTGTGAAGCAGGTGATGAAAACTAGGAGTACTGTAAAAGTGGAGGAGGATTGACAGATGAAAGCATGTGTAAATTAAGATTCCAGTTACATTTTGCTTGGTCGCAGTAACTAGGAATCCATGTCATACTGAGGGCGAAGGATGCTATCAAGAAATGGTTTATCTTGCTAGAGAGATGTCTTTGCTTTCATGTTCAATGCTTTTCAGTGTCTCCATGACAGACAAGATGTCTCAGCATTTATAAACGTGGGAATGTGCTTAATGACCTGTTAAAATCCATACTTATAGATTTGCCAAAGTACCTAGGGGCTTTAGATGTGAAGATCATTGCACAGTCAATCTAATGTGGCATATGCCAAAGTTATTACTGAGAATCATGAACAGAGTAAGAAACAAGATGAAATTAGAGATGAACAATGTGGATCTGAAGAGGGAAAGGGCACAAAAATTGTTTACATTCTCAAGACAATATTATAAAGAGCTAAAAGACCTGATTAAGATGGCAGCTTTGTTTAATAAACAGGTAAATAAACAGGTAGTTGCATATTCCTTACAGGATGCCGTAGTCAACCCCAGCATTTTTGGGTGTTTGTGATTTCTTTGAAAGTTTATGTTTAGTAGTTTGCCATTGTTTTCTGAGTGACCAGTGCTCATACTATTAAATGAAAACCAACACAAATCAAATCGTCCGCAGTTGTGTTTCAAGTGTGGTATGCAGGATTACCAAGTGAGTCTGTAACTCCCTTCTCCGCAGAGCCGACAGCTAAAGCGTGAGGAAATAAAATATCTAGAGCAGTTAAATAATGGTGGCAAAGATATGAGAAAGCAATGTGGCATTTTCATCTCATCAGGTTCCTCTCGTACCTTGTGGTGTTGTTGAGATGAAGCATAAACAGCGGGAGAGTGCCCATATATGGGCTTCATGTATCGAGATTCCCATGGACTCATTTACATGGTCGGTCTCTTTGTCTACTTCCGTCTGGTCTTGTTGAGGTACACTGTTAGTTGGTAATGTATTCCATGGCTAGCCATTTAACTTGCTGTTTTCTGATGAAATCTAGCACTGTTATAACCCCCACTTTGGTCCTGATTTCTTCATTTCTGATTTTCTCTATTTGGTACATTGAGTATTTTTCTCAGGAATCTCATTTCTATTGTGATTTTTCTTTTCTCTTTTTCTGTCATTGTACAGGTTTGGCATTGGTAGCATCGAGTTGGTAGGAAGGTTGCGTTGTAGTGTGACATATGCCTGGGTCATTGACAGTGAGGTGAGTGACCTGGTAGCGAGACTACGAGATAAACACCAGCCATGAGAAATAATGGTGAGGGTAGATGGAGACCCCCAGGGTGGATGGGGAGAGAGACAGTTTTAGGCTGGGGTGCAATGTTGTGGGGAGCCCAGGGAGGGGCTACACAGTAGGGTTAAAAAGACAGTGGAAAACTTGACTGGGGAGTTGAAGCTGGGACCGGCTGAGAGTCGGGTGGCTTGAGACAGTTGATGTTTAGAGACCGAGCGGGTCGGTAGTCTATAAGGATCTCCGTCCTGTGTTGTTCTCCGAGTTCTGAATGCAGGCCTGAACCCAGAGTGGGTTTTATAGTGAGTGGGGCCTGAACCCAAAGTGGGTTGGATAGCTAGTGGAGACTAGACCCAGTGTATGGGTTGTGATGTGTGAGGTCCAGCTGTGGATAGTAGCTGGATAATTGGTTTATGAATGGGAGATTCATAAGGCCGTGAGAAGACAGTGATGTGTGTGTGTTAAGTTGTGAGGAGGATATTTATATTCTATGGATTATATTGTTTCTGGATATAGAGTTGTGTTCCATTTGTCCATGTTCTTTCTGCAATAAAGGATTATGTGCGCCAACGCAATCTTGTTTAATGACTGGTGAATGTACACTGCGGGGTGAGTTGTATTGTAAGACAGTTAGATAGCTCAATTGACACACCAGGAGCATCGTTACCTAGACAATGACCATATCACGCACTTATCATCAAGAACTTCGTGATATAGTGCTTTCTTAGTAATTATTGATACATGATTGTTCTTTAGTATTAGTGCCATTTGTCAAGTGAGTTGCTTTGCCTTACTGCATCTATTTTCAATCTTGTCTACTGATTTGCCATTTGATGATGATATACTTCCTAGGTACTTGATTCAGGGGGTGTTCGTTTAGGTGAATTATTTTTTCTTCTTTGGTTATAGTCATTACCACTGTTTTAATTATGCCTTTCCACAGCACAAAACCAGACTGAATTGTAGAGACTGTGTTGCCCATGCAGCATGATCCCTGTCTCTGCTTGCCTAGTGATGGGGATGGTGGGTAATATCATCAATGCTGACTTCCTAAGACTTTCTGGTATTCACTTTAGGCTATGTATGGAAATTCTGATATTTGAGTGCATTCATATAATTATCAGAGATGTGTCACAGAAATAAATAATAGCACTGGACAAGCAGAACACTTCTGGTTACAAACTGACATCTTATACAGTATATCCTGTCATTACACAGAAATATCAGTTGTAGATCCCTTGAGGTAACCAAGACAGCCCAGGGGTGTCAAGTTGGCCATGCATCTAAGTACATTGTCCGTGCAGCAAGGTTCTGTCATTATTTGGAGTTGAAAGGCTTGAATGCACCATTTGGTAATTAGTTTGCATGGTGTCTAGCATAACCTGTAGTTTTGTGAATATATATGTAAATCCTGTCTTTAGATGTTAGTTAAAGAACTCTTGCATGTGAAGCCACAAATATAAAAAGATGCTGAAAATCCTTAGAGAGCCAAAATGAGTATATATATTCTGGAAGAGCCAGTCAAAAGCTTGCAACTGCATTTAGAAAGGGTGTTGAAATGCTATATTGAACCTATGCTGTTGTATGAATTTGAAACATGGACAATAAACAAATATGCTGAGAAACATTTAAAGACATTGAAAATATCTCCAAGGAAAAGGTAAGAAACATCATGAACAGAGAGAAAAACAAGAGAGGCAGTCTTTAAGAAACACGTCTTTAGGAAACCATAAAGTGATGAGAGAAACTACACAAGGACGGTCAAGAATCTTTAGCACATTTTGAGGAGAAATAAACTTGACAACTTAGTGACAACTGACAAACACTTGGGAGACAAGAGCACAATGTTGAAGACACAATATTACAAACAGATATGAGGCCACATTAGGAAAAGGAAAAAAATCACTGGAAACAATTGGAAATTAAATGAGATTGAGGAAGACAGCAAGAAAAGAGATTGAAAAAGACACTACGAAAAAGATTGAGGAAGACAGCAGCTGCCCCTATTGCCAGTGTCCCTCGCCATAAGGAGTACCCACTCCAATTCAGGGGTTCTTGTAACTTACATTCCCAAGTCAAGGATGAGAAGTCAACATTTTAGACCAACTGACTGGTGTAGTGTTTGAACCCGCTACCTGGGCATCAGCACACCGGATGTTTAATAATGAGCGTTCTTATACATTCAGTCATGCTGACCTTTACATCTTCTGTGGATATGCCCCATACATTTCCTGTTATATTTTCATTATGGTTTTCATGAGTGCTCTTATAGCAACAACAGATTTCATGAGTGCTCTTATAGCAACAACAGTTTTCATGAGTGCTCTTATAGCAACAACAGATTTCATGAGTGCTCTTATAGCAACAACAGATTTCATGAGTGCTCTTATAGCAACAACAGATTTCATGAGTGCTCTTATAGCAACACCAGATTTCATGAGTGCTCTTATAGCAACACCAGATTTCATGAGTGCTCTTATAGCAACAACAGATTTCATGTGTGCTGTTATAGCAACAACAGATTTCATGAGTGCTGTTATAGCAACAACAGATTTCATGAGTGATCTTATAGCAACAACAGATTTCATGAGTGCTCTTTTAGCAACAACAGATTTCTTGAGTGCTCTTATAGCAGCAACAGATTTCATGAGTACTCTTATAGCAACAACAGATTTCATGTGTGCTGTTATAGCAACAACAGATTTCATGAGTCTCTTATAGCAACAACAGTTTTCATGAGTGCTCTTATAGCAACAACAGATTTCATGAGTGCTCTTATAGCAACAACAATTTCATGAGTGCTCTTATAGCAACAACAGATGTGTGCTCTTATAGCAACAACAGATTTCATGTGTGCTGTTATAGCAACAACAGATTTCATGAGTGCTGTTATAGCAACAACAGATTTCGATACTGCAGAGTTCACACAGTAATGTGGATTGCATACCAAGGTAATTTTATAACCTGACTATCATGTCCCTTATTGCTTTAGTTTTTGTTGGGCGATTTCTGCAGTATCTACCTAACGAGATGCAGTGAAATATACCAGGCAATAAATCATGTAATCTACTGTTTGTGTCTTCGTTATTCAAATTTACTATAGGAAAACATAAAGCTTAAAAGTCGAGAGAGTTGACTTCATTGCACCGGGTTTTATCCCATATGGTTCGGTCTCTTTCCGCAGCGCGGAAAGCTTCGCACAAAGCACGAACTCCGTAGCTCTAGCGATGACCCACAGGAGTCTCTGAAAGATTTAACTTGTAGACCGAAGGACACGGCCCGGAATCGAACCCACAACCTTCAGAGCCCGAGTCAAACGACTTGACCACTTTGCCACGGAGACTCTCCGTATAAATATCCAAAGTCCATGCTATTCTCAACACAAGACATATGTTGGCTGGCAAGAATATGTGTTGCCTTTTGTTCAGCACACACAAATATATGGAATATCGTGAACATTGACTGTGATGTTACTGCTCTAATGCTAGCCTAAAAAAGTTTGGCTTATGGATCTTACATTTTTACTGAAACATCTTAATTTTAGACACATGGTATTTTATTACTAAGTTTATTAACTTTAGTAAAATATTTATATATTTGAACTCAGCACCCATGTGTACATATAGGTGTTGATTTTGATCAATTATGTATGAAGAACTAGAAGAATGCCATGTAAATTGTAGGAAATTAGATAATCTTGATGCTGGGAGATTCAACAGATTCTTGCGTTGATTTTCATACAATGATATGAGTGCTGTTCGTTAAGAAAACAATGGTAAACCACTAAACGTAACTTGCCAAGAAATCACAAGTAGCTGAAAGATGCTAGGGTTGACTGTGACGTCGCGTAAAGTGAATTGCAGGAAATTAAATAATCTTGATGCTGGGAGATTCAACAAGGAAGCATCACAGGATGGTGGGCGCATGCATAATAATTAATGAGAGCTATGACAATTTGAATGGTATATATAAACATAATACAAGCTCAAATTTTGCACTAATATCTGCCTTCACCATGTTACATACAGTGTGTGCTGCGTGGTTACACACCCGCTTCGCACGCGTGATCCGGGACTGCTTCTGGATCCGGTCAGGGATATGCACTACTGACGAGCCCATCTTTTAATGTTTAAAGAAGTTATCTACAGTCATGTAGGTGATTAAAAACAGTTTTCATTAAAAATAATGGATGGTGTGTGGAAGGACATTCTTAAGTTAATTTTTTGTTGTTATATGAATATATGAATTTAATTAGATGCTCACCGCCAGGAGCTGGGTGAAGCCGCGCCGGGTCAGATAGATAGACAGACAGATAGTGGTGAACGGGAGTTTATATGACTACTTATATGAATTAAATGAGATGCTCCCCACCAGGAGCTGGGCGAAGCCGGGCCGGGTCAGACAGACAAGCAGACAGATAGATAGATCACCGCCAGGGCCTGGGCGAAGCCGGGACGGGTCAGCTAGTGTGTAATAATTATATGCATTTGCCCTTTTATCTTAACCTAGGTAACCCTATCAGTACTATCACTATCCGACATCCATTCACTGACTTCGACATGCAAATCTACACCATTTCATGAACGGAGATAATGTGGTGTATATGTGATAATAAATTAAATAACAAGTGTAAACAATAGCTGCCGATTGTTTTCGCTTGAGACCGGCTGACGCGATGATTCACTTCAAACAGCTGAGCTACTATAAATTCCCCCGATCGTTTCAAGTAATGAAATTTTAAACAAAGATATAAAATTGGATGGAGTATTCAGTTATTCTAACATTAATCTACTAATGACTGCAGCAACAATCTATATATACGTAAACTTACTTCAAAACTTGAAAATACACAACAATGATTGTCACCAACGAAAGGCCTTCGGATCACATGTGTTTGAAACTACAGGCATGGCTTCACAGTACTGACCTATTTATAGCCAGTCAAAATCGCACTGTTTTGGATATTTTTAGAAAAACTGACCCCATTAGGAATGTGGCCGAATCTCGGGAGTAAGCAACGAGGCAACCGGGTCACGTGATCTTGACCTGATCTAAGATACATAAGAGAACAAATTAAAAGTAACAAATAATTTTTTAAAAGTCGACTTCATTGCACCGAGTTTTATCCCACAACGCTCGGTCTCTTTCCGCAGCGCCGAAAACGTCGCACAAAGCACGAACTCCGTAGCTCTAGCGACGACCCACAGGAGTCTCCGAAAAATTTAACTCGTGAACTGAAGGACGCGGACCGTAATCGAACCCACAACCTTCGGAGCCTGAGTCAAAAGGCTTGACCACTTCGCCACGGAGTCTCCCTGACAAAGAATATAATATGAACAAAGAAATTATATAGGTAAAGGAAAGGTATGTGGGATTGCACAAACGCTTATGCCAGTTGGGAGAATTCCCAAGTTACCCGTCTTTGACAGATATTTTTAGCTATGTAACATGGTAAAGGCAGACATTAGTGCAGAATTTGAGCTTGTATTATGTTTATATATACCATCCACATTGTCATAGCTCTTATTAATTTTTATGCATGCGCCCATCATCCTGTTATGCTTCCTTGTTGAATCTCCCAGCATCAAGATTATCTAATTTCCTGCAATTCACTTTACGCGACGTCACAGTCAACCCTAGCATCTTTCAGCTACTTGTGATTTCTTGGCAAGTTACGTTTAGTGGTTTACCATTGTTTTCTTAACGAACAGCACTCATATCATTGTATGAAAATCAACGCAAGACGGCCTGCTGCCAATCGCCACAGCTGTGTTTAAGCGTCGTATACTGTTTTACAAATTGCATCCTGCGCCCTTTCGCCATAGTGATGAGGGATAACACCACAACAGTGAGGGTCAAACGTCCTTCGATACCCCCTGGAAGGTTCACCCGGTCATCAAATGCCCGCAGAAGTCGGATGTGTCGGCCTAACGGCGCAAGGACTCAGCTCTGCTGTAAACAGGCACAACGCAATCACGCCCGAAAGAACTCTCAGGATGAATGCAGCAGAAGAAGAAGAAGTTCACGATATGGAGAAAAAAAAAAGAGGTCGACATCAGTAACAGATGACAATGTACATCAAATACTACAGCATGTCACCCGTGCTAAAAAAAAACAGCCAAGTATCGCTGGGTTTGGAAAAGAGTTTTACACCAATAAATTTCCGACGTGCTGATGCCGAGGTAAGGCGTTCAACCCCTAACTAGACAGTTGGTCTAAAACGTTGACCTATCATCCTTGACTTAGATACGTAAGTTACAAGTACCTCTGAAGTGAAGTGGGTTCGCCTGATGGCGAGGGACACTGGTAATAGGGAAAGCTACGAGTTGACACGCGAAATTCAGTCAAGTACTACTAGAAGTAGTGTTTCTGGACCACGCTTGAGTTCAAAGAGCGCGAGCGCAAATAAAACATCAAATATCCACCTAGAATTACGCTATCAATGTGTGTGTGTGTGTGTGTGTGTGTGTCAGAGAGAGAGAGAGAGAGAGAGAGAAACTGAGCTTTAAACCTTTCACCTCCCCCGATGTGTCTCCACCTTGACGTGGTGGGGGAGCTTGCGTGTCCCATAGACCCCATTTGCTTGCCGATGGGTGAAAAATTACATATCGGACAGCTTATGGGATAGGGACCAGACTAAGAGAGACACAACCTGCTGCTCTGCAGGCATAGACTGAGGATAGCAGTCAAAATTTAAATGAGGTGCACAAAGGCAGAATTTCTTGGTCCGGACAAAACTCTTAAGGCTCCCTGTCGAGGGCTGTGGCTGAACGCCTCTAAGCCACAAACCCTCGGATCTTAGAGCCAGGCTGATACCCGTCTACCGGAAAATAGAAACATGATACTGAGCAAGCTACATGCTCAGGTCTGATACATGTACGAAGGCTCCCAACTGGGGGATATGAGAGTTTCCCGGATGGGGCCTGGCCGTTTCCCGTTCACTGCTGCACGAAGGTAAGGTGCTGAGCCGGCAGCACATGTAGCCTACCTCGTGAGCGAGTACAAAAAAGTCAGAAAAGTGCCCCAGTCGAAGGGTTACGGAAACTGTCTGTATCTAACTCATAGAGAGTGTAGACAAAAGTGGAATAATGTCTCATCAACGCAAGATGGAACGCACGGCGAGCGAACCTATTGCGTGGTCTGAAGTCACAAGCAAAAGCTTACCGAGTGGATGTCACTCGCAGTCTGACCGCTCCTGGTGTGTGATTGAGCGATCAGTGGCAAGTGGGATGCCCAACACATGGAAGTGAGGAACTAAAGCAGCCATGAGCAGGACGTGGAAACTCCTTGGGTGAGCCCAGTCTCAGAGCAATATGTGCCGGCTCTGCAATTATGGACGCCTCCTTGGATAGCGAGATAATGCCCATGGTCTGCCCCTGCCTTCCCTTGAGGGCAGACCACGATATCGTTGATCGTTCTATCTTGACCAGCTGAGATGTGGGTGACATTACAACAGTCTAACGTGTCTCGAAACCAGAGGAAGGCTAACCTCACTAAAAAATGCCCGCCGGAAGTCGGAAGTGTCGTCCTACGGGTGGCAAACTAAAAATTGACACTACGCATTTACGTCCGAGTGAAATGTCTCGTCCGAATGTCTCCCGTGCTAGGAACAGCTCTGACTACCTAGTTTCCGAATGCCGCTCTTGTTCGGAACAGCTCTGACTAGGTAGTTTTCCGAATGTCCGCCGTGCCTGGAACAGCTCTGATGGGTACAGGGACAAGCACATGTCCGAAAACTCGCTTAGTGGAAACCAACCGCAGAGCTGACTGGTTTGTGCAGGAACGGCCCAGGGCGAGCGAAATGCCCAATATATTGAAGTGAGGAATTAAAACAGCCATGAGCAGGACGTGACGATTCCCTCGGTAAACCCAGCACCAGAGCGTTATGTGCCGGCTCTGCAATTATGGAAGCCACCCAGGATGGCGGAAAATGCTATGGACTGTCCCTGCCTTCACTTGAGGGATGACCGTGTAGTCTTCGACTGTTCCAACTAGACCAGCTGAGATGTGGACGGTACCACAAAAGTGAGAGTCTCCCAGGATTGCTAACCTGGTCAAAAATGCACGCTAAAAGTCGGATGTGTTGGCCTGAGGGTTTCGACCCGAGGGTGCCTAACCAGACACACCGCAATCACATCTGAAAAAATCACTCCGGATGAACGCAAAGAAGAAGAAGAAACCTTTCACGACCGATGTATTGACTTTCACATGTCGTTGGCGATCAATCAATCAATCACGTGCCATGCCGGAAAGCGTGGGCGGTCATGACTCGCTATTTCATTCGATCACCAGAGTCGTGGATCAGCTCAGTGTTCCTGTCTCGTCCATGCCATGTGGCCAAGCCATCCAGGTATTTTCCTCTCGGTCTTCCTCTTGGTCTGTTCCCTCCGATCTTGCCAGTTGTCGCTAAGTTCTCCAATCCATTTCTTCTCATAACATGTCCAAAAAATTTTGACTGTCTACGTCTAATTTCTCTAATCAATCTACGATTTTCATTTGTCTCCTGCAGTACTTGGTCATTGGTTTTTCTATCTGTCCATAGTATTCTTTGCATTTTCCTCAGAAACCACATTTCTGCAGCCATCAGATGTTTTTCAGCTAGACTGCACATTGTCCATGTTTCACATCCATACAAAAGAACAGGTTCTATGTATCCCCTCAACACTCTTTTTCTCGTTTCAATTGACATCTTTTTATTGGTCAGAATGCTTTTCATCTTGCTAAAGGCTACTTTCGCCATGGCGATTCTTGTTCTAATCTCTTCAAGGAATCTCCCATCAGATGTTATGACTGTTCCGAGATAATTGTACCGATTCACTTGTTGAAGAATATTCCCATTTACTTGTATATTACATTGTGGTACTTCGTTCTTCCTGGTGACGACCATAACCTGTGTCTTCTTACAATTTAATTCCAACCCCAGCTGCTCACTGTGTACAACAACTGCGTCTACTAATTGTTGCAGATCCTGTGCCGTTATCAGTTATCAGTTGGGGTATCTTCGTTGCACTCCGGACATGTCCATATGTGCTCAGATCCTCCCCCAGCATATGCATCAGCGTCCGGTGGCTAATAGTGCCAGTTCTGTGTTGGTTGTCGAGGCACTTTGTTTTCCCGATGTACCTCTCGCGTCTGGCTGTGCCGATTCTTACTCCCAGGTCTTTCATCCTGGACAGCGATGTGGAATCACTGACGTCAAAATCCTCTGTTCTCGCCAAATCTTTAAGGACGTTAATAACATCGGCACGATCCATGGGCTGGGATCAATACGTTGGCGATCGCAAGATATGAAAAAGTTATGATCGCCAACTCCAGTCGCCAAGGCACATGATGATGATGACGATGGTGCATTGACTTGTAGGCTGCCCTAGCCACATACGAGGTTTGAGAGCCGTGTAGAGACCTTTGCCATCCCACCTGGTATCAGAGCAACGTCTCCACGGAGACTTTCGATGATCTCCCTTTACCTGTTCCAACCCCATAAACCAGCGGGGTGTGCAGGGTCGGTTCTGGAACTTCATATATAAGGGGAGGTTCATGAGAAGCCGCGTGTAACTAGATCATGATTCACACACGCACGCACACACTCAGCAATACTCATTCTATTTTTATCCAGTATATAATTTGTCCTGTTTAAAGTGTGGATGATATTGTTTATTATGCGATGATGCGATATTTTCGCCTTTCAACCGACACATCGAACATCGATCGTATCGGCGTTTGTACATCGGGTTAGTCTTCCTGGAAAGTTCCGTGGGGCATTCCGCTGTCTCCACGTGATAACGTCTTCCACGTTGGTTCTATCCAATGGGGATGCAATCAAACAAAACTCACACAGAACAGCGGCATATTTGCTGTTAGCTCTCAAGAAAGATAGATGCTCTCTCCAGTGGCGTCACTGGGGTTGGTGTCACCCAGTGCGGTAAACTCTTGGTGTCACCACTCTAGATTTCCACCATGGTCTTCTTCCGAGTGTTCCTGTACCATATATAATCGCATATAGTAATGTTTGTAAAATAAGTCAAAAAGTTAATAAGGACATAAGAAAGAAAACAAATTGAATAATATAACTTCAATACTTCAGGTAAAACATAAATAAAGAACTTCGACAAACTCGGACAAAGTTAAATTTTTGTTATTTAACATTAAAATTTCTAAAATTAACAATGAACGGTTATGAAACCCGACTAGACAGAGCTATGTCTGCTTTGTCAAATTTGCAATTTTTTTATTTTGGTGTCACCCCTTGATGGTGTTACCCGGTGCGGCCCGCACCCCCCGCACCCCCCCCCCCCTAGTGACGCCCCTGGCTCTCTCTCTCTCCCTCTCTCGCTCGATGTGTGTGTGTAGCCAGTTGATACAGGTTCTGTATGTGTGTGTAGACAGTTGATATAGGTTGTGTGAGAGTGTGTGTGTAGCCAGTTGATACATTTACTGTATGTGTGTGTGTGTGAGGTCAGTTGATACAGGTTGTGTGTGTAGCCAGTTGATACAGGTTCTGTATGTGTGTGAGGTCAGTTGATACAGGTTCTGTATGTGTGGGTGTGCGTGTGTAGCCAGTTGATACAGGTTGTGTTAGTGAGTGTGTGTATGTGTGTGTGTGTGTGTGTGTAGCCACCTGATACATGTTCTCTGTGTGTGTGTGTGTGTGTGTGTGTGTGTGTGTGGCCAGTTGATACAGGTTCTGTTGAAGAAAAATGCAGTCTGTTGTGTAGTAAGGGCTTTAATGGGATTCCCGCAAGGGGTGGTTCGATCTCTTAGTATGCTACTAACATATAACATAGCAGAATATATTTGTTGTATTCGTGATCAGTGTCTGTCTGTCTGTCCTGTCTGTCGGTCGGTCGGTCGGTCTGTTTGGTCATATATGCTTGCTTGCTTGCGTTCGCTGCCTGTGAACTCCAGCTTGAAGTCCTGTATGTCGGATGAAGACATCCTGTTGTCCAACATCAGTGTGATGTCATACCGGACCTGAGGTTTGCGTGAGTATCCGTTGTCCCATGTCTGGCTTATTGGTGTGCAGACTGGTCGTTCCTCGCCGTGCAGACAGATACTCTCCGATTTCGGAAGAATCAGCGATCCTACTTCGTTAGCCAAGACCCCGAAGGGACCTGTTGCCCAGGACGCACGACTATGACGTGTTAGGTCTTGGCCAGTATAGAACCTGACCCTGATGCCCTGGAAACACCTCTGCGTCCCTGGTCATGTGTTTATCTGTCTCTCTGTCTGTTCGTCCGTCCGGTGGTCTGTCTAATCACAGTATGGTTATTCTTGTGTATATGTGCTTGTGTAACGCCATGTTACTGGTAGTCTGGTAGAAAGCACACAGAATGTTTCCCCCATGTGTAATATTAATAGCTACTAATGTACACATCGAACCTCCCAAGCTTCCCAGTAGCCATTCCTTAGTTGTACACACTGGCCTATATGTATTTAACACCATCACATTTCTGATGCTAAGTAACACCCCCCCCCCCCCCCCAGCTGTGGTTGCCCAGCGATGTCTACACATTCAGTTCAAACACATATGGATTAACGATTTTTTACCCACAAACACCAATCTACCAATAGTTTATCGAATTATTCACGAAGGTTTATGTCGACTAAACAGACAGAGTTGGATGTCAGCAGACATCTTCGTCTACACGTCGTCTTTTGAGAGGTGGCTGGCAAATTAAGACAGTTATCTGAAGGTGTGCTACCGGGGTGGTGTGGCTCAGTATTTATGACGCCAACCTCGAAGGTTTTCACACCTAGTTCGATACACAGCATGGACTGGTTGAGATCTTTACAACATAAGGAAAGAGTGATATACTCTCCGATGATTCCGGCATAGTGGATGGGATGTCTAGCCGTGTACGTTAAAGATGCATTCTTTTAAAAAGTTTTAAATATCGAGAAAATCGACTTTATTGCACCGGGTTTTATCCCAGTCTCTTTCCACAGGGCGGCCTGCCGAAAGCGTGTGCAAAGCACGAACTCTGTAGCTTCAGCGACGACTCCCAGGAGTCTCCGAGAAAAAAAAATGAACTCATGAAGCGAAAGACG
>CAWUFQ010000410.1:267500-324914 GCA_963921405.1 Cepaea hortensis
TGATCTCCCCTCATGTGCACTTTGAAATGTTGACTCATGTACTGGTCTCCCCTCATGCACACTTTGAAATGTTGATCCATATAATGATCTTCCCTCATGTACACTTTGAAATGTTGACCCATATAATGATCTCCCCTCATGCACACTTTAAAATGTTGACTCATATACTGGTCTCCCCTCATGCACACTAAAATGTTGGTCCCATATATTTATCTCCCTCATTAATACAGTTTGAAATGATCACCCATATATTTATCTCTCTTATCATGCAAACTTTGAAATGTTGACTTATATACTGGTCTCCCCTCATGCACACTTTAAAATGTTGGTCCCATATATTTATCTCTCTTATCATGCACAATTTGAAATGTTGACTTATATACTGGTCTCCCCCCATGCACACTTTAAAATGTTGGTCCCATATATTTATCTCTCTTATCATGCACACTTTGAAATGTTGAATCATATACTGGTCTCCCCTCATGCACACTAAAATGTTGGTCCCATATATTTATCTCCCTCATTAATACAGATTGAAATGTTCACCCATATATTTATCTCCCTCATTAATACAGTTTGAAATGATCACCCATATATTTATCTCTCTTATCATGCACACTTTGAAATGTTCACCCATATATTTATCTCCCTCATTAATACAGTTTGAAAGGATCACCCATACATTTATCTCTCTTATCATGCACACTTTGAAATGTTCACCCATATATTTATCTCTCTCATCGTGCACACTTTGAAATGTTCACCCTTATATTTATCTCTCTCATCATGCACACTTTGAAATGTTGAAATATTTTCCGCAATTTTTAGTGCTCGGTAATTGAAAAATTAAACACAGAATAGATATGCCTTCGACAAAACACGTAGATTAAGCTTTGTGATAGTGGACTAAGCTGAGTTAGCTTTATGAAAGTTTGTTTTTATCATGCAACATGGAGTGGTTCTCGACTTGTTGATTTACGCCAAATAATCGTGTTAAACAATTTTAAATTAGTTATTCTTAATTAATGGAATTTATAAAACATTGTAAAACTGATAGCACGTGCAGTAGTGTGGTTTTTCGGTTAAATTATTTAGTATTATGGAAAACAAACCTAACACTACTAACAGCGACAGTTCGTCATCATACGATGGCACATGTCAAATTAGGGTTGCTCTAATGGGTCACACTTTTGCCCCTATGTTTACTTTGCTTATCACAAATAGGCTGAAGAATGTTTAAATAATTAAATTTAAAAAAATAATATTATAACTAAATAAAATATAGTGTACACATTGTTTCTCAATACAACACGGTCAACACCTGCCTCGTGTTTTCCTGACATTTTCCATTTTGTGTGACAATGATGAGCTTCAAAATATGTTTTAATTGTGTTTTATTGATGTTATGGAGCAATTATAGTGATATTCGTGAATAAAAGTGGTGTATTTATTATTATTCAGTAAATTTCATTAGATTATCATCAGCGATTTAGATGTAGCGCCTTGGTAAGTGGAAATTTAAAGTACTTGTCACCCCTGTCTTCATTTTTTTTAACAACATCTGCTAATATTATTATTTCTAACCTAAAGTAATAGTAGTAATACCAACGTTTTCCTTGTGCAATCGTCTTTAATTTGATATATAATACAATATATTTGCTACCATTTTAACAATTGTTAGAGCATTATTGTGACACACCCCTACTTCCCATTTTCTGCCATCAATTTCTGCTTGGGTCAAACCCACTTGTTGTTTGGCCCTGAATCAGTTAAAAGACCATTTTAGCAGCCAATCTCTACAACTGGAAGTAATCCGTCCCGGAAGTCTGGTGGCTACAATTTTCTCAGAACAAAATGTGAAACATGTATCTACTAGAACTGGTACATAGCAACTGTACCGCTGTTCTATTGTACTATCTCTATACATACCACTACTTTTATCATTTCTTTACTTATTCAGTCCATCGTGGAAGGATGGGAGACATTGCTCGCAATAAACAAGTAATGTCTCCCGTGGTAGCTCTGGCGGGCCTATTCCCGCGGGTCGCTGAAAGTCAGGTGGAGAGTCTGACGATAGTGCACGCTTTACACAGGCCCGGACATTGTGATTGATAGTAGTGCGCGCCCCTATGGTCCGGTCTCGTACGAGGCCCTCACCTGTGGGACTTGGCTGAACGCCTCTAAGCCGGGTCCCGTGGGTGTTAAGATCTGGCCATCACTCGCCACCTGCTCGTGGTGGCGAGGTCTCGGAGGATTCGACGCTGTGCCGCCAGCGTCTGCAGCCTACCTTGTGCCAGACGTTTGGTTACCCATTCCTCTGGAATACACAAGACTAGGCCGAGAGAGAGGTCGTGTCGTTTGGGTGCCACGTGATTCTCTGAAGCTCTGTCCAGGCATTGTGATGGAATATTGGCCACATTCCAACTCACATACTTTAGTCTGTCAAGATTGCAAGGTGCCACACTTATACATACAATATTTACGTACAATATATACGAAATGCCCAATATATTGAAG
Organism: Cepaea hortensis; assembly: GCA_963921405.1. Taxonomy (NCBI): domain Eukaryota; kingdom Metazoa; phylum Mollusca; class Gastropoda; order Stylommatophora; family Helicidae; genus Cepaea; species Cepaea hortensis. Next base: position 270,018 of record CAWUFQ010000410.1, read on the forward strand.
TGAGGAATTAAAGACGATTCCCTCGGTGAGCCCAGTACTAGGGCGCTATGTGTCGGCTCTGCAATTATGGAAGCCACCCTTGATGGCGGAAAATGCCATGGACTGTCCCTGCCTTCCTTTGAGGGATGACAGTGAAGTCCTCGACTGTTCCAACTTGACCAGCTGGGGTGTGGACGGTACCACAAAATTGAGAGTCTCCCAGGAATGCTAACCTGGTCAAAATTGCACGCTAAAAGTCAGATGTGTTGGCCTAAGGGTTTCGATCCAAGGGTGCATAACGAGACACACCACAATCGCATCTGGAAAAAAAACACTCCAGATGAACGCAAAGAAGAAGAAACTAACTATGTCACTTGGATCCGCGAGAGTGAGAACATCTGTACAAAATTTCATCTCAATCAAATGGGCAGTTCGGGAACGCATAAAAGACAAACAAACAAACATTCTCTCTCTCTCTCTCTCTCTCTCTCTCTCTCTCTCTCTCTCTATATATATATATATATATATATATATATATATATATATATATATATATATATATATATATTCATTCATTCAGTAGCATGTCCTTTGCAGAACCTCGCTCCCATAACAACCTTCCGGAAAATTTCTCGATTATAAGCAAGATGTCCTATGTCCAATACACCCATCTGGAGATCATCCGCTACATCCTGCACTCATCTTCTCTTTGGTCTTCCTCTTCCTCTCTTCCCAGTCATATACCCCTCCATTATTGTTCTCTCCAAACTTTCGTGACGTTTCAAGCGACCAAAATATTTCAATTTTCTTTGTTTTATCGCTTTTAATAGCCAACCTTCTTCAATATTCAGCTCTTGAAGTATTGATGCATTCGTTCTTTTCTTTACCCAAGATATTCTTAGAACTAGTCTATAACATTTATATTCAAAGGCATTTATGCGCTGGTCAGCTTGTTTAGTAAGTGTCCAGGTCTCACAGGCGTATGTTGCATGGGAAAGATGCATGCTCTTAAAAATCTAATTTTTGTAGTTCTGTCTGTCCCATTCCATAATTTATTCAGTTGTTTTAGTCTTTGAAGAGCAATTGATAGTCGTTTAATTTCTGTCATTGTGTCACCATTGTTGGTAATCAATAACCCAAGATATTCAAACTTTTCCCACCACCTCCAATTTTTCCTCATTAATATATATATATATATATATATATATATATATATATATATATATATATATATATATATATATATATATATATATATGTATATATATATATATATATATATATATATATATATATATATATATATATACTAGCTGCCCGGCCCGGCTTCGCCCAGGCTCTGGCGGGATCTATGTATGTATGTATGTATGTATGTATGTATGTATGTATGTATGTATGTATGTATGTATGTATGTATGTATGTATGTATCTATCTATCTATCTATCTATCTATCTATCTATCTATCTATCTATCTGTCTATCTATCTGTCTGTCTGTCTGTCTGTCTGCTTGTCTGTCTGTCTGTCTGACCCGGCAGGGCTTCGCCCAAATCCTGGCGGAGATCTATCTATCTATCTGTCTGTCTGTCTGTCTGACCCGGCTTCGCTCAGCCCCTGGCGGGGATCTATCTATCTGTCTGTCTGTCTGCTTGTCTGTCTGTCTGTCTGACCTAGCCCGGCTTCGCCCAGCCCCTGGCGGTCTAAAATAAATCCATTATTTGTAATGAACACTGGTTTTAAAAACATAAAAAGATGTGGTAGAAAATTTTCACTATTTAAATAGATGCATTACTTTCATGATAATTATGAAAATGCCTTAAAGATTGTATCATTATTTATTATAACTCATATGCCTGTAAATAACTATAGACAAAGAGTTTATAAATCTTTGGGGGGAAAAAACCCCCGCATTTTAACAGTATTTTAACAGGCGTGCTGCGTGTAAGGTATGCATAAAGTATGAACAACACACACAAAATTAACTTAAGAATGTCCTTCCAGACACCATGTGCTCTCTTTCACTAAAATAGAAAATTAGATTTTTAACTAACTATTGCATTTCATCTGAATATGATAAAGGGCACACACACACACACAAACAAATATTGTCTACATATATAGTAGAAGATATTGAAATATGGTACAACGTAAATGCTGGGTACTTCAAAGGATAGGCTTCTTCTTTTTTTAGACCCAAAAAAAAAAAAAAAACCTGCATTTTAACAGGCGTGCTGCGTGTAAGGTATGCATAAGGTATGCACACCCACAACATTGAATGAAAAATGTGATGTTGACACACACGCGGCAAACGTTTTTTTTTAAACAAAAACAAAATCGAGAATATACCCATTTAATTGTGTACTGACCTTCTCTCTGCCAAGAAAATGCTTGTTCAAAAACAAATGCTTCGATTACTTCAAAAGTTCCACTCCGAAAAAAGTACAGAAATAAAATTGTGACATATCTAAAATAAATCCATTATTTTTAATGAACACTGGTTTTAAAAACATAAAATGATGTGTTAGAAAATTTTCACTATTTAAATAGATGCATTACTTTTATGATAATTATTATGAAAATGCCTTAAAGATTATATCACTATATATTATAACTCATATGCCTGTAAATAACTATAGGAAAGAGTTTATAAATCTGTGAAAACAATGCAAAAATCTATACATAAAATAATAGTGATGTTATTAAAAGTTATGACCCTTGAAATAACTTTTCTTATGTTAAGTCCCCTTGAATATAGCTGCCCAAATATTAGCTGCCCGGCCCGGCTTCGCCCAGGCTCTGGCGGGGATCTATCTATGTATCTATGTATCTATGTATCTATGTATCTATCTATCTATCTATCTTTCTATCTATCTATCTATCTATCTATCTATCTATCTATGTGGAGCATCTCACTTAATTCATCGTCAATCAACTCATTTAAACTCAGGGGACGTAACTTAAGATATAACAATTATACTAAAAGTTATATCCCTTTTTGTCATATATTATTATATTTTCTTATGTTCAGTCATGTAATTACAAAATTAAATTTTAGAAAGGTAATAGCTGATAGCTGATAGATAAAACTATCACAGATGGTTGCACAGGAATGAAAGGAAAACGTGTAGAAAATTTCATCTCAATCAGTTGGACCGTTCGCGAACGAATGAAGGACGGACATACATACATACATACATACATACATACATACATACATACATACACACAAAGATTTATATATATATATATATATATATATATATATATATATATATATATATATATATATATATATATATATTGGTTTTATAGTGGTTTTATCTGTATGCATTGTCTTTGTTTTTGCAATGTTAAGATACAAGTTGTGATTTTCACTATTCAATTGGATTGAGGCTATTAGGTTTTCTATATCAATCTGTGTTGTGGATAGCAATACTGTATCATCAGCATATATATATATATATATATATATATATATATATATATATATATATATATATATATATATACGACACTGGTGATCGAGTGAAATGGCGAGTCATGACCGCCCACGCTTTCCGGCATGGCACATGATTGATATATATATAGTATATATATATATATATATATATATATATATATATATATATATATATATATATATATATAAAGAGAGTGTGTCTTTGTTTGTGTGTCCTTTATGTTTTCCTGAATGGTCCATCCGATTGAGATGAAATTTTCTACAGATGTTCTTCTCATTCCCACGCAGCCAACTGGCATAGTTCTTTAGTTTAAAATCAAAAATGTTTCCTCCAGCACGAAAGAAAATGGCACGAGCTTTAGAAACAGACGAATAAATGTTCCGACATCTTGCTGCAAGGGTACTCACTCTCTGATTACACCAGAAATTAGTTAGGAACAGTTGTTGTTCTCACTCGCGTGGATACAACTGAAATAGTTAGTTTAAAATTAATTTTTGGGAACAGGAGCAGCTGCCGAATATGAATTAAATGAGACGCTCCCAGCCAGGGATTGGGCATCTTTTTTTGGAATGGGAGCAGGGGCCGAATATGAATTAAATGAGACGATCCCTGCCAGAGGCTGGGCGAAGCCGGGCCGGGTCGTCTAGTGTATATATATATATATATATATATATATATATATATATATATATATATGAATCTAAAGTATGAAAAATGATTAATACATCACTACTTTATAATACAGACAGGTTACATATATGTGAAGGCGAAGCATGAAAAACAATTAATACATCAAGTTTTTAGCGTAAGTCTGTTCCGATTCCCCCAAACTACGATGGGAATTCGGGGACTTTGTCAGAACGGTCCAAGTTTTCGTGTTGTAAAAGTTGAGCCGAGTAGTCAATAGTTAGAGACAGCTGAGCAAGAGGTGGACTGATACAGGTGGGAAAATATCTAAAAGGACGAACAACAATTTCTCAGAGGATAAAATCAGGGTGATCGATGAAGATTTATTGCAACCAAAGTTCATTGTGGGGACGGCACCTACATCATTAATTAATTGATGTCCAACTTGGACACCATCAATAAATGGGAAGCTAGCAAAATCAGAAATGGTGTATTTAAAACAACAGTTGTATTTATTCAACAGTGTCACAATCCCCTGCAGCAGGCAGACATTGGCTGTTGTCTAAGGTCCATACATTTTGCAGTTATAACTGAGTAGTGCAGGATGGATCAGCCAGTTATCACAGATCATTAACTATGATCACCAACTATTGGGCACTTGAGAATTCCGGTTTGCGCACACACAAAATCTTTATTAATTACATACACATGATGAACATGCACCATCCCAGGAACATTAATAGAATAGACACATTAGTTCCATGCGAACACAATACTGTTCTACCAGCCTTGTTACATAACCTGTTGCGCCGGATTCTCCCCAGTGTCCGACTGTAACAAACTCCACTCAGTCTCTATCTTTTGGCTAAGTTCCCCTAACTTACCCACATTGAATGCCCAGCCCCATTACTTTCCTCTTTTTATTTGGGCCTCCTCGGGACCCCCACGATAATCTATTTTACCCTTGATCCCAATTAGATTCCAACAAACCTTCCCTTTCTGGGTTTTCCTTTGTTTCTTCGTCTCTTAGCACGTTTTCCGCCTCTCACTGGTGATTGACCCTTGACGTTTACATGCTAAACCATCCACTGTGTTCGGGCTCCCCCATTAACTCGAGATTCTAATTAATCTCCCTGGCCCTACCTCTGCCTTACTGTCACCTCACCCCGCAACCTTGCATTGTTACTTTCAGATTCTTAACCCCCCACATCCGCCGTACTTTGGACGTAATCACACACATTACAACCAGTCTTAGATTATATTCATCATCATCACTTTGTCATCCCTGTGATGAAGCTTGGCGGTATAGGTCACCGGCAATGTCTGTTGTATATTCTGCTATGTTTTTTTTTTCTTGATCAGATGTCTGCCTATTGACATTGTTGATATCGTCAGCTTTTACCTTCTTCGTGGCTTTAAGTAGATTATTCTGCTATTTAATATGGCCTGAGTAACCTATCTTTCTAATTTTATGCCACTCAACAATACACAGTACCTTATATTTATAAAATCAAATCTTATGGCTTTGTTATCATCATCATCAGCAGGAACCTTACCAGCTGGCGTAGACTTCCATGTCTCTCCACAGATCTGTCCTGGATCGACTCTGCTGACAATATTCCCCTACGTGACTGTCTCTTCCAGGTTTTACACCTATAGAATAATAAGTTCTAATTGTGCAGCTACCTCCTGTAATTACATGTGAGTCCCAAGTACACACACGTGCTGTATTTCATTGTGATGAGGCTTATATCAAACTCTTAACCAAAAAAAAACAACAAAAACAGAATTTTGAAATACATAAGCACAACATCATCATTATTATTATTGTCATAAATTATTTCATATGTTTTTATTTATAACTCATATACAGTTATGCATCAACAGTAATTTTTATGAAATACTAGCTGATTTCCCCCCCCCCCCACCCCCATATAATGTTACATAAATACATCATTCGTGGTGTACATCCATTAATCGTCGATATGTAATTAAAAGGAAACATATTTTTTCAATATTTTATTAGTAACAATAAATTCATGAAACAACACAATCTTCCTACCAACTCTATGCTACCAATGCCAAACCTGACAGTGTCAGAAACAGAGACAAGACAATTACAATGGAAATGAGATTCCTCAGAAGAATACTCAATGTATCAAAAAGAGAAAATCAGAAATCCGGAATAAACTGGGGTTATGGTAGCGCTACATTTCATTAGAAAACAGCAAGTTAAATGGTTCAACCATGTAATTAGGCTACCTGCTAACAGTATACCACAACAAGCAGTGATATACAAACCAAATGGAATCAGAAGAAGAGGCTGACCATGTAAATGATGGACAGAGGGAATAACAGGGTACATAGAAATCTTCATATACATAACCTATAAACAGGCACTCTCCCGTTGTTTATGCTTCACCTCGACACTGCAAGGTACAAAGAGAACTGAGATGAGATGAATGAAACCATCAACAGATATAATAGTGCCATTCAGATTAAATAACTATATTCTATGTATGTTGTACATACATTAATCATTGAGAGGGAAGAGGTCTCTGTGGCAGGAAGTGGTCAAACAGACTGCCTTGTGTGCTAAAGGCTTTGGTTTATTTCTCCACTTCGTCATTCGAATTATGCAGCCCAAATATGAACCCATGATCTCCAGTGCGTGAGATTGACAGCTTGACCCATTCACCACAAAATTCTCGATTGTGTAAAATAGTGTGATAAAAAACATTCACCACATGAGTGTTCAGCACATGTAAAACAAAAGTTAGATGTTCTCAAGTAACGATTTAATTTCAAATTTTTCCACACCCGACAGCATTTACAGCAATCAAGTGCATCAATATATAGTTTAGGAGATCTATCAAAGAAAAAGAAAGAAGCCATGTCCATTGTTGGTGTTATAGAGTCTACAGCTGATTTAAACAACAGTTTGTCTTTCAGCAACTGTGGTAGAGGTAACTTAACACGGTTCTCACGGCCAGGGGTTGTCCCCACAGCAGATGATACTTCCACAAAAGCCATCCTGAACAGGGACTCTGGCTGTGAAGACATCTCACCAAGCACATTCAAACACTGTGTGTGGTTTTCCTTTTCCAGATAGGAGCGAACAAGTTTGTTATGTATTAGTGAAGTCAGATCACACTTTGTAAGCCACATGATGTCAACAAAATGATGAGCCAGTGATGCATTACCACTTAGCAGTGCTGTACATAAAGGTGATATATCAAATGTGGGATCAGCAGGTGAGAAGTTAAATGGTGGGTATAGGTGACAATAGTTAAAGTATTCATCTGACCTTACAGTTACGGGCCCTGTTCCATTTGTTATAAGTTTACAAATAATGTCACTGTCATTACAAAGTAAAATTCTATGAAACATTTTAGGTTGTAAATAAGACAAACAGGCACCATGAGCTAGAAAAACTGCTAGGAAGGCTGTTATATCTTTGTTACGAATATCCATGGACTGGAAGTATGACATGGCTGTCTTTGTCCTATCTGTTTTACTGACGGCATTAATGTCAGCTCCTGCATCCAGAAGAATCTGTATAACCTCTTTTCTGTATCTGCTTGCAGCCAACATTAATGGTGACAGGCCATCATTATTTTGCAAGTTAACATCACAGCCTGCATTAATTAGAGTGGTTACAATGTCATCAGTTCCATCGTCGTGGCCACGACGAGCGGTTCTGTTTATTGCGTACAGCAGGGCTGTATTGCCTTTGTTATCTGTCATTTTCATATCAGGGTTATAATTTATCACCTCCTTGACCACAGCTACATTGCTGTATCCTGCTGCTTGCATCAAAACTGTCAATCCTTTGTTATTTTGTGAGTTGATAAAATCTTTGTCTTTAGCACATCTGATTAGAAATTCAGCATTGTTATCACAACCTTGATAGACAGAATAGGAAAAGGCAGTATCACCTTTGTTGTCTCTCCAGTTAATGTCAGCCCCGTAGTCTAATAGTAACTGAAGCAGATCTGTACTGTTGTTAGTTAAAGCCGCAAGCATTAATGGCGATGCATCACCACAAATATTAGGAGAAGCCCCATTTTCAAGCAGTAGTTTAACTAGCTGTAGCCTAGATGCCTGGCACATATTCTCCCTAGCTAGAACCAGATACAGAGGAGTGTATCCACCACGTGATTCTACCAGCTTATTTACATCTGCTCCTTTCTGAATTAGAAATGTGGCAACTTCTTCATTCCCGGACTCAGCTAACAGTTCTTCCCAACAAGGATACTCGCCTGTAATGTCAAGAATATGGTTAATTAAGTCAATACTGGTTCCTCTTACTGCTGATTTTATTGCATACTGCGGAGGTTTACACATAAATTGTTGAGTTTCATGCCTGCTATAGGCAAGCATAAAGTTAATGTAGTCCACACTCGGATAATGTACAAGAATGCGTAAAGCATCCTTGATGTCAAAGTTTGCACCATGCCGCAGTAGAAGTTTTGCACAGTCTGTGTGGCCAAGACCAAGGGCCAGGTTAACTGGTGAGTACCACGGTACTTTATCATGAACGTTGGCTCCAAATTTTAACATCACTTCAATCATGTCATAATGACCACCTTTTATTGCAATATATATCGGGGGATCCCCAGATGTCCCATCCGTCTTGTTCAGATCAGCACCATGGTGGCAGAGCAACTCAATTAGAGGATAACTGCCAGCTCTAATTGCCACAGACAGAGGGAACACTGATGGCCCACCATTCACATCCCCTTCTAATTCCAAGAGTCTTTTGACCATTGCAACCTGATCTTTGCTAATCTGGCTAAATCCATGATGAAAAAAGTTTGTGTAGGCATTACTGACCATCCTGGTCTTAACTTGTTCATCTAAATATACACAGTCGAAAAATATATCCAGAAATTTCACATTGCAGGTTTGAACTGCAGTGTCTAGAGGTGTTTTGTCACTTTCATAAAATGTATATTTGTTTGCTCTCCTCCACACAGCAGAGATGAGTTCCCTACTCAACAGTTGCATGCCCTCTGCTGCATTCATGCCTGTGGTGAGTCCTATGGTTTCAGAAGCATGCCTTCCTTCTTGTGTCGGATGCTCTTCTGTTGACTGGATCCTGTCTGCAGCAGCAAGTCTTGACATTCTTCTGTTCTGGTATTTTCTAACCTAAAATGTAAGACAAATAACTTCAACATCATGTCTTATTCTCTCTAAATATATTATTCATCAAGTGCAAAAGTACAAAATCTTGTGTTACTATGATCAAAAGTAATAAATATTAGTTTGGCATGTCCTGGAATTCTAGAATATAACATCATTCTAAATCCATAAAAGGGCTGCACAAAAATTAATATTTTACGTGTTTTCTTATACCAAAAATGTTGCGACACCAATGTGTGGGTGTCCAACTGCATGTGCACAATTGCAGTCACCAGCAGAGATAGTGCCACTGAAATAGTTCACAAAAATGGCAGTTACTAACAATCACCTGCCTAATGAAACAGTACGGCACAGAGGATTAATAACCAAGTCCTGGTGTAGTTATTTCAGAAGGTTTATTTAATCATAATAGGCTGATAATAATACAGAGGCCACGAGATATGATGTTGCCTTCTCTCGACTTCAGTTGTAACTAACCCCAAAACAACCTATGTCACGACTTGAGCATCCTTATCACTGTTCTACCAGGATGCTCAACCGTGCCCTAAGTTTGCACATCGAAGCCAATAATAAAGATGGTATTCATTCTGCTACACTAACAATGAATTCTTGGTCATGGAGAAAGAAAGAATAATTCATAATGTTGTGAATTCGATAGCAAGATTTTGCTTTGCCATTTGATATGAAATAGCGGTTGATAGAAGCTAGATGCGAAGTTCAGAGTTGTGGTTTCAGGGAGTGAAGAGACCAAGTTGCATGAATGACCATGTTTGGGGCATCCTGCTACAGCCAAAATCCTAAACATGTTGGAGTATACAGATGCCATTATTCATCTGAATGATCACATAGCAAGGCAGTAATTGCCCTTACAGCTTTCTGGCAAGGATTAAAGTGTGATGACAATAATCAGTGCCCTTGAAGATTAGAAGGTGTGCACACAATGAGTTCTTCAACATATTACAGCTAACCAATGACAAACTACATGTTCTGAGCATTTGAAGCGTTTTGATGCCAATGTGAAGCATTGTGCCCTGGATCTTCTCAGGTGATGAAAACTAGGAGCACTGTAAAAGTTGAGGAGGATTGACAGTCGAAAGCATATGTAAATTGAGACTCCCATTACGTATGCTTGGTCATGGTGACTAGGAATCCATGTCATACTGAGGGAGAAGGATGCTATCAAGTAATGGGTTTATCTTACTAGTGAGATGTCTTTGCTTTCATGTGCAATGCTTTTCAGTGTCTCAGCATTTATGAACATGGGTATGTGCTTAATGACCTGTTAAAATCCATACTTATATATTTGCCAGCGTGCCAGGGGCTTTAGATGTGAAGATCATTGCACAGTCAAACTAATGAGTCATGTGCTAACGTTATTACTGAGAATCATGAACAGGGTAATAAACAAGATGAAATTAGAGATGAACAATGTAGATCTGAAGAGGGAAAGGGCACAAAAATTGTTTACATTCTCAAGACAATATTATAAAAAGCTAACAAGTGAAAATACATCTATTTCACTTCAAAGACCTGATTAAGATGGTCATTTTGTTTAATAAACAGGTAGTTGCATATTCCTTACAGGATGCCGTAGTCAATCCCAGCATTTTTTTGTATGTTTGCGATGTCTTTGCAAGTTTATGTTTAGTAGTTTGCAATTGTTTTCTGAGTGACTAGCGTTCATACTATTAAATGAAAGCCAACACAAGGCGGTCTGCTGTCAAATTGTCTGCAGCTGTGTTTCAAGTGCGGTGTGCATTATTACCAACTGAATCCATAACCACCCTCGCCACAGAGCCGACAGTTAAAATGTGAGGAAATAAAACATCTAGAGCAGTTAAATAATGGTAGCAAAAATATGAGAAAGCAATGTGGCATTCTCATCTCATCAGGTTCCTCTCACACCTTGCGGTGTTGAGATGAAGCATAAACAGCGGCAGAGTGCCTGTTTATGGGCTTCATATACGGAGATTCCCATGGAATCATTTATATGGTCGGCCTCTTCGTTTTCTTCCGTCTGGTCTGTACATCATTGCTTGTTGAGGTATACTGTTAGTTGGCTAAACCATTTAACCTGCTGTTTTCTGATGAAATCTAGCACTGCTATAACCCCCACTTTGGTCCTGATTTCATTTCTGATTTTCTCTTTTTTGATACATTGAGTAGTATTCTCAGGAATCTCATTTCTATTGTGATTTTTCTTTTCTCTTTTTCTGTCATTGTCCAGGTTTGGCATTGGTAGCATAGAGTTGGTAGGAAGATTGCGTTGTAATGCTTTCTTAGTTATTATTGATACATTATTGTTCTTTAGTATTGGTGCCATTTTTCCAGTGAGTCGGTTTGCCTTATTGCATCTATTTTCAATCTCGTCTACTGATTTACCATTTGATGATATACTTCCGAGGTACTTAATTCTGGGGGTGTTTGTTTAGGTGAATCGTTTTTTCTTCTTTGGTTATAGTAATTACCACTGTTTTACTTATGCTTGTTGTCATGTTATGTTCCATACATCATCATCATCATCAAGTGCCCTGCCAGCTGGCAAAGGCATTCATGGCTCTCCACAGATCTCGGTCTTTAGTGTTCTGGATCAACTCTGCTGATAGTATTCCTCCATGCCACCGTCTCAATCCATCCAGCATCATTCCTCTTGGTCTGCCTCTGCCTCCCTTCCCCTTGATCTTTCCAATTGTCACAATGTTCTCCAATGCCTCTCTTCTCATCACATGACCGAAGAAAGCTGTTTGTCTCTTTCTTATTGTTGTATATAATTTTCTAGTTTCATTAGCCTGTTTCAGGCAGTCATTGTTAGTTACACAGGCAGTCCAAGGAATTTGCAACATTTGTCTCAGGAACCACATCTATGTTGTTTCTAGTTTCTTCTTAATTTGTTCATTTACATTCCAAGATTCACTGCCATACAGCAAAACTGGTTCTAGATAGCATTTCAGCGCTCTCTTTCTTACATGGGACCGGGGCCCATAAGGGAAGCAAAGAATAGCAACACTGTAGCCTACCACGCATGTCGTAAGTGGCGACTAAGGAGGCTATGGTTCCGTCGCCCTGCTACTGAGTGAGTGCGTGGCGCGACACTGAGCTGTGAGTTTCGTGTGAAATGCTTTTAAATCTGCCAGAGGTTTTTTGGAATGTGACTGCATGTTCGGAGCGATGGCAGCTGGCTATGTCCCAGAGTTGACCGGTTATTGCCTTATGCAGAAATGCGTGGCTGCTGGGCTTCTGGTTGACTGCCAGTGCCGTCGACGATGAACTGTATTTTCATGGACTGTGTGGGTGAACATCTAGGAAACATCCAGATGGGAAAATGACTGCCGATTCCATCAGAGATAAACTGGATGTTTCGTGGGGGACTATTGTGTTGACATTCTGGTGGCGGCATTATGCACAATGTATTTGTGCGGGCTGTTGTTTGTCGAGACTCCTGTCTTTTCCACTTTTCACATTGGGCAGTGGGGAGCGTTTTATGTGATATTCACTGGCACAGGAACGGAGCATAATGGGGACTACCAGTTGCTGTGAAGTTGGAACAGTGACTAACTAACTAACTCTTTCTTACATTTACATTCCAAGATTCACTGCCATACAGCAAAACTGGTTCTACATAGCATTTCAGCGCTCTCTTTCTCACATTCAGTGACAGTGACTTATTGCATAAGATGCTCTTCATTTTCTGAGATGCGGCTTTTGATTGCCCTATTCTGCTCTTAATCTCTATTGTACATCTTTCATCTGATATAAATGCCCCTAGGCATTTAAAATTATTTACTTGGTTAATAATTTTCGCTTCTATTTCTATGTCACAATTTGGTGTCACCATTTTCTTAGACATCACCAATGTTACTGTTTTCTTGATATATAAGGAGAGTCCTTTCCTTGCACTCTCTGTTACTACAATGTCCAATACTTGTTGTAGGTCTGTTGAATTATGTGCCACCAATACTGTGTTATCCGCATAGCGTATATTATTTATATTATAACCTCCGATTAGTATTCTTAGCTTCTCTTTGATCTCTCTCATTATTACTTCGCTATATAGGTAGAAGAGATCTGGTGACAAGACACAACCATGTCGTACTTGTAGCTTTATCTGTTTGTAACTACCCCATTTATTTCCCATTTTTATTGCTGCTACTTGGTTCCAGTAATTATTCTTTATTATTCCTAAATCTTTCCCTTCAATGTTGATATCTTCCAACATTTTAATCAGTTCATCATGTTTTACTTTATCGAATGCCTTAGTATAATCTATGAAGCACAAATATATGTCTTTCTGTTTCTCTATTGACCTTTCTGTTAGTGCCCGTAATGTATATATTGCATTGTTTGTGCCCTTTCCCTCCACAAATCCATTCTGTTCTTCACTAATTTCCATTTTTATTTTATTTCTTCTGGTTCTTCTCATTATTATTCTGAGTAGTAGCTTAGTGATATGGTTTATGAGGTTAATTGTATGAAAATCTTCACATTCAATTGCTCCTGGTCTTTTTGGTATCGCTATAAATACAGATTTCAGCATATCACTTGGTAAATATCATTAAATATTTGTGGTTAATATATCTACTCCAAATTCTCCTAATACTTCTAATTCTTCTATTGTGATTTCATCAGGCCCAGCTGTTTTTCCTTTCTTCATGGTTTATAGCGTCAGCGACTTCCTCTTTTAGAATAGGTGGACCTAATTTACTTTCTTCGGTTAATTCTTCCCTTTCTCCATCATATAATTCTCTAATATACTCATTCCATTCTCCTAATACTTCTAATTCTTCTATTGTGATTTCATCAGGCCCAGCTGTTTTTCCTTTCTTCATGGTTTATAGCGTCAGCGACTTCCTCTTTTAGAATAGGTGGACCTAATTTGCTTTCTTCGGTTAATTCTTCCCTTTCTCCATCATATAATTCTCTAATATACTCATTCCATCTCTTCATTATAGCACCTTCCTCCAATAATACCTTTCCTGTTTTTGATTTCAAACACCCTGTACAGTCGAATCCACTTAAGTCGAACTCGGATAAGTAGAATTTCGCTTAAGTCGACGTTACTTGCTGAGTCCCGGCCATTATCATTCTTTATCGTATAAAAATTCCTGATATGTCGAATTCGGTTAACTCGAATTTTCGGATTAGTCGAACATAAAAATAATTACCCACTATATAAGTGTTCATATTTAAGTCGAACTGTTCATTTCACACACGCACTCACGCACACACCCCGCCCCCCATGTGTATGTACATACTTTTTTCTAAAAGTACTGGAGAGAGATGTTCCATACAGTGATTCATAATATATGTTCGTACTTCGTCAAGTGGATGTAATTTGTGTGCTTCATAATCTATGGTGTTCCTTCATCGATTGAATGTACTCTGTATGATTCATAATCTGTGGTGTACTTCGAATGAAGGGAATCTGTGTCATTCATAATCTATGTTCATACTTCACGTGAATGTAATCTGTGATTATAATCTATGGTGATTCATTGTCGAGTAAATATAATCTTGTGTGATTTATAATCAATGTTCGTGCTTCATAGTTAAATGTAATCTATGGGATTCATACTCAGTGTGTACACTTCATAGTGTTAAATGTAATTGGTGTGATTTATAATATATGTGAATGCATCATAGTAAGAATGTTGTAGAGTGTGATCAGACTCAGAAATATACATTGATGTGTCAGTGTCTGTAGACTGGAATACATGTACATCTGAGTGTGATGAGATTGATAATATGTGACTAAGGAAAATAGTAGTTGTACACTTTAGCCATTTGTCCTTTATGTTGTCGTAGGGCTAGTGATGTGTCTGTGACAGATGTGATAGTCTTGTGATGCTAGTCGTATCTGAATATGAGACAGGGCGAGAGGTGCAATGAGAGTATCCTGAGTGTAGGACAAGCATTCACCGGTTCTGTTCTTTCTGATTAACTTCCAGAAGTTCTGCACCTTCATTGGTGGTATCATTGAGCCATCAACCAGCAGCAATGAATACGTACCTGACTTGAACACCCTGTCTATGGCCATAGAGTGTGTGAATCAGCAACTTGCCTGTGAACATCATCCGAGTCGACAACCTGCGAGACTACACTGATACTTGTCCAGCCTTTTCACATTAAATGTTATTGTTATATTTTACACTGTAACCAGCCACTAGTTTGTTATAAGTTAAGGGTTAGTATTAAGAGATTGTGAGTGGAGTAATGAGAGGTGTAACTGTATATTTGTACTCTTTCTCCGTGTTGTGAGAAAGGATCAGTAAAGGGGGCTCTCTTATTTATGCAGGCATTCGTCGCCAGATTCCTTAAGCCTACGGTATAGAATACTAGTATGGTTGTTCGCTTTACCTATCTGTGCCTGAACACGGTCTGAAGACTTGGTCATTCCTGGGACTGTTCCAAATCATACATCCTTGTTCAAGCCATTTCGGTCTCTTCTTTGACAGTGATTAGTCTTTCGGAATTCTGAAAGTCTATTGGTTGCTATTTCTGATCCTTGTCTATCAAAATAGTCAACATTCCACGACAACCTGTAGTCTTGTGAATATATATGTAAATCCTGTCTTTAGACGTTAGTTAAAGAAATCTTGCATGTGGACAATTAATATACAAACAAAAATTCTAAACAATAAATACTGAAGCCTCAAAAATGTGGTTTTACAGAAGAATGCTGAAAATACTTTGAGAACCACAATGAATAATATGCTCTGAAAGAGCCAATCAAAAGCCTCCAACTGAAGTGAGAAAGGGTGTTGCAATGCTATATTGAACCTATACTCTTGTATGACTGTGAAACATGGACAAGTAAACATGCTGAAAAACATTTAGCGACATTAAAAATGTCTTATATGAAAAGGTAAGAAACACCATGAACAGAGAAAAACAAGTGAGGCAGTCTTTAAAGAAGCCATAAAATGATCAGAGAAACTGCACTTAGACGGTTAAGATTTGTTAGCACATTTTTAAAGAGAAATTGAAACCACTTGAAAACTTAGTGACAATGGACAATTTTTTGGAAGACAAAAGCAAGATGAAGTGAAAGGAGTCAAATGTCTTGGCCACTGGCATAATAGAGATATCAGATCCAAGACTCTGGGAAGGTTAACCCGGTCAACAAATGCCCGCAGAAGTCGGATGTGTCGGCCTAACGGCACAAGAACGCAGCTCTGCTGTAAACAGGCACAACGCAATCACATCCGAAAAAAAAACTCCGGATGAACAAAGAAGAAGAAGAAGAAGATCCAAGACTGGTGATTATTTGTGATGACGGACCATGATCTCCCACGCTCATCGACATGGCACACAATGATGAAGAAACAAGACAATGAGATATGAGGCCACATTAGGAAATAGAAAACAAACTGGAAGCGACTGGAAATTAAAAGATATTGTGGAAGATAGTAGGAAAAGAGATTGAGGAAGACAGAAAAGATATTGAGGAAGACAGCAAAGATATTGAGGAAGACAGCAAGGAAGAGAGTAGGAAAAGAGAGGAAGACAATAAAGAAAGAATCTTGACGGCAGTTCACCATGGCATGGAAGTATATTATCACATTTTTGTTGTTGTGAGCTCAAGTGTAATCCATACATGTCCTACTACTTCTAGTGCACCGGACTGATTTTTGCGTGTGGATTAGCTTCCCCTATTGCCAGTGTCCATCACCATCAGGCGTACCCACTCCAAATTCAGGGGTTCTTGTAACTTACATCCACAAGTCAAGGATGAGACGTCAACATTTTAGACCAACTGACTGGTGTAGTTGAACCCGCTACCTCGGCAGCAGCACACCGGATTTTTAAGAATGGTCGCTCTTAGCCATGCATGACCTCCACCTCTGTGGATTATGCCCCATACATTTCATATTATCTTTTCCTTATTCTTTTCATGTGTGCTCTTGTAGCAACAACAGATTTCAACACTGCAGAATCCACAGTAATTTAGATTGTCTACCACGGTAATTTTATAAACTTGACAGCCATGTCTCTTATTGATTGCCATAGTTTACGTTGTGCAATTTCTGGAGTATGTACCTGACAAGATGCAGTGAAATATGCTAGGCAATAAACCGTGTAATCTATTTGTGTTTTTGTTATTCAAGTTTACCACAAGAAAATATGTCCAAAGCCCATGCTGTTCTCAACATGGAACATTTTTTTTCTCTGGCCAGCATATGTTGTTCTTTCGTTCAGCACACACAAATATATGGAATATCAATAGACGTTACCGCACTGATGCTAGCCTAAGAAAGTTTAGTTCACAGATTTTGCATTTGTACCGAAACATTTTAATTTTAGACACATGGTATTTTATTAGTAAGTTTATTAATTTCAGTAGCATATTTATATATTTGAACTCAGTACCCATGTGAACCTATAGGTGTTGATTTTGGTCAACTAAGTGTGAAGAACTAGAGAGTGTCACGTAAATTGCAGGACATTAGAGCATCTTGATGCTGGGAGATTCAACAAGGAAGCATCACAGGCTGGTGGGTGCACGCATAATTAATAAGAGCTATATATAACAATATTTTACACCTCATGGAAACAAGAAGACTCAACAAAAATAATTCTGTCAAATATGAAGAAATTCACAGACAAGTTAGAATATTATGTAAGGAGGCAAAAGAAGCATGGCTTGAGGAAAAGTGCTTAGAAATTGACAACACCAACACAACAGTCAAAATACCAAATTAGTGCACAAAAGAATTCAGTAACTTACTAATAAAAGAACAAGTACATCAACAGGGTGTCTAAAAACTGAAGATGGCAAAATCATAATAGAAAAAGACCAGATTCTACATGTATGGACAGATTATGTGAAACACCTTTATGATGATAACAGAGACGAACAGTATGATATTAGATTTAATAATGAAGGACCGCCAATTTTGGAGATGGAGGTTCGAAATGGTCTTAAGCATATGAAAGCTGGCAAGGCCCCTGGTGCAGATAACATCACAACAGAAATGATTAAAGCTTTAGAAGAATTTGGACTAGAGCAAGTCACCAGACTGCTGAACACATTATATGATACTGGAGATATACCTCCTGAATTATGTAACTCAGGTATTTATTGCAATCCCAAAGAAATCAGGAACCTTGGAATGTGATCAACATAGAACAATTAGTATAATGAGTCACATCACAAAGATTTTGCTACGAATTATCATGCAAAGAGTGAGAAAAAAGATACAACCTGAAATAGGGGAAGAACAATGCGGGTTTGTTAAAGGAAAGGGTACAGTAAATGCTGTGTATATGCTGCGAACAGTTATTGAACGTGCTATAGAAGTAAACAAGGATATACATCTTTGCTTTATTGACTATACAAAGGCTTTTGATAGAGTTAGACATGTCAGCATGGTGGATATGCTTGCAGATCTACAAATTGATGGGAAAGACATTAGACTTATAAAAAACATATATTGGAAACAACAAGCTGCAATAAGGATTGATAATGAAGTGGGACAGTATCAGCCAATTAAGAGAGGTATTAGGCAGGGATGTGTGATGTCTCCAGATCTTTTTTCCCTATACAGTGAAAATATTTTCAGAAATTTAGAGGATATAAATGGAATCAGCATTGGGGGACGAAACATAAATAACATTAGATATGCAGATGATACAGTATTAATTGCAGACAATGCGCAAGACCTGCAACAATTAATTAGTAGATGCGGTTGTTGTACACAGTGAGCAATCTGGGGTTAGAATTAAATTATAAAAAGACTCAGGTTATGGTCGTCACTAGGAAGAAAGAAGTGCCACAATGTAATATACAAGTAAATGGAAATATTCTTCAACAAGTGAATCTGTACAATTATCTTGGAACAGTCATAACATCTGATGGGAGATGCCTTGAAGAGATTAGAACAAGAATCGCAATGGCGAAAGTAGCCTTTAGCAAGATGAAAAACATTCTGACCAATAAAAAGATGTCAATTGAAAAGAGAAAAAGAGTGTTGAGGGGATACATCGAGCCTGTTCTTTTGTATGGATGTGAAACTTGGACAATGAGCAGTCAAGCTGAAAAGCATCTGATGGCTGCAGAAATGTGGTTTCTGAGGAAAATGCAAAGAATACCATGGACAGACAGAAAAACCAATGACCAAGTACTACAGGAGACAAATGAACATCGTAAACTGATTAGAGAAATTAGACGTAGCCAAAAATTTTTGGACATGTTATGAGAAGAAATGGATTGGAGAACTTAGTGACAACTGGCAAGATCGAAGGGAACAGACCAAGAGGAAGACCGAGAGGAAAATACCTGGATGGCTTGGCCACATGGCATGGACAAGACAGGAACACTGAGTTGATCCGCGACACTGGTGATCGAGTGAAATGGCGAGTCATGACCGTCCACGCTTTCCGGCATGGCACATGATTGATTGATTGATTGATATATAACAATTTGAATGGTATAATATTTAAACATAATACAAGCTCAAATTTTGCACTAATGTCCAATTCCAATTTTCCAAAAAAAAAATTCCAAATTCGGCCTCGTCTAACCTGCTTCGTCAGCTGTGGTTATTGTTGAGAGCCGTAGTTGTGTGGATTGTTAGTCCAAATTCCTACTGGTTTTATTAGTTCCGCCCTGTTCGTCGGATAGATTTGTTTTGTGCTGGTCCTGGTAAAGACCGGTCCTTGGTTGGGCCTACTGGGGCCCGCATTCTCTCGTTTGTTGGCTTCTTTTCTGTTAGCACTGCTACGTGCTTGTCACTTCTTGTGTTATTCTTATCGGGGCTAGTCCCGGTCATGTCCAGTCCTCATAAGGACTATATGTAAGCAAAGGGCACTAATGTCTGCCTTCATCATGTTACATAGCTAAAAATATCTGCCAAAGATGGGTAACTCAGGAATTCTCCCAGGCACAGAGAGAAAGAATGGCAATCCATGGCAAACATTGTAATTGTAGTATATTTGCTTTCAATTTCTTTTTAAAATAGAATATTACATGTCAAGAGAATCACGTGCCCTGACAACTGGCATAAGCGTTTGTGCAATCCCACAGACCTTTCCTTGCCTTTACCTATCTAATTCCTTTGTTCATCCTATCCATCCATCCATCATGTACCATGCCGGTAAGCGTGGGCGGTCATGTTCTGCCATCTCACTCGATCACCAGAGTTGTGGATCAGCTCCGTGTTTCTGTCTCGACCATGTCACAAGGCCAAGCCATCCAGGTACTTGCCTCTAAGTCTTCCCCTTGGTCTGTTCCCCTCGATCTTACCAGATGTCACCAAGTTCTCCAGGTCATTTCTTCTCATAACATGCCCAAAAAATTGTGACTGTCTATGTCTGTCTCTAATCAGTTTACGATCTTCATTTGTTTCTTGAACTTTTTCGTTGGTCTTTCTGGCTGTCCGTGGTATTCTTTGCATTTTCCTCAGAAACCACATCTCTACAGCCATCATATGTTTTTCAGCCTGACTGCTCATTGTCCAAGCTTCACATCCATATAACAGTACAGGTTCTATGTAGCATCTCAACACTTTTACTCGTTTCAATTTACTACATCTTTTTATTGGTCAGTATGTTTTTCATCTTGCTAAAGGCTTCTTTTGCCATGGCGATGCTTGTTCTAATCTCTTCAAGGCATCCTATATTTTTTTGTTATTTTTAATTTGTTCTCTTATGTCCATCAGCTTCTTGTGTAATATTTATATGTATTTGCCCTTTTATCTTAACCAGGTTACCCTATCACTATCCGACATCCATTCACTGACTTCGACATGCAAATATACACGATTTCATGAAAAGATAATGTGGTGTATCTGTGATAATAAATTACGGGTGTGAACAATAGCCGCCAATTTTTTCGCTTGAGAACGGCTGACGCGATTCACTTCAATCATCTAAGTACTACTACTACTATAAATTCTTTCGATCGTTTCAAGTAATGAAATTTTAAACAAAGATATAAAAGTGGATGGAGAATTCAGTTATTCTAACATTAATCTAATAATGACTTTAGCAACAATCTGTACATACGTAAACTTACCTCAATACTTGGAAATACACAGCAATGATTGTGACCAACGAATAGCCTTCAGAGCACATGTGCTTGAAACTACAGGCATGGCTTCACAGTACTGGCCTATTTATAGCCAGTCAAAATCGCACTGTTTTCGGAATTTTAACAAGAAACGACCACTTTAGGAATTTGGCCGAATTTCAGGAGCAAGCAACGTGGCCATCGGGTCACGTGATCTTGACCGCGAATGCTCGATCGCGACTTCGAATCAAAGTGGCGGGGGTTTTCTTCTCCACTGTGAACTTCAGAACGGGGGGGGGGGGGGGAGGGGGGGGTGTTATATTACTGGGTATCCGTTAAATCTGGATACATGGGTAAAAATACAACTGTGTATTGAAATAACATCTTCAATGTGATTCTGGTACTATTAGTGTCGGAACTCTTCGCTGGCTGCTGAGGATGGGGACGGAGCGCTTATGGGAATGCCCCGAATGCTGTGATGTCGATTCCTAAATCAATCAATCAATCATGTGATTTATAAAATAACGGGAATTCCCTATTGCATGTTTGAATTAAATGAAACATATCCAATTATCCTATGTGTCCAGACTTTACGGACACCCTGTATATCTAAGGCAAGATGGCTGCCGATTTTGTTTTCGTTTGAGACTGGCTGATGAGATCCACTTCAAACAGCTACTGTAAATCCCCCAGAACGTTTCATTTTTTTTCCCCGCTTTCCATCCTGTTACAGGATATTGCGGTCAACATCAGCATCCTTCAGCTGTATGTTGATTCCTAGGCTAGATTACGCTCATCAGCACGCCATGACTTTCTGAGCGGCCGGCTCCATACTCATAAGTCACTGGTGCGACTCGAACCGCTTCCAATTCTCGTGCACTCACGTCAACCACGAGAGTATTCGGGATTACGGAGAAAGCTGCTAACTCCTCGGCCAGGGAGCCGGCAGATCGTTTCATTAAACATTAAAATATAATCTGTCATGTGACCATGATAGATTGGATGCCGTTCATTCTGTCAGTACCAAAACTCTTCAACAGTTTCAGTCGTGTATTGTAAAACTATGAAAGAAATAATTATAAAAGCAGAACTGAGTGTAGAATTCAATCATGTATTCAGTCTGAAAATCCCACATGTGGGTGTATGGTGTGGTAGCACAGGAGAAACCGCATTATCGTTTAATGAAATCGTGTAGATCTGCATGTTGAAGTCAGTGAATGGATGTCGGATAGTGATCGGGTTACCTTGGTTAGATAAAACGGTAAATACATATTAATATAAATATTACACAAGAAGTTGATCGACATAAGAGAACAAATTAAAAATAACAAAGAGTACAAGATGAACAAAGACATTATATAAGTAAAGGAAAGGTCTGTGGGATTGCACAAACGCTTGCGCCAGTTGGCAGGGCACGTGATTCGCTTGACTTGTAATATTCTGTTTTAAAAAGAAATGTACAGCAAATATACTACAATTACAATATGTCTGCCATGTGACCATAATGGTTTGCCATTCATTCTCTCTCTGTCTGGGGGAATTCCTGAGTTACCCGTCTTTGACAGATATTTTTAGCGGTGTCACATGATGAAGGCAGACATTAGTGCAGAATTTGAGCATGTATTATGTTTATATATACCATTCAAATTGTTACAGCTCTTATTAATTATTATGCATGCGCCCACCATCTTGTGATGCTTCCTTGTTGAATCTCCCAGCATCAAGATGATCTAATTCCATGCAGGACGTCACAGTCAACCCTAGCATTTTTAGCTACTTGTGATTTCTGGCAAGTTTACGTTTAGTAGTTTTTTTTATTGTTTTATGAACGAACAGCACTCATATCATTGTATGAAAACCAACGCAACACGGCCTACAGCCAATCGCCACAGCTGTGTTTTAAGCATCGTATACTGATTTACAAATTGCATCCTGCGCCCTTTCGCCATAGTGATGAGAGATAACACCACAACATTGAGAGTCAAACGTCCTTCGAAACCCCCGGGAAGGTTAACCCGGTAAATAAATGCCCACAGAAGTCGGATGTGTCGGCCTAACGGCGCAAGAACTCAGCTCTGCTGTAAATAGGCACAACGCAATCACGCCCGAAAAAAAAAAAACAACTCAGGATGAACGAAGAAGAAGAAGAAGATCGCAAAATGGGGGAGGGGGGAGAAAGAGATCGACATCAGTAACAGATGACAATGTAAATCGAATACTGCAGCATGTCACCGGTGATAAAGAATAGATATGTATCGCTGGGCACTGAAAAGATTATTACACCAATACATTTCCGGTGTGCTGATGCCGAGCTAAGTCGTTCATCCCCTACACGGGACAGTGGGACTGAAATGTTGACCCATCGTCCTTGACTTGTAAACGTAAATTACAAGTACCTCTGAAATGCAATGGGTTCACCTGATGGCGAAGAACACTGGTAATAGTTCAAGCTACGAGTTGACACGCGAAATTCAGTTAAGTACTACTAGAAGTAATATTTCTGGACCACGCTTGAGGTCAAAGAGCGTGAGCGCAAATAAAACATCAAATTTCCCCCTAGAATTACGCTATCAGTATGTGTGTGTGTGTGTGTGTGTGTGTGTGTGTGTGTGTGTGTGTGTGTGTGTGAGAGAGCGAGAGAGAGAGAGAGAGAGAGAGAGAGAGAGAGAGAGCGTGAGAGAAACTGAGCTATAAACCTTTTACGACCGATGTATTGACATTCACATGTCGTTGGCGATCGCAAGATATGAAAAAGTTATCATCGCCAACGCCAGTCGCCAAGGCACATGATGATGATGACGATGGTGCATTGACTTGCAGGCTGTCCGAGCCACATACGAGGTTTGAGAGCCGTGTAGAGACCTTTGCCATCAGAGTACACCTTTGGTATCAGAGCGCCGTCTCCAAGGAGACTTGATGATCTCCCCTTAACTGTTCCAATCCCATAAACCAGCGGGGTGTGCAAGATAGGTTCTGGAACTTCACGTATAAGAGGAGGTTCATGAGAAGCTGCGTGTAACTAGATCATGATTCAATACATCAGGTACGGACTGGCTGTGATTAGATGACTGATGTCCGCGTTCCCTATTCCATTTTCTACAGATCCCAACCATACCCACAGATACATAATACACAATGACACGCACACGTGTTTATATATATATATACTAGCTGCCCGACCCGGCTTCGCCCAGGCTCTGGCGGGGATGTATGTATGTATGTATTTTTGTATGTATGTATGTATGTATGTATGTATGTATGTATGTATGTATGTATGTATGTATGTATGTATGTATGTATGTATGTATGTATGTATGTATGTATGTATGTATGTATGTATGTATGTATGTATGTATGTATGTATGTATGTATG
Source organism: Cepaea hortensis (assembly GCA_963921405.1). Classification (NCBI taxonomy): domain Eukaryota; kingdom Metazoa; phylum Mollusca; class Gastropoda; order Stylommatophora; family Helicidae; genus Cepaea; species Cepaea hortensis. The sequence goes on from CAWUFQ010000410.1 coordinate 294,609, forward strand.
TATGTATGTATGTGTCTGTCTGTCTGTCTGTCTGTCTGCTTGTCTGTCTGTCTGTCTGACCCGGCCCGGCTTCGCCCAGCTCCTGGTGGGGAGCATCTCATTTAATTCATATAAGTAGTCATATAAGCTCCCGTTCCCGGCTATCTGTCTGTCTGTCTGTCTGTCTGTCCGACCCGGCCCGACTTCGCCCAGGCCCTGGTGGGGAGCATCTCATTTAATTCATATAAGTAGTCATATAAGCTCCCGTTCCCGATCGATATATCTATCTATCTGTCTGTCTGTCTGTCTGTCTATCTATCTATGTATGTATGTTCGGCCCGAACATAACAACAAAATATAGATAGAATAGAAGAATAGATAGAAAATATGATTGGAAGAGATCTATCTAAAGTAAACTTGGCTACCGTTCCCGACTATCTGTCTGTCAGTCTGTCTATCTGTCTGTCTATCTGTCTGTCTGACCTGGCCCGGCTGCACCCAGTCCCTGGTGGGGAGTATCTCATTTAATTCATCGTCAATCAACTCATTTAATCTATAGCCAGGGGACTTAACTTAAGATATAACAATGCTACTAAAAGTTATATCCCTTTTTTAAATATTTTTTTAAATTTTCTTATGTTCAGTCATGTAATTACAAAATTAAATTTTAGGAAGGTAATAGCTAATAGCTGATAGATAAAACTATGACAGTTGGTTGTACAGGAATGAAAGGAAAACGCGTATAAAATTTCATCTCAATCGGTTGGACCGTTCGCGAACGCATAAAGGACGGATCCACATACATCCATACATACATACATACAACGATTTTTATAGATTTAGTTAGTTAGTTAGTCACGGTTCCAACTTCACAGCAACGGGTCGTCCCCATTATGCTCCATATTATATACATATATTATATATACCGGCTCCGTGGCCGAGGGGTTGGCAGCTTTCTCCACTGGCCCCGAATACTCTCGTCACGTGACGCGACGAGAATTAGCAGTGGTTCGAATCGCAAAAGTGACTTATGAGAGTATGGAGCCGGTCGCTCAGAGAGTCGTGGCGTGCTGATGAGCGTAATCTAGCCTAGGAATCAACATACAGCTGAAAGATGCTGGTGTTGACCGCAATATCCTGAAACAGGATGGAAACGCGGAAAGGGAAGGGAATATATATATATACTAGCTGACCCGGCCCGGCTACGCCCAGACCTTGGTGGGGAGCATCTCATTTAATTCATATAAGTAGTCATATAAGTTCCCATTCCCGTTACCGACTATCTATCTGTCTGTCTGTCTGTCTGTCTGTCTGTCTGTCTGTCTGTCTGTCTGTCTGTCTGTCTGTCTGTCTGTCTGTCTGACCCGGCCCGGCTTCGCCCAGTCCTTGGTGGGGAGCATCTCATTTAATTCATATAAGTAGTCATATAAGTTCCCGTTCCCGTTACCGACTATCTGTCTTTCTGTCTGTCTGTCTGTCTGTCTGTCTGACCCGGCCCGGCATCGCCCAGCTCCTGGTGTGGAGCATCTCATTTAATTCATATAAGTAGTCATATAAGCTCACGTTCCCGTTCCCGACTATCTATCTGTCTGTCTGTCTGTCTATCTATCTGTCTGATCCGGCCCGGCTTCGCCCAGCACCTGATGGGGAGCATCTCATTTAATTCATATGAGTAGTCATATAAGTTCCCGTTCCCGACTGTCTGTCTGTCTGTCTGTCTATCTGTCTATCTGTCTGTCTGTCTGTCTGTCTGTCTGTCTAATCATTTATTGGTTGCAGTTAGAACAACCTTAGATAAACGAAGACCAACTTACAAAAAAGCATTAGAAAGAGCACTTGAAAGATCTTTACATCTTCCCCAACAATTAACTTGGGTAAATGGAGCAGCGGCAGCAGCAGCAGAAGAAGAAGAAAAAGGCGGAGTAGGAGCTGGGAGGAGGAAGAGGGTGGAGGAGGGAGGAGGAGGAGAAAGAGAGAAGAGGAGGATGGAGGAGGGAGAGGGAGGAGGGGGAGGAGAAGAGGAAGAGGGTAGGAGGTGGAGGAGGGGAGAGGAGGAGGAGGAGGAATATAACGCATATGCCTGTAGATTTAATAATGGCTGAAGTTGTTCCATGTCTTCTTAGAGTTGGCGACAGTGTAAAGAAATATAAAATCTTCAAACTTGATAGAGATAAGGTAACTATTATTTGTTTATTCTTTCAGCAAAAAAACATGAGTTACAATGTTATGCATTATGCATTATTTTTATGAAAAATTTGAAAATGCCTTAAAGATTGTATCATTATTTATTATAACTCATATGCCGGTATATAACTATGGACAAAGAGTTTATAAATCTTTGAAAACGATGCCACAATATGACTATAAGTTATACAGAAAAGTTATGCCCCTTGAAATAACTTTTACAGAGTTAGGTCCCCTCGCTGTATAAAAATTATAATGAAAAATGGAAAATTAAATAATATTCAGTAAGCAGCCGATTTCACACTAAAAAAATATCACAGTGGGCTGCGCTGGAATGAAAGGAAGACGTGTCGAAAATTTCATCTCAATCGGATGGGCCGTTCGCGAGCGCATAAAGGACATAGGGACATACAGACAGACAGACGAGATCACCTTTTATAAATAAGATATATATATATATATATATATATATATATATATATATATATATATATATATATATATATATATATATATATATATATATATATATATATATAATTAAAGTTGCATATCCTTTACAGGATGTTATTATATAATATGTGTGTGTGCGCGCGCGCGTGTGTGTGTGTGTGGAGGAGATGCTGTCAGAAAGTTAGTGTCTTGGCCTTTAACCTGACTTCTCTTTCAGAAAACAATCACAAACTATTCAACGTAAGATTGCCTAGAAAATCAACCCGGGGGTAATAGCAACATCCTCCTGCGAAAGACATGCAGAATCACATGCACACGCACGCGCGCGCACACACACACTCTCTCTCTCTCTCTCTCTCTCTCTCTCTCTCTCTCTCTCTCTCTCTCTCTCTCTCTCTCTCTCTCTCTCTCAGCTATACTCCTATTTTCATCCAGTACATAATTTTTCCTGATTAAAATGTGGATGATATTGATTATTGCAGAGATGAGATTTTTTTCGCTTTTCAGCCGACACATCGAACATCGATCGTATCGGCGTTTGTAAATCGGGTTAGTCTTCCTGGAGAGTTCCATGGGCCATTCCGCTGTCTCCATGTGATAACGTCTTCTACGTTGGTTCTATCCAATGGGGATGCACTCAAATAAAACTAACATAAAATATAACACAGAACAGCGGCATATTTGCTGTAAGCTCTCAAGAAAGATAGATGTTCTCTCTCTCTCTCTCTCTCTCTCTCTCTCTCTCTCTCTCTCTCTCTCTCTCTCTCTCTCCCTCCCTCTCTCTCGCTCGCTCTGTGTGTGTAGCCAGTTGATACAGGTTGTGTGAGTGTGTGTGTGTAGCCAGTTGATACAGGTTGTGTGAGAGTGTGTGTGTAGCCAGTTGATACAGGTTGTGTGAGAGTGTGTGTGTGTAGCCAGTTGATACAGGTACTGTATGTGTGTGTGTTTGAGGTCAGTTGATATAGGTTATGTGTGTGTGTGTGTGTGTAGCCAGTTGATACAGGTTATGTGTGTGTGTGTGAGGTCAGATGATACACGTTCTATATGTGTGGGTGTGCGAGTGTAGCCAGTTGATACAGGTTGTGATAGTGAGTGTGTGTATGTGTGTGTAGCCAGTTAATACACGTTCTGTGTGTGTGTGGCCAGTTGATACAGGTTCTGTTGAAGAAAAATGCAGTCTGTGGTGTAGTAAGGGCATTAATGGGATTCCCGCAAGGGGTGGTTCGATCTCTTAGTATGCTACTAACATATAACATTGCAGAATATATTTGTTGTATTCGTGATCAGTGTCTGTCTGTCTGTCTGTCTGTCTGTCTGTCTGGTCATATATTGTTTGGTCATATATGCTTGCTTGCTTGTGTTCGTTGGCTGTGAACTCCAGCGTGAAGTCCTCTATGTCGGATGAAGACACCCTGTTGTCCAACATCAGTGTGATGTCATACCGGGCCTGAGGTTTGCGTGAGTATCCGTTGTCCCATGTCTGACTTATTGGTGTGCAGACTGGTGGTTCCTCGCCATGCAGGCAGATACTCTCCGATTTCGGAAGAATCAGCGATCCTACTACGTTAGCCAGGACCCCGAAGGGACCTGTTGCCCAGGACGCTCGACTAGGACGTGTTAGTAGGTCTTGGCCAGTATAGAACCTGGCCCTGGTGCCCTGGAAACACCTCTGCGTCCCTGATCATGTATTTATCTGTCTCTCTGTCTGTTCGTCCGTCCGTTAGTCTGTCTAATCACAGTATGGTTATTCTTGTGTATATGTGCTTGTGTAGCGTCATGTTAATGGTAGTCTGGTAGAAAGCACACAGAATGTTCCCTCATGTGTAATATTAATTGCTACTAATGTACACATCGAACCTCCCAAGCTTCCCAGTAGCCATTCCTTAGTTGTACACACTGGCCTATATGTATTTAACACCATCACATTTCAGAATGCTAAGCGCCCCCCCCCCCCCCCCCCCAGCTGTGGTTGCCCAGCGATGTCTACACATTCAGTTCAAACACATATGGATTAACGATTTTTACCCCCAAACACCAATCTACCAGTAGTTTATCGAATTATTCACGAAGGTGTATGTCGGCTAAACAGACAGAGTTGGTTGTCAGCAGACATCTTCGTCTACACGTCGTCTTTTGAGAGGTGGCTGGCAAATTAAGACAGTTATCTGAAGGTGTTCTACCGGGGTGGTGTGGCTCAGTATTTATGACGCCAACCTCGAAGTTTTTCACACCTAGTTCGATTCACAGCATGGACTGGTTGAGATCTTTACAACATAAGGAAAGAGTGATATACTCTCCGATGATTCCGGCATAGTGGATGGGATATCTAGCCGTCTCAGACTAGAGCAAAAAATAAAACCCGGGGAGATGTGTGCACATTGTGTACGTTAAAGATGAATTCTTTTTAAAAGTCTCAAATATCGAGAAAATCGACTTTATTTCACCGGGTTTTATCCCAGTCTCTTTCCACAGGGCTGCCTGCCGAAAGCTTGTGCAAAGCACGAATTCCGTAGCTTCAGCGACGACTCCCAGGAGTCTCCGAGAAAAAAATGAACTCGTGAGGCGAAAGACGTTGCCCGGAATCGAACCCACAACCTTTGGAGCGCAAGTCAGACGCGCATATATATGTCACATACCTACAATAGTATAAATTCTATGAAGCACTTCGACACTCTGTTATCAAATTTAGAACTTGCTTCATATTCGGGATACGTTGTGACATTTTTAGTTTCAAATTGTGAAGGTTGTTCTTCCTGAATTGTTTTATTCAGTTTAATGTATAAATTCAACTGTTTACTACAGTTATGATATTCATATCACGTCTAGATCCCCATCACGCGTGTGCAGGCTTATCCTTTTCTACTTTACATGAATCCGTTGATGTGGAAGTGTATCCTTCTGTCCTCTAGGGACACACTTTCATTGATAATTATTGTATTGCCAGTATGACAGTACAGGGCAAGATGTGGTGAGTAAAATAAGACGTGACAAGCGCAGAACGTTTCAGGGCAGGAAAAAAAGCTGGGAGCAGCCACCGTGGTGGAGTTTCGAGGTGGAGAAGGCTTTGGGTGGATAAGCGTAGTGCTGTAAGGAGATGGCAAAATGCCAAGAAGAACAGAGCTGGTCATCCTAGTCCCTGCTTGCACTTAGAAAGAGAGATGCACACAAAAGTAAGCTACTTCAAAAAACTGGTCAAGGTTGTTAAAAGCGAAAAATGGGCAGAGGTGTGTCAAAAAGTAAGCACAGACAAGTCACTGAAATTGTTCTGGCGACTACATAAAAGCATGAGTGGTGTAGTCAAGAATAAGAGCATTTCTGACTTCCAAGGTGCTGACCTCATCTGGCAGAGGACTGACGAGGACAAGGGCAAAGCCCTCTTTGAACGCTACCTTGAGCAAAGCAACCAGACAGACATGGGAGGCCGAAATCTGGCCAAGGAGGTCACCTCAGACAGATGCAAGGCCCAGGACACTTCGGATGAAGACACAGTGACAGTGAAAGAAATCAAGGCTGTGCTTCGACGATCAAAAAACAGTGCTCCAGGTCCTGATGGCATAAGATACGATGACATTAATAGGTGTACCGACAATGAGCTAGAGAAACTAGCAGACATGTACAACAACAGTATAGGGGGTGCTAGCATCAAGGGGGAATGGTTACACAGCTATCTGATTCCCTTGCCGAAGCCTGACAAAGACCACAAAATAATTCAGGGATATCGAATTATAACCATGCAGAATACAATAGGCAAGCTGCTGGAGAAGGTAATTGCCAAGAAAATATCAAGCCAACTAGAGAGGCAAGGTGTTTTCCCACCCACCCTGGGTGGGTACCGTCCAAAATGGGAAACCTGGACTAATGCAGCAGTCTTTGCCCAGGATGTCTATGAAGGTTTCCACTCAGGCACTGAAACCGTTGCTGCAGCGATTGATCTTGAGGACGCATACAACAGAGTACCACTGGATTTTTTAATGTTTCAGCTTCTCGAACTAAACATAAGTCCATTCCTCCTTAGTTGGATCGCTGCAGCCCTCTTCCAACGGAAAGTAGTTTTTAGATGTGGCAGTTGGACTTCGGAACCAACAACAATATATCCTGGCCTACCACAGGGATCACCATTATCTCCGGTACTGTTCAACGCCTACACAGTGAGAATCACCAGTGAGCAGATCACTGGACCTGGCAGGACATTGTCATATGCCGATGATGTTTTAGTGTATCGTCAGGGGAAGGATAGAGAGGAGGTTGCTGTGGAACTACAAACCGAACTCAATCGCATAAGTACTTGGTGTGATGAAGCTGGGGCAATGGTCAACCCAACAAAGGCAACAGTGACTTGGTTCTCGTTGAATAATCATATTGTCAACACTCCAACACCAACTGTAATGCTGTGTTCAGAGATGGTGGAAAGAACGCAGGCAATGAATTACCTGGGGATACGGTTAGATCGAAGCCTTGCTTATAATGTGCACATAGACCAGGTGATAACAAAGGCCAAGCGGGGTTTGGCAGCGATGCGGGTGATGGCGGCAGCAAACTGTGAGCACCGCCATCTATGTCTTCTGTACGAGGGGTTGGTCATGTCTGTGAGCAGCGCCATCTATGTCTTCTGTACGAGGGGTTGGTCATGTCTGTTTTGGAGTAGGCAATGGCAATCCTGACTCTCAGCCATAAGCAGATAGAACGGATGGAAAGGATACAGAATGAAGCTATGCGCATTATTCTTGGATGTACAAGAGATACAGCATGCAGGGCGATGCGCTACCTTCTTGGGTTTCCAACCACTGAAGAGAGAATACAAGATTGCAGGGCACGCGCCTACCTCAGAATTAACGCAAACACACAACATCCACTGCATAGTGAAATTAGGAAGGTGAAGGGCAGCAGGTTAAAAAGAGGACGGTCGTGGATGGGTCAAGCCGAAGACATTCTTCAACAGGTGTGTTCACTTGAGGACTTAGAACCTGGCGAGGAGTGGGTGCAAGTGCCAACAGACTTCTGCACATCCTTTTCAGTTTGCATCCAACTTGACAGAAAATGCAGACAAGAAAATCCGGCTGCTGTTGAGGCTGAAGTACAAGCGTTGATTTTCGAGAATTCGCTAGACGGTGACGCGTTCATCTACACAGATGGGTCGGTCGTCCGACATGTGAGAAGCTCATGGGCCTTTACAGCTCGGGCCGGAGGGAGAATTGTGAAGGAGGACTCTGGTGCTTTTACTGAAACCACAAGTAGCCTGACCATGGAAGTCATGGCAGTAAGTAAATCAATAACATGGCTCGAGACACAGACATTCACTAGGGCTTGTTTCCTTAGCGACTCAATGAACATGATCAAGAGGATAGAGGAGGGGTCGATCCGAAGAGAATGGTTGCTGCCTCTGGAGCGGTCTCGACTGGCAAAGATTAGTTTCATCTTCGTGCCAGGGCATGCGGGAGTACAAGGAAATGAGCGGGCTGACAAGCTCGCAGGTGAGGCTACTGTGGAGGGCGGACGCGCCATGGACCAGGCCGACATTCTGAATGCTCTACGAGAAGTAAGACTTTTGCGAGAACCAAGTGATGACTGTGAATCTACAACAATGGCCAGACTGCGAGAGCAGCAAATTAAAAGAGGTGTGGCCAAACAAGAACACTACGCAGGAAGCCAAAGAAGATTGATAAACCAACACAGAACTGGCGTCGTTAGCCGCTACACGCTGCGGGATTTGCTGAGGAGGGGATCCGAGCACTTATGGACTGAATGGTTCGATGTGCAATGAGGATGATCTGTCGACTAACTAACTAACTAACTTTCATTGCTAATTGGCGTGTTCGTGATCGTAAACTACCATCCACTGCCAAAACATGTATGTAATATGTAACCTTTCACCTGCAGAAGTCTACCCCCATTTCTAAAGAAACAAAACTGCAAGATCTGACAAAGTGAAAATTAGGCAGGCATTTAAAACAAAAACAAACAAACAAAAACACAACGCCGTGTGTTTTGGCGCGGGGTAGGAAATGTCCAGTATAATTTGGAACAGAACACAGAAGCAGTAAGCCCCCTAATTGCCAATTTCCCTGCGGACTAGGCTTGCAGCAAGGTCTTATAAGGTCATTCTATCCCTGGCAATTTACTCAACTTTGCACGCCTGCCTCCTCCCCCTCCCTTCCTATTATTTACATTCTTCTTGCATGTTTGCATCCTCCTGCCTCATTATTCTGTGACGTTTTATAACGTATTCTGTTGCGTGTCGTCTGAGTTCCCGGTAATAAACATCACATTGTAAGTGATATATGAACAGCACTCGACAATGCGTCTGCCCAATGTTCTAGTCCAGTGGTTCTCAACCTTTTTTAGCCCGTGCCCCCCTTTCAGCCTGACTGCTCATTGTCCAAGCTTCACATCCATATAACAGTACAGGTTCTATGTAGCATCTCAACACTTTTACTCGTTTCAATTTACTACATCTTTTTATTGGTCAGTATGTTTTTCATCTTGCTAAAGGCTTCTTTTGCCATGGCGATGCTTGTTCTAATCTCTTCAAGGCATCCTATATTTTTTTGTTATTTTTAATTTGTTCTCTTATGTCCATCAGCTTCTTGTGTAATATTTATATGTATTTGCCCTTTTATCTTAACCAGGTTACCCTATCACTATCCGACATCCATTCACTGACTTCGACATGCAAATATACACGATTTCATGAAAAGATAATGTGGTGTATCTGTGATAATAAATTACGGGTGTGAACAATAGCCGCCAATTTTTTCGCTTGAGAACGGCTGACGCGATTCACTTCAATCATCTAAGTACTACTACTACTATAAATTCTTTCGATCGTTTCAAGTAATGAAATTTTAAACAAAGATATAAAAGTGGATGGAGAATTCAGTTATTCTAACATTAATCTAATAATGACTTTAGCAACAATCTGTACATACGTAAACTTACCTCAATACTTGGAAATACACAGCAATGATTGTGACCAACGAATAGCCTTCAGAGCACATGTGCTTGAAACTACAGGCATGGCTTCACAGTACTGGCCTATTTATAGCCAGTCAAAATCGCACTGTTTTCGGAATTTTAACAAGAAACGACCACTTTAGGAATTTGGCCGAATTTCAGGAGCAAGCAACGTGGCCATCGGGTCACGTGATCTTGACCGCGAATGCTCGATCGCGACTTCGAATCAAAGTGGCGGGGGTTTTCTTCTCCACTGTGAACTTCAGAACGGGGGGGGGGGGGGGAGGGGGGGGTGTTATATTACTGGGTATCCGTTAAATCTGGATACATGGGTAAAAATACAACTGTGTATTGAAATAACATCTTCAATGTGATTCTGGTACTATTAGTGTCGGAACTCTTCGCTGGCTGCTGAGGATGGGGACGGAGCGCTTATGGGAATGCCCCGAATGCTGTGATGTCGATTCCTAAATCAATCAATCAATCATGTGATTTATAAAATAACGGGAATTCCCTATTGCATGTTTGAATTAAATGAAACATATCCAATTATCCTATGTGTCCAGACTTTACGGACACCCTGTATATCTAAGGCAAGATGGCTGCCGATTTTGTTTTCGTTTGAGACTGGCTGATGAGATCCACTTCAAACAGCTACTGTAAATCCCCCAGAACGTTTCATTTTTTTTCCCCGCTTTCCATCCTGTTACAGGATATTGCGGTCAACATCAGCATCCTTCAGCTGTATGTTGATTCCTAGGCTAGATTACGCTCATCAGCACGCCATGACTTTCTGAGCGGCCGGCTCCATACTCATAAGTCACTGGTGCGACTCGAACCGCTTCCAATTCTCGTGCACTCACGTCAACCACGAGAGTATTCGGGATTACGGAGAAAGCTGCTAACTCCTCGGCCAGGGAGCCGGCAGATCGTTTCATTAAACATTAAAATATAATCTGTCATGTGACCATGATAGATTGGATGCCGTTCATTCTGTCAGTACCAAAACTCTTCAACAGTTTCAGTCGTGTATTGTAAAACTATGAAAGAAATAATTATAAAAGCAGAACTGAGTGTAGAATTCAATCATGTATTCAGTCTGAAAATCCCACATGTGGGTGTATGGTGTGGTAGCACAGGAGAAACCGCATTATCGTTTAATGAAATCGTGTAGATCTGCATGTTGAAGTCAGTGAATGGATGTCGGATAGTGATCGGGTTACCTTGGTTAGATAAAACGGTAAATACATATTAATATAAATATTACACAAGAAGTTGATCGACATAAGAGAACAAATTAAAAATAACAAAGAGTACAAGATGAACAAAGACATTATATAAGTAAAGGAAAGGTCTGTGGGATTGCACAAACGCTTGCGCCAGTTGGCAGGGCACGTGATTCGCTTGACTTGTAATATTCTGTTTTAAAAAGAAATGTACAGCAAATATACTACAATTACAATATGTCTGCCATGTGACCATAATGGTTTGCCATTCATTCTCTCTCTGTCTGGGGGAATTCCTGAGTTACCCGTCTTTGACAGATATTTTTAGCGGTGTCACATGATGAAGGCAGACATTAGTGCAGAATTTGAGCATGTATTATGTTTATATATACCATTCAAATTGTTACAGCTCTTATTAATTATTATGCATGCGCCCACCATCTTGTGATGCTTCCTTGTTGAATCTCCCAGCATCAAGATGATCTAATTCCATGCAGGACGTCACAGTCAACCCTAGCATTTTTAGCTACTTGTGATTTCTGGCAAGTTTACGTTTAGTAGTTTTTTTTATTGTTTTATGAACGAACAGCACTCATATCATTGTATGAAAACCAACGCAACACGGCCTACAGCCAATCGCCACAGCTGTGTTTTAAGCATCGTATACTGATTTACAAATTGCATCCTGCGCCCTTTCGCCATAGTGATGAGAGATAACACCACAACATTGAGAGTCAAACGTCCTTCGAAACCCCCGGGAAGGTTAACCCGGTAAATAAATGCCCACAGAAGTCGGATGTGTCGGCCTAACGGCGCAAGAACTCAGCTCTGCTGTAAATAGGCACAACGCAATCACGCCCGAAAAAAAAAAAACAACTCAGGATGAACGAAGAAGAAGAAGAAGATCGCAAAATGGGGGAGGGGGGAGAAAGAGATCGACATCAGTAACAGATGACAATGTAAATCGAATACTGCAGCATGTCACCGGTGATAAAGAATAGATATGTATCGCTGGGCACTGAAAAGATTATTACACCAATACATTTCCGGTGTGCTGATGCCGAGCTAAGTCGTTCATCCCCTACACGGGACAGTGGGACTGAAATGTTGACCCATCGTCCTTGACTTGTAAACGTAAATTACAAGTACCTCTGAAATGCAATGGGTTCACCTGATGGCGAAGAACACTGGTAATAGTTCAAGCTACGAGTTGACACGCGAAATTCAGTTAAGTACTACTAGAAGTAATATTTCTGGACCACGCTTGAGGTCAAAGAGCGTGAGCGCAAATAAAACATCAAATTTCCCCCTAGAATTACGCTATCAGTATGTGTGTGTGTGTGTGTGTGTGTGTGTGTGTGTGTGTGTGTGTGTGTGAGAGAGCGAGAGAGAGAGAGAGAGAGAGAGAGAGAGAGAGAGAGAGCGTGAGAGAAACTGAGCTATAAACCTTTTACGACCGATGTATTGACATTCACATGTCGTTGGCGATCGCAAGATATGAAAAAGTTATCATCGCCAACGCCAGTCGCCAAGGCACATGATGATGATGACGATGGTGCATTGACTTGCAGGCTGTCCGAGCCACATACGAGGTTTGAGAGCCGTGTAGAGACCTTTGCCATCAGAGTACACCTTTGGTATCAGAGCGCCGTCTCCAAGGAGACTTGATGATCTCCCCTTAACTGTTCCAATCCCATAAACCAGCGGGGTGTGCAAGATAGGTTCTGGAACTTCACGTATAAGAGGAGGTTCATGAGAAGCTGCGTGTAACTAGATCATGATTCAATACATCAGGTACGGACTGGCTGTGATTAGATGACTGATGTCCGCGTTCCCTATTCCATTTTCTACAGATCCCAACCATACCCACAGATACATAATACACAATGACACGCACACGTGTTTATATATATATATACTAGCTGCCCGACCCGGCTTCGCCCAGGCTCTGGCGGGGATGTATGTATGTATGTATTTTTGTATGTATGTATGTATGTATGTATGTATGTATGTATGTATGTATGTATGTATGTATGTATGTATGTATGTATGTATGTATGTATGTATGTATGTATGTATGTATGTATGTATGTATGTATGTATGTATGTATGTATGTATGTATGTATGTATGTATGTATGTGTCTGTCTGTCTGTCTGTCTGTCTGCTTGTCTGTCTGTCTGTCTGACCCGGCCCGGCTTCGCCCAGCTCCTGGTGGGGAGCATCTCATTTAATTCATATAAGTAGTCATATAAGCTCCCGTTCCCGGCTATCTGTCTGTCTGTCTGTCTGTCTGTCCGACCCGGCCCGACTTCGCCCAGGCCCTGGTGGGGAGCATCTCATTTAATTCATATAAGTAGTCATATAAGCTCCCGTTCCCGATCGATATATCTATCTATCTGTCTGTCTGTCTGTCTGTCTATCTATCTATGTATGTATGTTCGGCCCGAACATAACAACAAAATATAGATAGAATAGAAGAATAGATAGAAAATATGATTGGAAGAGATCTATCTAAAGTAAACTTGGCTACCGTTCCCGACTATCTGTCTGTCAGTCTGTCTATCTGTCTGTCTATCTGTCTGTCTGACCTGGCCCGGCTGCACCCAGTCCCTGGTGGGGAGTATCTCATTTAATTCATCGTCAATCAACTCATTTAATCTATAGCCAGGGGACTTAACTTAAGATATAACAATGCTACTAAAAGTTATATCCCTTTTTTAAATATTTTTTTAAATTTTCTTATGTTCAGTCATGTAATTACAAAATTAAATTTTAGGAAGGTAATAGCTAATAGCTGATAGATAAAACTATGACAGTTGGTTGTACAGGAATGAAAGGAAAACGCGTATAAAATTTCATCTCAATCGGTTGGACCGTTCGCGAACGCATAAAGGACGGATCCACATACATCCATACATACATACATACAACGATTTTTATAGATTTAGTTAGTTAGTTAGTCACGGTTCCAACTTCACAGCAACGGGTCGTCCCCATTATGCTCCATATTATATACATATATTATATATACCGGCTCCGTGGCCGAGGGGTTGGCAGCTTTCTCCACTGGCCCCGAATACTCTCGTCACGTGACGCGACGAGAATTAGCAGTGGTTCGAATCGCAAAAGTGACTTATGAGAGTATGGAGCCGGTCGCTCAGAGAGTCGTGGCGTGCTGATGAGCGTAATCTAGCCTAGGAATCAACATACAGCTGAAAGATGCTGGTGTTGACCGCAATATCCTGAAACAGGATGGAAACGCGGAAAGGGAAGGGAATATATATATATACTAGCTGACCCGGCCCGGCTACGCCCAGACCTTGGTGGGGAGCATCTCATTTAATTCATATAAGTAGTCATATAAGTTCCCATTCCCGTTACCGACTATCTATCTGTCTGTCTGTCTGTCTGTCTGTCTGTCTGTCTGTCTGTCTGTCTGTCTGTCTGTCTGTCTGTCTGTCTGTCTGTCTGACCCGGCCCGGCTTCGCCCAGTCCTTGGTGGGGAGCATCTCATTTAATTCATATAAGTAGTCATATAAGTTCCCGTTCCCGTTACCGACTATCTGTCTTTCTGTCTGTCTGTCTGTCTGTCTGTCTGACCCGGCCCGGCATCGCCCAGCTCCTGGTGTGGAGCATCTCATTTAATTCATATAAGTAGTCATATAAGCTCACGTTCCCGTTCCCGACTATCTATCTGTCTGTCTGTCTGTCTATCTATCTGTCTGATCCGGCCCGGCTTCGCCCAGCACCTGATGGGGAGCATCTCATTTAATTCATATGAGTAGTCATATAAGTTCCCGTTCCCGACTGTCTGTCTGTCTGTCTGTCTATCTGTCTATCTGTCTGTCTGTCTGTCTGTCTGTCTGTCTAATCATTTATTGGTTGCAGTTAGAACAACCTTAGATAAACGAAGACCAACTTACAAAAAAGCATTAGAAAGAGCACTTGAAAGATCTTTACATCTTCCCCAACAATTAACTTGGGTAAATGGAGCAGCGGCAGCAGCAGCAGAAGAAGAAGAAAAAGGCGGAGTAGGAGCTGGGAGGAGGAAGAGGGTGGAGGAGGGAGGAGGAGGAGAAAGAGAGAAGAGGAGGAGGGAGGAGGGAGAGGGAGGAGGGGGAGGAGAAGAGGAAGAGGGTAGGAGGTGGAGGAGGGGAGAGGAGGAGGAGGAGGAATATAACGCATATGCCTGTAGATTTAATAATGGCTGAAGTTGTTCCATGTCTTCTTAGAGTTGGCGACAGTGTAAAGAAATATAAAATCTTCAAACTTGATAGAGATAAGGTAACTATTATTTGTTTATTCTTTCAGCAAAAAAACATGAGTTACAATGTTATGCATTATGCATTATTTTTATGAAAAATTTGAAAATGCCTTAAAGATTGTATCATTATTTATTATAACTCATATGCCGGTATATAACTATGGACAAAGAGTTTATAAATCTTTGAAAACGATGCCACAATATGACTATAAGTTATACAGAAAAGTTATGCCCCTTGAAATAACTTTTACAGAGTTAGGTCCCCTCGCTGTATAAAAATTATAATGAAAAATGGAAAATTAAATAATATTCAGTAAGCAGCCGATTTCACACTAAAAAAATATCACAGTGGGCTGCGCTGGAATGAAAGGAAGACGTGTCGAAAATTTCATCTCAATCGGATGGGCCGTTCGCGAGCGCATAAAGGACATAGGGACATACAGACAGACAGACGAGATCACCTTTTATAAATAAGATATATATATATATATATATATATATATATATATATATATATATATATATATATATATATATATATATATATATATATAATTAAAGTTGCATATCCTTTACAGGATGTTATTATATAATATGTGTGTGTGCGCGCGCG
This sequence comes from Cepaea hortensis, assembly GCA_963921405.1. Taxonomy (NCBI): domain Eukaryota; kingdom Metazoa; phylum Mollusca; class Gastropoda; order Stylommatophora; family Helicidae; genus Cepaea; species Cepaea hortensis. The sequence continues at coordinate 310,281 of CAWUFQ010000410.1, forward strand.
CGTGTGTGTGTGTGTGGAGGAGATGCTGTCAGAAAGTTAGTGTCTTGGCCTTTAACCTGACTTCTCTTTCAGAAAACAATCACAAACTATTCAACGTAAGATTGCCTAGAAAATCAACCCGGGGGTAATAGCAACATCCTCCTGCGAAAGACATGCAGAATCACATGCACACGCACGCGCGCGCACACACACACTCTCTCTCTCTCTCTCTCTCTCTCTCTCTCTCTCTCTCTCTCTCTCTCTCTCTCTCTCTCTCTCTCTCTCTCTCAGCTATACTCCTATTTTCATCCAGTACATAATTTTTCCTGATTAAAATGTGGATGATATTGATTATTGCAGAGATGAGATTTTTTTCGCTTTTCAGCCGACACATCGAACATCGATCGTATCGGCGTTTGTAAATCGGGTTAGTCTTCCTGGAGAGTTCCATGGGCCATTCCGCTGTCTCCATGTGATAACGTCTTCTACGTTGGTTCTATCCAATGGGGATGCACTCAAATAAAACTAACATAAAATATAACACAGAACAGCGGCATATTTGCTGTAAGCTCTCAAGAAAGATAGATGTTCTCTCTCTCTCTCTCTCTCTCTCTCTCTCTCTCTCTCTCTCTCTCTCTCTCTCTCTCCCTCCCTCTCTCTCGCTCGCTCTGTGTGTGTAGCCAGTTGATACAGGTTGTGTGAGTGTGTGTGTGTAGCCAGTTGATACAGGTTGTGTGAGAGTGTGTGTGTAGCCAGTTGATACAGGTTGTGTGAGAGTGTGTGTGTGTAGCCAGTTGATACAGGTACTGTATGTGTGTGTGTTTGAGGTCAGTTGATATAGGTTATGTGTGTGTGTGTGTGTGTAGCCAGTTGATACAGGTTATGTGTGTGTGTGTGAGGTCAGATGATACACGTTCTATATGTGTGGGTGTGCGAGTGTAGCCAGTTGATACAGGTTGTGATAGTGAGTGTGTGTATGTGTGTGTAGCCAGTTAATACACGTTCTGTGTGTGTGTGGCCAGTTGATACAGGTTCTGTTGAAGAAAAATGCAGTCTGTGGTGTAGTAAGGGCATTAATGGGATTCCCGCAAGGGGTGGTTCGATCTCTTAGTATGCTACTAACATATAACATTGCAGAATATATTTGTTGTATTCGTGATCAGTGTCTGTCTGTCTGTCTGTCTGTCTGTCTGTCTGGTCATATATTGTTTGGTCATATATGCTTGCTTGCTTGTGTTCGTTGGCTGTGAACTCCAGCGTGAAGTCCTCTATGTCGGATGAAGACACCCTGTTGTCCAACATCAGTGTGATGTCATACCGGGCCTGAGGTTTGCGTGAGTATCCGTTGTCCCATGTCTGACTTATTGGTGTGCAGACTGGTGGTTCCTCGCCATGCAGGCAGATACTCTCCGATTTCGGAAGAATCAGCGATCCTACTACGTTAGCCAGGACCCCGAAGGGACCTGTTGCCCAGGACGCTCGACTAGGACGTGTTAGTAGGTCTTGGCCAGTATAGAACCTGGCCCTGGTGCCCTGGAAACACCTCTGCGTCCCTGATCATGTATTTATCTGTCTCTCTGTCTGTTCGTCCGTCCGTTAGTCTGTCTAATCACAGTATGGTTATTCTTGTGTATATGTGCTTGTGTAGCGTCATGTTAATGGTAGTCTGGTAGAAAGCACACAGAATGTTCCCTCATGTGTAATATTAATTGCTACTAATGTACACATCGAACCTCCCAAGCTTCCCAGTAGCCATTCCTTAGTTGTACACACTGGCCTATATGTATTTAACACCATCACATTTCAGAATGCTAAGCGCCCCCCCCCCCCCCCCCCCAGCTGTGGTTGCCCAGCGATGTCTACACATTCAGTTCAAACACATATGGATTAACGATTTTTACCCCCAAACACCAATCTACCAGTAGTTTATCGAATTATTCACGAAGGTGTATGTCGGCTAAACAGACAGAGTTGGTTGTCAGCAGACATCTTCGTCTACACGTCGTCTTTTGAGAGGTGGCTGGCAAATTAAGACAGTTATCTGAAGGTGTTCTACCGGGGTGGTGTGGCTCAGTATTTATGACGCCAACCTCGAAGTTTTTCACACCTAGTTCGATTCACAGCATGGACTGGTTGAGATCTTTACAACATAAGGAAAGAGTGATATACTCTCCGATGATTCCGGCATAGTGGATGGGATATCTAGCCGTCTCAGACTAGAGCAAAAAATAAAACCCGGGGAGATGTGTGCACATTGTGTACGTTAAAGATGAATTCTTTTTAAAAGTCTCAAATATCGAGAAAATCGACTTTATTTCACCGGGTTTTATCCCAGTCTCTTTCCACAGGGCTGCCTGCCGAAAGCTTGTGCAAAGCACGAATTCCGTAGCTTCAGCGACGACTCCCAGGAGTCTCCGAGAAAAAAATGAACTCGTGAGGCGAAAGACGTTGCCCGGAATCGAACCCACAACCTTTGGAGCGCAAGTCAGACGCGCATATATATGTCACATACCTACAATAGTATAAATTCTATGAAGCACTTCGACACTCTGTTATCAAATTTAGAACTTGCTTCATATTCGGGATACGTTGTGACATTTTTAGTTTCAAATTGTGAAGGTTGTTCTTCCTGAATTGTTTTATTCAGTTTAATGTATAAATTCAACTGTTTACTACAGTTATGATATTCATATCACGTCTAGATCCCCATCACGCGTGTGCAGGCTTATCCTTTTCTACTTTACATGAATCCGTTGATGTGGAAGTGTATCCTTCTGTCCTCTAGGGACACACTTTCATTGATAATTATTGTATTGCCAGTATGACAGTACAGGGCAAGATGTGGTGAGTAAAATAAGACGTGACAAGCGCAGAACGTTTCAGGGCAGGAAAAAAAGCTGGGAGCAGCCACCGTGGTGGAGTTTCGAGGTGGAGAAGGCTTTGGGTGGATAAGCGTAGTGCTGTAAGGAGATGGCAAAATGCCAAGAAGAACAGAGCTGGTCATCCTAGTCCCTGCTTGCACTTAGAAAGAGAGATGCACACAAAAGTAAGCTACTTCAAAAAACTGGTCAAGGTTGTTAAAAGCGAAAAATGGGCAGAGGTGTGTCAAAAAGTAAGCACAGACAAGTCACTGAAATTGTTCTGGCGACTACATAAAAGCATGAGTGGTGTAGTCAAGAATAAGAGCATTTCTGACTTCCAAGGTGCTGACCTCATCTGGCAGAGGACTGACGAGGACAAGGGCAAAGCCCTCTTTGAACGCTACCTTGAGCAAAGCAACCAGACAGACATGGGAGGCCGAAATCTGGCCAAGGAGGTCACCTCAGACAGATGCAAGGCCCAGGACACTTCGGATGAAGACACAGTGACAGTGAAAGAAATCAAGGCTGTGCTTCGACGATCAAAAAACAGTGCTCCAGGTCCTGATGGCATAAGATACGATGACATTAATAGGTGTACCGACAATGAGCTAGAGAAACTAGCAGACATGTACAACAACAGTATAGGGGGTGCTAGCATCAAGGGGGAATGGTTACACAGCTATCTGATTCCCTTGCCGAAGCCTGACAAAGACCACAAAATAATTCAGGGATATCGAATTATAACCATGCAGAATACAATAGGCAAGCTGCTGGAGAAGGTAATTGCCAAGAAAATATCAAGCCAACTAGAGAGGCAAGGTGTTTTCCCACCCACCCTGGGTGGGTACCGTCCAAAATGGGAAACCTGGACTAATGCAGCAGTCTTTGCCCAGGATGTCTATGAAGGTTTCCACTCAGGCACTGAAACCGTTGCTGCAGCGATTGATCTTGAGGACGCATACAACAGAGTACCACTGGATTTTTTAATGTTTCAGCTTCTCGAACTAAACATAAGTCCATTCCTCCTTAGTTGGATCGCTGCAGCCCTCTTCCAACGGAAAGTAGTTTTTAGATGTGGCAGTTGGACTTCGGAACCAACAACAATATATCCTGGCCTACCACAGGGATCACCATTATCTCCGGTACTGTTCAACGCCTACACAGTGAGAATCACCAGTGAGCAGATCACTGGACCTGGCAGGACATTGTCATATGCCGATGATGTTTTAGTGTATCGTCAGGGGAAGGATAGAGAGGAGGTTGCTGTGGAACTACAAACCGAACTCAATCGCATAAGTACTTGGTGTGATGAAGCTGGGGCAATGGTCAACCCAACAAAGGCAACAGTGACTTGGTTCTCGTTGAATAATCATATTGTCAACACTCCAACACCAACTGTAATGCTGTGTTCAGAGATGGTGGAAAGAACGCAGGCAATGAATTACCTGGGGATACGGTTAGATCGAAGCCTTGCTTATAATGTGCACATAGACCAGGTGATAACAAAGGCCAAGCGGGGTTTGGCAGCGATGCGGGTGATGGCGGCAGCAAACTGTGAGCACCGCCATCTATGTCTTCTGTACGAGGGGTTGGTCATGTCTGTGAGCAGCGCCATCTATGTCTTCTGTACGAGGGGTTGGTCATGTCTGTTTTGGAGTAGGCAATGGCAATCCTGACTCTCAGCCATAAGCAGATAGAACGGATGGAAAGGATACAGAATGAAGCTATGCGCATTATTCTTGGATGTACAAGAGATACAGCATGCAGGGCGATGCGCTACCTTCTTGGGTTTCCAACCACTGAAGAGAGAATACAAGATTGCAGGGCACGCGCCTACCTCAGAATTAACGCAAACACACAACATCCACTGCATAGTGAAATTAGGAAGGTGAAGGGCAGCAGGTTAAAAAGAGGACGGTCGTGGATGGGTCAAGCCGAAGACATTCTTCAACAGGTGTGTTCACTTGAGGACTTAGAACCTGGCGAGGAGTGGGTGCAAGTGCCAACAGACTTCTGCACATCCTTTTCAGTTTGCATCCAACTTGACAGAAAATGCAGACAAGAAAATCCGGCTGCTGTTGAGGCTGAAGTACAAGCGTTGATTTTCGAGAATTCGCTAGACGGTGACGCGTTCATCTACACAGATGGGTCGGTCGTCCGACATGTGAGAAGCTCATGGGCCTTTACAGCTCGGGCCGGAGGGAGAATTGTGAAGGAGGACTCTGGTGCTTTTACTGAAACCACAAGTAGCCTGACCATGGAAGTCATGGCAGTAAGTAAATCAATAACATGGCTCGAGACACAGACATTCACTAGGGCTTGTTTCCTTAGCGACTCAATGAACATGATCAAGAGGATAGAGGAGGGGTCGATCCGAAGAGAATGGTTGCTGCCTCTGGAGCGGTCTCGACTGGCAAAGATTAGTTTCATCTTCGTGCCAGGGCATGCGGGAGTACAAGGAAATGAGCGGGCTGACAAGCTCGCAGGTGAGGCTACTGTGGAGGGCGGACGCGCCATGGACCAGGCCGACATTCTGAATGCTCTACGAGAAGTAAGACTTTTGCGAGAACCAAGTGATGACTGTGAATCTACAACAATGGCCAGACTGCGAGAGCAGCAAATTAAAAGAGGTGTGGCCAAACAAGAACACTACGCAGGAAGCCAAAGAAGATTGATAAACCAACACAGAACTGGCGTCGTTAGCCGCTACACGCTGCGGGATTTGCTGAGGAGGGGATCCGAGCACTTATGGACTGAATGGTTCGATGTGCAATGAGGATGATCTGTCGACTAACTAACTAACTAACTTTCATTGCTAATTGGCGTGTTCGTGATCGTAAACTACCATCCACTGCCAAAACATGTATGTAATATGTAACCTTTCACCTGCAGAAGTCTACCCCCATTTCTAAAGAAACAAAACTGCAAGATCTGACAAAGTGAAAATTAGGCAGGCATTTAAAACAAAAACAAACAAACAAAAACACAACGCCGTGTGTTTTGGCGCGGGGTAGGAAATGTCCAGTATAATTTGGAACAGAACACAGAAGCAGTAAGCCCCCTAATTGCCAATTTCCCTGCGGACTAGGCTTGCAGCAAGGTCTTATAAGGTCATTCTATCCCTGGCAATTTACTCAACTTTGCACGCCTGCCTCCTCCCCCTCCCTTCCTATTATTTACATTCTTCTTGCATGTTTGCATCCTCCTGCCTCATTATTCTGTGACGTTTTATAACGTATTCTGTTGCGTGTCGTCTGAGTTCCCGGTAATAAACATCACATTGTAAGTGATATATGAACAGCACTCGACAATGCGTCTGCCCAGTGTTCTAGTCCAGTGGTTCTCAACCTTTTTTAGCCCGTGCCCCCCTTCACCATATTTTCAGAACGTCATTCCCCCCCCCCCCTTTCCTATCAAAAATTTGGCCCGTGCCCCCCTTTACATATTTTCAGAACGTCATTGCCCCCTTTCTTATTTCTTACCTAAAAATCCCCCAACCCTACACAGTATACGTAAAAATAGAAGGTAAATGTAATAGCATATACTAAAACAAGTCTAGACATCCACATAAAACGTGATTTGTGGCCTCCTTACTTTATAAAATGAGTTTTAGAAGGATGAGACGTACATAACTGTAAAGTATGAAGGGAAAAATAATATTAAGTAATCGGTTCTTGTATTAACGCGATCTTGAAATGGTCTTCATTCCCCCCCCCCCCACCCCCGGAAACCCTAAAATTCCCCCCTGGGGGGGGGGGGGGGAATTCCCCACCGGTTGAGAACCACTGTTCTAGTCAGACATGTAATTATTTCATTAAGAAAAATGGTTTTGGTTTATTCAAACATCGCCAGCGTATTAGGATTTTATCACGACACAGCTTGGGGTTCTCTATTCTCTTCATACAGCTGTCTGTAGAAGCCTCGCTCTGTTGAACACAATATCCCGGTTTATAACCGTTATCGGAACCTAGGTAAGGACAAAGGTAAGAAGACGACGACGAAGAAGAAGAAGAAGCGGGGGGGGGGAGGAGAAGACCAATAACAAGAATATGAGGAGTTAGAGGAAGAATAGGAGGAGGAGAAGACGAAGCAGAAGAAGATGGAGGAGGAGGAGGAGGAGGAGGGGGAGGAGGAGGAAGAAGAAGAAGATGTGTATGTCCAGCTTATGCATTTAATTACTGCAGGAATTGAACGTCGTCTATGTAATTATACGTTTCACCAGCCGATTCTTCAGCACATAATATCTTCTGGATGAATTTAATAACGACTCGGGATTCGACAATAAATCCGCATAAATACGTCTTGAAGGATTATTCACTCCTTCTCACTGTCATTCACAGAGCCTGCACCCTGATAATCTGTAGCCGTAGTCACGACCGGTGATTGAGCTACGAACCACTCATTTGATGCAGCAGAGAGTGGAGTCCATACCCGATCCAGTCAGCACTGACAGCTTACCATCCAGGAGGCTAAGGATTATCAGATGAGTGGCTACCCACCCGTTTGCCACTGCACAGCAATCACAAAATTTGTCCTCTATTGGATAGGAGTCTGTGATTACATCCTCTAGCTGTATACTTTGTAGAAATTTAGTCTACCCAGGGATCTGCATATCTCTTATGTGTCAGTGAGTTCCCAGTGGGGCTCACGTAGTGTTCTTTAGAATTAAACAAGCTATGTTATATTTGTAATTTTAACAAACTGCGTCTGTCATTATAGAATTAGATTATAGCATCATCAGATTGTGTGACGAGTGAAAGGACTATATCTATACGTATAAATCTGTCTTATCTCCTGTTGTGTGAGAATACATTAGGCAGTGGGGGCTCATTATTCTTCCAGGCACGTTAGCAGGAATCACTTGACATACTGTCTTCGTTTGTTAGTACAGTTAGTCGTCATAACTTTCCGCCTGGCACTGTTTAGAAGTAGTGATCCATTCTGGAACTTTGATAATCATTCTTCTAGAATTGCGAGCCATTTGATCGCTTCTTCAGTAGTGGTTAGATTCTCTATTCGTAGAAGTCTATTTAGTATCTACTTTGATCCAATTCCATCATAGTAGTATACGCTACGCGACACTGGCCATTTAGGCTCCGACAAGTTGCTGAAATGTTTTCTTAAGGCCGGAAGATGAGTTTCTTAGGTCTGTGAGTTAACTGTGTCAACACGTTTCTATAAATTGAGGACATGAGGTCCGCTGACTACTTGTGACATTCATCTATTCTATAAACTAAGGAGATGAGGTACAGGCGATATGAGGTTTACTGACTACTTGTCACATTCATCCATTCTATGCACTACGAAATGAGGGACTGACGACATGAGGTCCGCTGACTACTTGTCACATTCATCTCATGTACACTTTGAAATGTTGACCCATATAATGATCTTTCCTCATGCATACTTTGAAACGTTGAATCATATACTGGTCTCTCCTCATGTACACTTTAAAATGTTTGTCCCATATATTTATTTCTCTCATTAATATAGTTTGAAATGTTCACCTATAAATCTATCTCTCTTATCATGCACACTTTGAAATGTTCACCCATATATTGACCTCTCTCATCATGCACAATTTGAAATGTTGACCCATATAATGATCTCCCCTCATGTACACTTTGAAATGTTGACCCATATAATGACCTCCCCTCATATACACTTTGAAATGTTCACCCTTATATTGATCTCTCTCATTATGCACACTTTAAAATGTTGGTCCCATATATTTATCTCTCTTGTTAATACAGTTTGAAAGGATCACCCATATATTTATCTATCTTATCATGCACACTTTGAAATGTTGAAATATCTTCCGCAATTTTTAGTGCTCGGTAATTGAAAAATTAAACACAGAATAGATATGCCTTCGACAAAACACGTAGATTAAGCTTTGTGATAGTGGATTAAGCAGAGTTAGCTTTATGAAAGTTTATTTTTATCATGCAATAATTCTCGACTTGTTGATTTACGCCAAATAATCGTGTTAAACAATTTTAAATTAGTTATTCTGATTTAATGGGATTTGTAAAACATTGTAAAACTGATAGCACGTGCAGTAGTGTGGTTTTTCGGTTAAATTATTTAGCATTATGGAAAACAAACCTAACACTACTAACAGTGACAGTTCATCATTAAATGATGGCATATGTCAAATTAGGGTTGCTCTAATGGGTCTCACTTTTGCCCCTAAGTTTACTTTGCTTATCACAAATAGGCTGAAGAATGTTTAAATAATTAAATTTTTAAAAATAATTATTATAACTAAATAAAAAATAGTGTACGTATTGTTTCTCAATAGAACACGGTCAACACCTGCCTCGTGTTTTCCTGACATTTTCCATTTTGTGTGACAATGATGAGCTTCAAAATATGTTTTAATTGTGTTTTATTGGCGTTATGGAGCAGTTCTAGTGATATTCGTGAATAAAAGTGGTGTATTTATCATTATTCAGTAAATTTCATTAGATTATCATCAGCGATTTAGATGTAGCGCCTTGGTAAGTGGAAATTTAAAGTACTTGTCACCCCTGTCTTAATTTTTTTTAACATCTGCTAATATTATTACTTCTAACCTATAGTAATAGTAGTAATACCAACGTTTTCCATGTGTAATCGTCTTTAATTTGATATACAATATATTTGCTACAATTTTAACAATTTTTAGAGCATTATTGTGACGCACCCCTACTTCCCATTTTCTGCCATCAATTTCTGCTTGGGTCAAACCCACTTTTTGTTTGGCACTGAATCAGTTAAAAGACCACTTAGCAGGCAATCTCTTCAATTGGAAGTAATCCATCCCGGAAGTCTGGTGGCTTTGATTTTCTCAGAACAAAATGTGAAACATGTCTCTACAAGAACTTGTACATAGCAACTGTACCGCTATTCTATTGTACTATCTCTATATAGACAATATTTACGTACAATATATACGAAATGCCCAATATATTGAAGTGAGGAATTAACGACTATTCCCTCGGTGAGCCCAGTACGTGGGCGCTATGTGTCGGCTCTGCAATTATGGAAGCCACCCTGGATGGCGGAAAATGCCATGGACTGTCCCTGCCTTCCTTTGAGGGATGACCATGAAGTCTTCGATTGTTCCAACTTGACCAGCTGGGATGTGGACGGTACCACAAAATTGAGTCTCCCAGGAATGCTAACCTGGTCAAAATTGCACGCTAAAAGTCAGATGTGTTGGCCTAAGGGTTTCGATCCAAGGGTGCATAACGAGACACACCACAATCGCATCTGAAAAAAAAAAAAACACTCCAGATGAACGCAAAGAAGAAGAAACTAACTATGTCACTTGGATCCGCGAGAGTGAGAACAAAATCTGTACAAAATTTCATTTCAATCAGATGGACAGTTCGGGAACGCATAAAGGACAAACAAACAAACAAACAAACATTCTCTATATATATATATATATATATATATATATATATATATATATATATATATATATATATATATATATATATATATATATATATATATATATATATATATATATATTCATTCATTCATTCATTCAGTAGCATGTCCATTGCAGAACCTCGCTCCCATAACAACCTTCCGGAAAATTTCTCGATCATAAGCAAGATGTCCTACGTCCGATACACCCATCTGGAGATCATCCGCTACATCCTGCACCCATCTTCTCTTTGGCCTTCCTCTTCCTCTCTTCCCAGGCATATACCGCTCCATTATTGTTCTCTCCAAACTTTCGTGACGTTTCAAGTGACCAAAATATTTCAATTTTCTTTGTTTTATCGCTTTTAATCGCCAACCTTCTTCAATATTCAGCTCTTGAAGTATTGATGCATTCGTTCTTTTCTTTACCCAAGATATTTTAGAACTAGTCTATAACATTTATATTCAAAGGCATTTATGCTCTGGTCAGCTTGTTTAGTAAGTGTCCAGGTCTCACAGGCGTATGTTGCATGGGAAAGATGCATGCTCTTAAAAAATCTAATTTTTGTAGTTCTGTCTGTCCCATTCAATAATTTATTCAGTTGTTTTAGTCTTTGAAGAGCAATTGATAGTCGTTTAATTTCTGTCATTGTGTCACCATTGTTGGTAATCAATGACCCAAGATATTCATACTTTTCCCACCACCTCCAATTTTTCCTCATTAATGTATATATATATATATATATATATTGGTTTTATAGTATCTGTATGCATTGTCTTTGTTTTTGCAATGTTAAGATACAAGTTGTGATTTTCACTATTCAATTGGGTTGAGGCTATTAGGTTTTCTATACCAGTCTGTGTTGTGGATAGCAATACTGTATCATCAGCATATATATATATATATATATATATATATATATATATATATATATATATATATATATATATATATATATACACACACTAGCTGACCCGGCCCGGCTTCGCCCAGTCCCTGGTGGGGAGCATCTCATTTAATTCATATAAGTAGTCATATAAGCTCCCGTTCCCGTTCCCGACTATCTATCTATCTGTCTGTCTGTCTATATGTCTGTCTGTCTGATCCGGCCCAGCTTCGCCCAGCCCCTGATGGCGAGCATCTCATTTAATTCATATAAGTAGTCATATAAGTTCCCGTTCCCGACTGTCTGTCTGTCTGTCTGTCTGTCTGTCTGTCTGTCCGTCCCTCCCTCTCTGTCTGTCTGTCTGCCTGTCTGTCTAATCATTTATTGGTTGCAGTTAGAAAAACCTTAGATAAACGAAGACCAACTTACAAAAAGCATTAGAAAGAGCACTTGAAAGATCTTTACATCTTCCCCAACAATTAACTGCCTGTAGACAACTGCAGCGAAAAGGTGGGTCTGTCTATCTATCTGACCCGGCGTGGCTTCGCCCAGCTCCAGGCGGGTAGCGTCTCATTAAATTCATACAACAAAAAAAGTAACTTAAAAGAATGTCCTTCCACACACCATCCATTATTTTTAATGAAAACTCTTTCTAATCACCTGCATGACTACAGTAACTTCTTAAGCATAAAAAGATGAGTTACAATGTTATGCATTGTGCATTATTTTTATGAAAACTTTGAAAATGCCTTAAAGATTGTATCATTATTTATTATAACCCATATGCCGGTACATAACTATGGACAAAGAGTTTATAAATCTTTGAAAACGATGCCACAATATGACTATAAGTTATACAGAAAAGTTATGCCCCTTGAAATAACTTTTACAGAGTTAAGTCTCCTGAGATATATGAAATTATAATGAAAAATGAAATAATATTGGGTAAGCAGCCGATTTCACACTAAAAAAAAATATGACAGTGGGCTGCGCTGGAATGAAAGGAAGACGTGTAGAAAATTTCATCTCAATCGGATGGGCCGTTCGCGAGCGCATAAAGGACATATGGATATACAGACAGACAGACGGAGATCGCCTTTTATATATAAGATACTAGCTGACCCGGCCCGGCTTCGCCCTGTCCCTGGTGGGGAGCATCTCATTTAATTCATATAAGTAGTCATATAAGTTCTCGTTCCCGTTACCGACTATCTGTCTGTCTGTCTGTCTGACCCGGCCCGGCATCGCTCAGCTCCTGGTGTGGAGCATCTCATTTAATTCATATAAGTAGTCATATAAGTTCCCGTTCCCGACTGTCTATCTGTCTGTCTATCTGTCTGCCTGACCCTGCCCGGCTTCGCCCAGCTCCTGGTGGGGAGCATCTCATTTAATTCATATAGTAGTCATATAAGTTCCCGTCTGCCTGTCTGTCTCTCCCTCCCTCCCTCTCTGTCTGTCTGTCTGTCTGCCTGTCTGTCTAATCATTTATTGGTTGCAGTTAGAACAACCTAGATAAACGAAGATCAACTTACAAAAAGCATTAGAAAGAGCACTTGAAAGGTCTTTACATCTTCCCCAACAATTAACTTGGGTAAATGGAGCGGCGGCAGCAGCAGCAGAAGAAGAAGAAAAAGGAGGAGTAGGAGCTGGGAGGAGGAAGAGGGAGGAGGAGGGAGGAAGAGATAGGCGGAGAGAGGAGGAAGAGGAGGGAGGAGTAGGAGTAGGGAGGAATAGGAGGGAGGAGGAGGGATTAAGAGGAGGAGAGAGGGAGAAGGGAGGAGGAGGAAGGAGGTAGAGTGGGAGGAGTGAGGAGGAGGAGAGAAGAAGAGGAGAGAAGAAGAGGAAGGAGGAGAAGGAGGGAGGAGGAGGAGGGAGTGAGGGGGAGAAGGAGGAGGAGGAGGAGGAGGAAGAGGAGGAGGAGGTGGGAAGGATGGAGGATGGGAGGAGGAGGAGGGAGAAGAGGGAGGAGGAAGGAGAAGGAGGAGGGAGCATGAGGGAGGAGAAGAACGCAGGATGAGGGGGAGGAGGAGGAGGAGGGAGGAGAGGGAGAAGGAGGGAGATAGAGGAGGAGGAGGGAGAGGAGGCGGAGGTATGAGGAGGAGGGAGGAGGTAGAGGGAGGAGAGGAGGAAGGGAGGAGGAGGAGGAGGAGGAGGAGGAGGAGGAAGAGGTGAGGAGGAGGGGAGGAGGGATGTGGGAGTGAGGAGGGAGGAGGAGGGAGGAGGTAGAGGGAGGATGAGGAGGGAGAGGGAGAGAGGATGAGGAGGGAGGAGGAGAAGGGAGTAGAGGGGATGAGGAGGGAGGAGGAGAGGAAGGTGGAGGAGGAGTAAGAGGAGGAGGAGGTAGGTGGAGGAGGGAGACAAAGGGAGGAGAAGGAGGAGGAGGGAGGAGGAGGGATGAGGGGGAGGACGTAGGAGGAGGAGGAGGAGGAGGAGGAGAAGGGAGGAGGAAGGAAGCGGAGTGATTAGGAGGCGGGAGGAGGAAGAGGGAGGAGGAGGAAGGAGGAGGAAGGAGAAGGAGGGAGAGAGAAGAACGCAGGAGGAGGAGGGGAGGAGGAGGAGGGAGGAGGAGGAAGAGGGAGGAGGTGGAGGGAGGAGGTGGAGGGAGGAGGAGGGAGGAGGTAGAGGGAGGAGGAGAGAGGATGAGGAGGGAGGAGGAGAAGGGAGGAGAGGAGGGAGGAGGTGGAGGGAGGAAGGGGAGGAGAGGGATGAAGGGGGAGGACGTAGAATTAGAAGGAGGGAGGAGGAGGGAGTGGGAGGAGAGAGGAGGAGAAGGGAGGAGGAAGGAAGAGGAGTGATTAGAAGAGGGCGAGGAGGTAGGAGGAAGAGGGGAGGAGGAGGAAGGAGGAGGAGGAGAAGGGGAAGGAGGAGAAAGAGGGAGGAGGAGGAGGGAGATGGAGGAAGGGGGAGGGGAGAGGAGGAGGAGGATTTTAACGCATATGCCTGTAGACAACTGCAGCGAAAAGGTGGGTCTGTCTATCTATCTGACCCGGCGTGGCTTGCCCAGCTCCAGGCGGGTAGCCTCTCATTAAATTCAGACAACAAAAAAGTAACTTAAAAGAAGGTCCTTCCACACACCATCCATTATTTTTAATGAAAACTGTTTCTAATCACCTGCATGACTACAGTAACTCTTAAGCATAAAAGATGAGTTACAATGTTATGCATTGTGCGTTATTTTTACGAAAACTTTGAAAATGCCCTTAAAGATTGTATCATTATTTATTATAACTCATATGCCGGTACATAACTATGGACAAAGAGTTTATAAATCTTTGAAAACGATGCCACAATATGACTATAAGTTATACAGAAAAGTTATTAAAAGTTATGCCCCTTGAAATACTTTTACAGAGTTAGGTCCCCTCGCTGTATATAAATTATAATGTAAAATGGAAAATTAAATAATATTCAGTAAGCAGCCGATTTCACACTAAAAAAATATGACAGTGGGCTGCGCTGGAATGAAAGGAAGACGTGTAGAAAAT
>CAWUFQ010000411.1:0-185000 GCA_963921405.1 Cepaea hortensis
CTGTGTGCCTAATTCGTAACCTTTTGAAAATACAGTTCACTCGTTCCTGTCCCCCTGCCCCTCCTCCGCTCCAACTTTACTGTCGTGACGGCATAATGCAATGTTCCCTTTCTCAATTCATTGGCACCTTGCCGTCTTGACAGACGATAGTTTGTGCTTTAAAAAGACATAATAACTTTTAACTATGGCGGTAGTGAGTGTGACTGATTGTCACGAGCGCCATGAGTTAACCAGCTAATAATACCGACGTTTGCGTGGCGTATATTTTCTAGGCCACAAAAGTCGTACTAACAGGGTAAACACAGCTGCACAGGTTACATCGTGTCAGCCCATAAACACATTTGGTGGTGAGTGAGAAGGAATGGATACATCGAGTTGGCAGTTCATTAACAGTTAGAATCACATATGATTGTCGGCTTAGGATATGGAATGGTTCCGTTTGTCATCTATACTGCCGGACATCAGACGGAAATGGCTGCTGGGATTGTCACCACGGAACAGAAGATTGACAGTTTATCAACAGGTCGGAAGTGCCCGACTAGGGAGAAAACAGTGCATCTGTCAATTCTTGGTTTCCGGCACATCGAGAGGATTGACGGGGTTATTTGCAACTCTTTGTTGTAACTCGACAGAAACTCGCTGGCTTGTTTTGAGAATCTAAACTATTACTGACAACTTTGACAGGACTTAAGCCAGGAAAATAGTTTCCTGACAAGGGATGATCTGCCACTGTGCCACCTGTGTGGGGGCATAAAGGATAACGTCACGTGGCCAACTTTGGTAGTTTGCCATATAAACCCGAGTTGGGATCAACTAGGGTGGACTTGAAAAATGCTCTAGTCAGAGTGCCAGGGCACTGCAGTGCTTAGTGGAAATAATATCTACCGTGTGTTAATTAGTGACTTAATTTTGCACGTGCCTATAATGGCAGATGTAGATATGATTGATAGGACTGCAGTAGTGCCATTTAAGGTATAACCTATTATATATATATTCGTTATAATTAATATAGACTGTGGCCTTGTTAAACTATAGTGTGATGATTAGCACTGTTAGTGGAAACTAGCTAGAGTAGTGAAGTGATACGTGGCTCTGTTAGCTAGAATAGATTAGTGAAGTGCTGATAAGCTTTACTAGTTGAGAATTTAGTAATGAGGGATAATTGGGATCTTCCTGTAGGTGTCCCTGGTGGGCGGGGTTCCGCATTCTGTTTGCTGATTTTTTCTTTGTCATAGCCTGATTCGGCTCTAGGTGGGTAGCTAATCTGCTCTATGACTAAGTCTAGTTAGCTAAAGATCATTAAGCAAGGTGATAGGCTTACACTCAGCCGAAAGGATCAGTGACTAGTACTATCACCAGATGTGTTGTTTCTATCCTAGGTTCCCTACCAGATCCAAGGAAACTCAACAAGTTTTTGGGAAAAAATCAAATCCAAAAGGGAAGAACACCAGTTCAAGAGTCACTAGAGTTGCATACAGAACGTAACTTACGCTAGAAGGAAATTGATTCATCAAAGAGAGTGATGCATACTGATGCACCACACAGCATTAGACAGTAGTAACGAACCGAGAACCGGCTAAGAGTACCTAGTATTAGTACAGCAACAATTAACATTAGAAATTAGCACTTATGGACTGAATGGTTCGATGTGCAACGAGGATGATCTGTCGACTAACTCACTAACTAACTAACTGCGTACACACTACAAAAGACTTGTGCAGTTTGTTAAGGAACGTTAGGAACGGACATTGTGTAGAGTGCAACCGGTCCATGATTACCTGTTAATACCACCGGTGTCTATTTCGGATGTTCATGAAATTGGATTACCAGAGGTCTACAGAGGCAAAGCAGTATCCGGCAAGATGGTTTCGGCAACGGGTGAGAAGTACATGTTCTGACGTAACGTGCTGTGGTCTATCTTTGCTGGGATCAGCTGACTGGGTTGCTGTCTGAGAGTCAGAGTCTACACACTTTATAGAACACGTCACACATTTTCTTCACATACACGTCTCATATACGTTACACTTTTATTTTAATAAATTACTCTTTATTAATTTTTAGAAGCAAGAGTTGTTGAGTATGTTGCGTTGGGGAAGTATGAGAAGGGGGGCATAGTACGACAGTGAGAGAGTGATAGGAAAAGGTGTCCATAGGCTGGTGGAGTGTGTTGGACGGAAGCTGGTGGATTCTCCAGAATAGTGAGAGGAACAAAATATTATAATGTGGGTGTCGACTCTCTTCACTCCAGGGACGACACTTTAAAGGAGGACACGACATTATTGGGGGCTCGTCCGGGATCTTAGGACAGCGGGATCTCTCGTAAACGGAATTTTTGGACAGCGGGATCTCCCGTAAACGGAATCCTTTGACAGCGAGATCTCCTGCAAACAGGAACCTTTGACAGTGGGATCTTCTGACAACGGGGTCTTTTGACACGGGATCCGTAGTTATAAAACGGTGATATTATATTGGAGAATCCAGCTAGAGTGAATGTGGATAGGGGTTAGGACAAATATCTTACCTGTTCACACTTCACACGTCTGCATAGGTCTGTGGTCCTGATTCTACTCTTGTCACTGAGTGAATGTGCTGTGTGTGGTAATATCTAGATTTATATTACTTGTTCATATATCTGTATAGTAATTTGCAGTTATATTGTACTAGTCCTGCTAGCTTACTTGTCTGTATAATGGCCACCCCTAAACTTAGCACAGCAGAATTAAAGGCAAAGGGGGAAGAAATGGGATTGGCGGGTTCTGCTCTAACGGATTACATACAGGAAGTGGAGAGAGAGTATCGTCAAGCAAAAAGGGAAGATCGAAAGGCCGAGCTGGAATTGAGAAGGATGGAATTGGAAGCTGAGCAATCAGCTAAGAAATTGGAAGCTGAGCAAGCAGCTAAGAAATTGGAAGCTGAGCAAGCAGCTAAGAAATTGGAAGCTGAGCAAGCAGCTAGGAAATTGGAAGCTGAACAAGCAGCTAGGAAATTAGAAGCTGAACAAGAAGCACAGAAGAGGGAGCACGAGTACCGGATGCGGGAACTCGAGCTCAAGAGTCAATCTAATGGAGAAACTGAGGGAGCAGTTGGAGGTTCCTCCATCTCAGGATCAACACCAGTAGGTGGACATGGGTACCATGCTATGAAGTTTCCTTTAGCGGTCTACGAGGAGGACAAAGAGAAGATTGACCAGTATCTTCAACGCTTCGTGGCTATGTCAGTTGCTATGGGTCTGGAGCGTAACAAATGGAATCTTAAGCTATCCCAGGGATTACGCGGGACCGGATACGAGGTTTGTACTCGCCTGCCACCAGGACATGAGAACAATTATGACGAGTTAAAGACGGCTCTGCTGAAACGATTCGAGGTTACGTCACATACCTACCGGAAAAAATTTCGAGCAGCGAAACGAGAACCGGGGGAGTTGTTTGCCGCCTACAGTTTGCGTCTAAAATCTTATCTCCACAAGTGGATGGATTTGGCTGGGTTCGCACATGACTATGATAGTCTGGAAGAGCTCATGGTGGTCGACCAGCGGAAGAAGCAAATGTCTAAACCTCTCAGGACGTTCCTGGGAGAACAAGGAGCGGAACGTATTGACCTCGTGACTAAATTAGCAGAACGGTTCGTCGAGGTACATGGGGAGGCAGGGGAAAACCTTTCAACCAACACCAAAAGTCAAGAGAAACATGACAAGAAGAAAGCCAAAAACTCAGGAACCAAAAAGTGGGAACCTTATGTGCAAAAATCAGAGGATAGTTCAGAGAAGAAGAAGGAGGGAAGCAAGAGCACTTCAAGCTCTACACCTAAACGACCGTGGTCGGAGAAGTGGTGTTCAATTTGTAAGTCACCCTCTCACAATACGAGGGACTGCAAATCGAAGGCTAAGAACCCTCACTTCGCAGCATGTCAAGTGACTTCCAAGGAGGTTGTCACGGAAAATGCCAAGGTCAACAAGGAAGCTCGCCACCAGGAGAGCTCATTCAAGTCCGACAATAGAAAATCTAGGACAGGGAAATGGTGCAACCAATGTCAGTCGAATACGCACAATGCTATTGACTGCAGAGGAGAGTCAGGAGACACTCAATTCGTCGTGTGCTCAGGGAAACCTAAGGTGGAGCCCACCGAATAGGTCGAGGCCGAGGAAGAGACTCCAGACCAGGAAAAACCACCTGTAGTGGAATTGGTAGAGGTTAACGGTCGTCAAGTGGAGTGTTTATACGACACAGGACTGGACGGGGAGGCCGTGATTTCTGCGGATCTGGTACATCCAGAACAATTCACAGGTGAAACCTTGGATATACAGCCTGCACAGAAGAGTGCTGTAGTCATGAAGTTGCCCATTGCTAATGTGAAGATTCGGTCAAGGTACGTCACCGGCACCATCAAGGCCGCTGTATTGACCGATCCCATTTTTCCAGTCATCCTAGGTTGCCGGTATGTCTTTCTGGGAATGCCCAGGGAGCCAATCCATATGGGAGCAATGCAGACTCGCTCTCAGATGAAAACGGAAGAGGCAGACGCAATTGTGACTAACCCAATGCCGGGGGAGCTACGAACTGCCCAGAGTGAGGATGATACTTTACGTCCTTGCTACAAAAAGCTGCAGAAAAGTGCTGATCCACCAGGACGGGGGCAGTACTACATGAAGAATAGGATACTCTACAGGAGAGCAGGAAGGGGAGACAACCTATACGGTCAGTTGGTCGTCCCGAAAGCTCATCGGTCCCAGATTCTTCATATGGGGCATACCATCTCCTTTAGTGGACACATGGGTATTGCCGCCACCATGCAGCGGATTTCCTGCCACTACTATTGGCCGGGAATGACAGATGATGTGCGTCGGTATGTGAAGTCATGCCCTGAGTGCCAGAGGGTGGCACCGAAACACTGGACAGTACCGGTGGTGTTGGGTGAGATGCCCATCATGAACTCTCCTTTCGAGAGGGTAGCCATCGATATCGTTGGTCCACTTCCCAGGACTAGGAAGAGGAACATGTATATACTCACAATGGTGGATTGCTGTACAATGTGGGGTGAGGCTATACCGTTGACCACGATTGACTCGAAAAGAGTGGCGGACGCACTGATGGAGGCCTTTACCAGATTAGGCTTTCCGGATCAAATTCTGACGGACAATGGATCTCAGTTTTGTGGAAAACTCATGGAGGAGGTATTTAGGGTGTTTCACTCTAACCACATACATACCAGCCCTTACCACCCTCAAGCCAATGGACAAGTAGAGCGTTTCAACGGCACGTTGATGACAATGCTCAGGAAACTAGCGCAGGAAAAACCTGATAGGTGGGATGAATATATCCCAGCCGCACTCTTTGCCTATCGGGAAGTTCCTCATGGCTCAACAGGACTACCACCCGCTACGTTGCTGTTTGGTCGTCCAATCAAAGGACCGTTGGAAGCCATGTTGAGGAGTTGGACTGAAGAGGGGACGTCAGAAGAAGTGATCTCATCCTATCAATACGTGGAGGAACTGAAAGAAAAACTCCACAAGGGATGGACTCTGGCAAATCAAAACTTGAAAAAGGCCAGGAAAAGACATGCGGCTTACTACAACCGTAGGTCTAAAGAAAGATCTCTAGAGGTGGGAGATAAAGTCTTGTTGCTACTCCCAACGGGAAACAACAAACTGGAGATAGGTTGGCAAGGACCATTTCCCGTGGAAAGGGTGATATCCAGAACCAACTATCAGATCCGGATCCGGGGAAAGTCGAAGATTTTCCATATCAATCTCTTGCGGAAATACGAAGAGAGACCCGGAGACAAGGCAGCTCACCTCATGGCCATGGCAGTTGCAGTGGAGACGGAAGTGGGAACCAGCGAGGGCAGGGAATATCCCTTGGAACACCAGGAAACCTATAGGGATGTGCAAGTGAACCCTGATCTGACCTCCCAGGAGAGGGAAAGGATAACCCAGGTTCTCAAGTCTCATAAGGAGATACTGACTGATAAACCAGGACGAACGAGGTTGGTTGAGTTCGAGATGACTTTGACCACACAGGAGCCTGTTCGCCAAAAGGTTTACCCAGTGCCATTCTCTAAAGAAAAGGCCCTGGAGGAGGAAATACAAAAACTGCTGGAGGATGACGTGATTGCACCATCCACATCCCCATATAATGCGGGGTAGTTTTGTTACGCAAACCAAGTGGAGAACACCGGTTGTGTATAGATTACCGACTTCTGAACAGTCATACACAATTTCAGGTGGAACCTTTGCCGAATCCAACTCAGCTATTCGCTAGGCTCCATAAGGCTCGGTACTTTTCAAAGGTGGATCTGAGTCGGGGGTACTATCAGATACCAGTCAAACCGGAGATTCGACCACTGTTAGCTTTCAGTACACCCAGTGGACACTACGAATTCAAGGTCATGCCCTTTGGACTCAGCAATGCACCCAGTGTGTTTACACGCATGATGAGGACTTTACTAGATCCGTTACAGGATCCATCCATCATCTCATTCATGGATGATATTCTGATTTCCAGTGACAGCTTGGATGACCACTTACAATCCTTGGAGAGAGTGTTTAAGAGGCTCAAGGAAGCAGGGCTTACTGCTCGTCCAACCAAGTGCATGATTGGTTACCAGACTCTGGAATTTCTAGGTCACACCATCACTCCAGGACACATTGTTCCAGAAGAGAAGAACCTGGAGAAAATCAGAAATGCACTAAGGCCAAAAACGAAGAAGGATGTGCGATCTTTTCTCTCGTTGTGTGGGTTCTACCACAAATTTATCCCACATTTCACGGAACTGGGAGCTCCGTTGACGGAAACCTTGAAAAAGGGATTCCCGGACCAAATCATTTGGACACCAGAATGTGAGAATGCCTATAGTCAGTTAAAGGAGGCCTTGGTCAGCAAACCTGTATTACAGCTCCCTGACCTTTCCAAACAATTTGTGTTGAGAACAGATGCGAGTGCGATTGGAATTGGAGCCGCTTTGTTACAGGAAGGAAAAGACGATGCTTCGGTTTTGAAACCTGTGGCATACGCAAGTAAGAAACTTCTACAGGCGGAGAGGAATTATTCAACTGTCGAGAGAGAGTGCTTGTCCCTTGTATAGGCAGTGCAAAAATTTCAGCCATATTTGTATGGAGTTAACTTTCGGGTCCAGTCGGATCATCAGCCCCTGATGTTCCTGGCTACTTCTCAGAAGCTCAACGCCCGTTTGATGCGGTGGTTATTGTTACTTCAACCATATAATTTCACAGTAGAGTACATTCCGGGGAAGGAGAATGTTGGAGCGGATTTCTTGTCAAGACACCCAGCTCCTGAAGAAGAGAAATGAATCATCTGGATTTAACTCATGGTGGAGAAGAGTGAGATGGACTACTCTCTTAAGAGGGGGCCTATGTCACGAGCGCCATGAGTTAACCAGATAATAATACCGACGTTTTCGTGGCGTATATTTTCTAGGCCACAAAAGTCGTACTAACAGAGTAAACACAGCTGCACAGGTTACATCGTGTCAGCCCATAAACACATTTGGTGGTGAGTGAGAAGGAATGGATACATCGAGTTGGCAGTTCATTAACAGTTAGAATCACATATGATTGTCGGCTTAGGATATGGAATGGTTCCGTTTGTCATCTATACTGCCGGACATCAGACGGAAATGGCTGCTGGGATTGTCACCACGGAACAGAAGATTGACAGTTTATCAACAGGTCGGAAGTGCCCAACTAGGGAGAAAACAGTGCATCTGTCAATTCTTGGTTTCCGGCACATCGAGAGGATTGACGGGGTTATTTGCAACTCGTTGTTGTAACTCGACAGAAACTCGCTGGCTTGTTTTGAGAATCTAAACTATTACTGACAACTTTGACAGGACTTAAGCCAGGAAAATAGTTTCCTGACAAGGGATGATCTGCCACTGTGCCACCTGTGTGGGGGCATAAAGGATAACGTCACGTGGCCAACTTTGGTAGTTTGCCATATAAACCCGAGTTGGGATCAACTAGGGTGGACTTGAAAAATGCTCTAGTCAGAGTGCCAGGGCACTGCAGTGCTTAGTGGAAATAATATCTACCGTGTGTTAATTAGTGACTTAATTTTGCACGTGCCTATAATGGCAGATGTAGATATGATTGATAGGACTGCAGTAGTGCCATTTAAGGTATAACCTATTATATATATATTCGTTATAATTAATATAGACTGTGGCCTTGTTAAACTATAGTGTGATGATTAGCACTGTTAGTGGAAACTAGCTAGAGTAGTGAAGTGATACGTGGCTCTGTTAGCTAGAATAGATTAGTGAAGTGCTGATAAGCTTTACTAGTTGAGAATTTAGTAATGAGGGATAATTGGGATCTTCCCGTAGGTGTCCCTGGTGGGCGGGGTTCCGCATTCTGTTTGCTGATTTTTTCTTTGTCATAGCCTGATTCGGCTCTAGGTGGGTAGCTAATCTGCTCTATGACTAAGTCTAGTTAGCTAAAGATCATTAAGCAAGGTGATAGGCTTACACTCAGCCGAAAGGATCAGTGACTAGTACTATCACCAGATGTGTTGTTTCTATCCTAGGTTCCCTACCAGATCCAAGGAAACTCAACAAGTTTTTGGGAAAAAATCAAATCCAAAAGGGAAGAACACCAGTTCAAGAGTCACTAGAGTTGCATACAGAACGTAACTTACGCTAGAAGGAAATTGATTCATCAAAGAGAGTGATGCATACTGATGCACCACACAGCATTAGACAGTAGTAACGAACCGACAACCGGCTAAGAGTACCTAGTGTTAGTACAGCAACAATTAACATTAGAAATTAGCACTTATGGACTGAATGGTTCGATGTGCAACGAGGATGATCTGTCGACTAACTCACTAACTAACTAACTGCGTACACACTACAAAAGACTTGTGCAGTTTGTTAAGGAACGTTAGGAACGGACATTGTGTAGAGTGCAACCGGTCCATGATTAACTGTTAATACCACCGGTGTCTATTTCGGATGTTCATGAAATTGGATTACCAGAGGTCTACAGAGGCAAAGCAGTATCCGGCAAGATGGTTTCGGCAACGGGTGAGAAGTACATGTTCTGACGTAACGTGCTGTGGTCTATCTTTGCTGGGATCAGCTGACTGGGTTGATGTCTGAGAGTCAGAGTCTACACACTTTATAGAACACGTCACACATTTTCTTCACATACACGTCTCATATACGTTACACTTTTATTTTAATAAATTACTCTTTATTAATTTTTAGAAGCAAGAGTTGTTGAGTATGTTGCGTTGGGGAAGTATGAGAAGGGGGGCATAGTACGACAGTGAGAGAGTGATAGGAAAAGCTGTCCATAGGCTGGTGGAGTGTGTTGGACGGAAGCTGGTGGATTCTCCAGAATAGTGAGAGGAACAAAATATTATAATGTGGGTGTCGACTCTCTTCACTCCAGGGACGACACTTTAAAGGAGGACACGACACTGATAAGGCCAATTTGCGCTGTAAATGTCCGTTCACAGTGGGTGCATGTGAACACGTGGTCATTTCCACCATCATGCACCATCTTACGTCTCAAACTCTTGGTGTGTGACTTTTCTGCAATAATTTTCTCCTTTGACTTTATTCCATTTCTGATATTAGCCCTCCATGCAACACGTTCAGCGGCGACTTGCTCCCAATGTGCATTATCAATGCCTGTATCAATCATGTCCCGCTTACACACATCTTTGTATCGTAGTAGAGGCCGACCCTGAGATCTCTTACCCATCTGTAATTCACCAAAAAAGATAACCCAAGACACGTTATTTTGGGATAACCGCCACCAGCGATTAAACCGTCTCTCCAAGATGGAAATACGGATGTGAGCGCACAACAGAAGAAGGACACAGGAGAACACCCTCCCCCGGGAAGAGTGAGGTACGTGACGGACGCGAGGTACTCGTCGAGGGGGTGTGAGTTGGGGGGGGGGAGGGGAGGGGGCAGAGAAATGTGGCTGCTTCTGACGACTGCAGATCAGTTCTGAGCTCTCCCAGCAAGGGTTTTCTAGCAGTGTGCGTGAGTGACGTATGTCCGTGTAAGAGAACAATCTTAATTTTTGTTTTTAATTATGGCGCAATGTTCCACAGGGGCCAGAGTTGCCCCATGAGGTTCCACTTCCCCGCGTGTCGTTCAGATGACCCCCCTGCTACTGACCCTGGCCAGATCAAGTGAAGTTACTACACTTTGATCTTAGCTCAAAGCTCGATAATTTGAAGACGATTGTTGTTTTGTTTTTAATAAAGGCTCAGGGGTTCCCACAGGGTCCTGACCCTCCCCATCAGGTCCTGACGTCCCTGTGTGTCATTCGGATGACCGCCTCTGCATGTGGAACTGGCGAGATTAAGATCAGTTACTACACTTTGATATCATCCAAAAGGCTGAGAAATATAACATCCACAGTTTATTTGGCCTTTCAAGGGCCAGTCAAAAATATAACAGCTTCCTGTATATCAAAGAACTTACTAAACTGAAATGTATAAACATGTAATCCATGATAACATATTACCAAAATTTGTTACGCAAAAAACAATGTAATAAAGTAATGTATTAGTGGTGTCAAAACGCTGTTTATGTTTTATGAGCAGATATAACTGTAAACATAAGAGAATAGTCATAAAGGTTTATTTATAAATGACGTTAAAGAAAAATTTGCAATGTAATTGCTAGAACTGTAAATGTTAGAACTAGTTTTAAGTAAGGTAATGCCCCTTAATATGTTAATTCGTTATGTCCCTTGCCTTAATGTAAATTTCTTTTGGTTCATTATATTTATGTGGCCACTCCCGAAGTTGTTTGAACATAATTGTTTATACATTACGAATGGTAAAGTTTTCTTAAGAAAATGCTATTCGTATGCCCAAACCATTGGTATGTAATCAAAAAGAGATGGCAGTTGTTTTTAAACCATGGTAGACAGTAGACAGGACTGAGAGTATGCGTGTTCTATAGTTCAGCTTTACTGGAATGTTTTGGCCATCATAAACCATAACTGTAGGAAGGGAAAATCCCAACTGCACCTCCCAGTGGTAGAGAATGGGAAACCTACAATGGTGTGACAAACGCAGCCCTGGATACCGAATACCCACCGGGATATGTGGACACATCTACTGCTGAGCAGAGCAGGGTAAGCACTTGTTCTGATAAATGGCTGTCAAAAGCAGACATAAAAGACCCCCGTGTGGATGTGGACGTCAAGGGGAAACCATTACATTATCTTCCCAAGATTTCATGAATAGTCCCATATCAGAGGCAGTGAACGACATTAATGGCTATCTTAGGACATCCTCGTCAGGTAGGGACAGTCATAAGCCACATGTGACACTAGACCGTCATCCAGCTACTCATGGCAAAATCATAACGAATAAATTTAAAATAGGAACTAAAATTTAAAATGGGAAATAAATTTCAAATATGAACATGGAATGTTAGGACATTAAATGAATTGGGACAGTCGAACAATGTGATAAGAGAAGTGGAAAGCATGAAAATGGAGAATATTCTAGGCATAGGTGAGATGAGATGGAAGGAATCGTCAAAATTGCAACCGAAAAACACGCAATAATTTATTTTGGAGGGGATACACACGAGAAAGGAGTAGAACTACTATTTGATTGAAAAATAACAGCCAAGTCAATTAATGGCTACTGGTGTATTTCAGATAGAGTTATTATGGTCACAATGAAAGGCAAACCAATAGATATAAATATTATACAAGTATACGCACCAACAACAAATAGCAGTATTAAATTTCTTCTTGCATTATCTACGGGGGGAGACTGGGGCACTTATGGAGATAGTCATGTGTAATTAAAGCTATCCTTTACAAATCAAAGACGTGGAGGTATGCGGCGGGCACGGCTCTCTTCTGGTGCCAGGAGGGTAGTGTCGTACATGAAGATCTCCAGTGACGATATCCTGCATACAGTGGTTTCCGTGGCGAAATGGTTCAGCCATCTATGGGACGCCCCGGAAGTTGTGGGTTCGACTTCGGATACGACTTATGGTTCAGCCGGTTCTGTGGCCAAGGTGTTACGGAAGCAATTCGTATTCTCGCATACCGCGTTCACAACACGATATTAATGAGCCAGTTTTATTCCGTGGTTAGGTTGTGTAGAAATAACGGCATTAATAAATATACAATTCTCTTTATTTAACAAGTAACAATATAGTCGGGAAAAGTATGTAATGTTCTTGTGCTATTTGTTGCTTGCTTGCTTGTGTTCGTTGGCTTGAGCTCCAACGCAAAGTCCTGTATGTTGGATGAAGGCATCCTGTTGTCCAACATCAGTGTGATGTCATACAGGACCTGAGGTTTGCGTGAGTATCCGTTGTCCCATGTCTGGCTTATTGGTGTGCAGACTGGTGGTTCCTCGCCGTACAGGCAGACACTCTCCGACTTCGGAGGAGATCGGCGATCCTACTGACTTTAGCCAGGACCCCAAAGGGACCTGTTGCCCAGGACGCTCGATGAGGACGCGTCAATAGGTCTTGGCCAGTATATAACCCGGCCCTGGTGCCTTGGAAACCCCTCTGCGTCTCTGCTATTTGTTTTTAAATTAGATTTATTAAATCAGTTTCTGTTATTTCTTCTTCTTCTGTTTTCCTATTTGTCTCTCAGAACCAGAACACGAATAGTTCTGGATATATTTCTGGAACATTCCTCATAAACCCTGTGCCATCATCATCATGTGCCTTATGTAGATAAACGACATGGTTAGCCGTCTCACACGATCACCGGAGTCTGGGATCAGGGTTGTGTTCCTATTGCCTCTCAGAGCCAGGGCATCAGCTTTGGATTGAGTTCTGATTTGTTCCTCATAATCCCTGGTATTTACTATATATTATGGTTTGGACTTCCGATCCAATATCCCAAAGTCTGGCGAATGTGATCATATCTGCACACAGCCTTGTGTCTGGTGTGTTGCCACTCCTTTCGGATGTTGATATTCCTCCATGCCATGATGCCAAACCATACAGATCAGTATCTCCTTAGACGGGCCTGCGTGCCCATTTCTTAACCTTATGGAAATAAAGCTTGTTCGTTCGTTCGTTCGTTCGTCTTGCCTTTCTTCTGCTCCAACTTTACCGTTGTGACGACGTACTGCAGTGTTCCCTTTCTCATGACACATCAACAAACTTATTGTGGGATAACCGCCACCAGCGATTAAACCGTCTCCAAGCTGGAGATCAGGATGTGAACGCACGGCTGGAGAAGGACACACGGGAACACCCTCCTCCGGGAAGTGTGAGGGACGTAATGAACGCGAGGTACTCGTCGAGGGAGTGGGGGGTGGGGGGGGGAGAGAGAGAAAAAGAGAGAGTGAGAAAGAGAGAGAGAGAGAGAGAGAAGAGAGAGAGAGAGAGAGAGAGAGAGAGAGAGAGAGAGAGAGAGAGAGAGAGAGAGAGAGAGAGAGAGAAGAAGTGTCCTCTTCTGACGACTGCAGACCTGTTGTGAGCTCGCTCAGCATGTGTTTCTAGCAGTGATCATTCATTAACGATTGTGAGTGTGTAAAAACTCATTTGTTTTAAAAAATATGGGCGTTCTGTTCTCCAAATGTAGACGCCCCATGAGGTTCGTCGTTCCTGTGCGTCATTCGGATGACCGCCTCTGCTGCAGAGCCTGGCCAGATGAAGTTCAGATACTACGCTTTGATCTTAGCCAAAGGGCCGATAAATTAACAAAAAAGGCGAAGATTATTTGGCCTTTCAAGGGCCTGTCAAGAATATAGGAATTGATCCACTTTATTGGCTCACAATAGGATGTTTAAGTTATGTATATATTATTCTAGAAAAGCCGAGAAAGCAGATTATAAAAATGTATTTCGCAAATACGTAAGTACAATATTTACCTATGTTAACACGCCGTTAATGTTTTCTTATATATTTTAAAATAATCGGTGGTAGTGTTAAAAGTTTATTTATAAATGAATTTAATGAAAAATGATCAAAGTAGTCGCCAGAAATTTAAATTTTAGAAATATTTTTAGATTGTGTAAAGTCCCTTACTATGTTAAGTGGTTGTGTCCCATGCTTAATTTTATTTGTTCCTTTTGTTTACTTGGTTTCTTCAGAAGTTGTTAGGACAGAATTATTTATACATTCGGTCACCAATCAACAATTATGCCAGCCTGTTGTTATGATAATCTGGACATGCTCTAAATAAAGAATACAACAAAAAAAAAAAAAAAAAAACAAGCGTTGTACCTTTATATGATTTCATGTGCACAGTATTTGGTTTTCATTATGATAATTAACGTAATCAGTGGCTGTCTTTTACCGTTTGCATGACGGGAAACATACTGACCAATACATAGATGTTAACTACAACTAGAAAAAAAGATTGTTGAACTGCTACGTATATACTGGGACGCAGAGGTGTTTTCAAGGCGCCAGGTTTTATACTGGCCAACACCCAATAGGCCTAACACGTCTTAGCCGTGCGTCCTGGCTAACGTAGTAGGATCGCTGATTCTTCCGAAGTCGGAGAGTATCTGCCTGCATGGCGAGGAACCACCAGTCTGCACACCAATAAGCCAGACATGGAACAACGGATACCCACGCAAACCTCAGTCCGGTATGACATTATATTGATGTTGGACAACACGATGTCTTCATCCGACATACAGGACTTCGCGTTAGAGCTCAAGCCAATGAACTCAAGCAAGCAGCAAGCTACATATATTGTGTACAATTATATGGATGTGAATCGTGTACAGTAGTAAGAAAATCTGGCAAACATCTGTTGGCAGTGGAGATGTAATTTCTGAGGAAAATGCAAAGAATACCATGGAGAGACAACAAACAACAATGAGAAAGTCATGCAAGGAAAAAATGAAAACCATACATTGATTAGAGAAATTAAACATAGACAGACAGGATTATTTAGGGCAAGTTTTTAATCAAGAAAACAAAAATGAACTAGACAATTTAGTAACAACCTACAAGATTGTGGTGGAAAGAACAAAAGAGAGATAATTATCTGGATGGTTAGATCACGTGACATAATCGAGATCAGAATACAAATTTGATCCACGACTCTTGTGATGGTGTGAGACGGCGAAACATGGCCGAACATGATTATCTATATGACACATGAACATGACAAACAAAGCAACAGAAATGAAAATTGATAAGGCTTAGCTTCATAAAGTTCCCACTGATAACGTCATTGAAGTCGTCGCTGGAGCTACGGAGTTCGTAATTTGTGCGACGCTTGCGGCAGCCTGCTCTATGGAAAGACACCTAGACATATGGGATAAAACCTGTTGCAATGAAATCGGCACTCTAGCCTTTAAAACATGCGTTCATTTTTTTAAACCGGCATTCTGCACCCAGTTTCGGACCTTGTGTATAACCCACTGCCGAATACAGAACCACTGTACCGCCATGAGGAGCAGCAGTATGAGAGAAGTCGTACACTCAACGGTCATTCCGTATAGTCGTGTGTACAGGGCTGACAAATGCAGATGAGAGCTCGAGAAGTATTAAGAAAATAAACACACGAAGTGCCATTTTATGATTTCTTATCCGGTGCACAATATTTTGTTTTGATAATGGGAAACTACTGTCAGATCGGTAGAAAATATAAAGACAAGAGAATATTGTACATTTTAAACACTTCTAGACATATTTTAAAAATCACGATTAGCTTTTCCACAAGGATATAATCCAATGAAATAAATTGAAGTAAAATCAATAATGCTAAATGACTAACAAAACATGCCTAGAAAATAATGTTGCGTCAATTCATAGAGTGAATCCATACAACTGTCTCTAGTCAATTCATAGAGTGAATCGGTGCAACTGTCTCGGAACTGTCATAATATCTGATGGAAGATGCATTAAAAACATTAGATCAAGCATCGTTATGGCAAAAATGCTGTTTGCTTGAGGGAAAACATACTTACCAATACAAAGATGACACTGGCAAAGAGGAAAAAGAGTGTTGAAGTGCTACATAGATCGTGTACAATTATATGGATGTGAATCATGTACAGTAAGCAGAAAAGCGGGCAAACATCTGTTGGCAGGGGAGATGTAGTTTCTGAGGCAGATGCAAAGAATATAATGGACATACAAAAATAACCAATGAGCAAGTCCTACAAGAAGCAAATGAAAACAGTAAAATGATTAACGAAATTAAAATAGTTAGTCAAGATTATATCGGCACTTAATTAATGGAAATACACTCGTGAACCGAAAGACGTAGTCCTGAATTGAACCCACAACCTTCGGAGAGCGAGGCAGACGGCTTGACCATTTCTAATTAGTGGAAATAAACTAACCAGACATTTAGTAACAGTTGGAACGATTGAGGGGAAAGGAACAAAGGGTAGGCAGAGAGATACATATATCTTTGGCTTGACCCCATGGCATTATCGAGACAAGAACACAGAGCTGATCCACGACTGGTGATCGTGTGTGATAGCGAAACATGACCGCTCATGCTTAACGGTATGGCACATGATGATGACTAAGAAATCAACAAACATGGAAAGTGGTAATGCTTGGCTTCATAGCTTCGATACGGAGACTTCCATTTCTTTGCTTATCTTGGCAATGGTGTAGTTGCTGTTTTCTTTGCGTATCAAAGTAATGGTCAGGGATCTATCCTATCAAATTTGGTGATGGTGAAAAACACGTGCTGAATCAGATGCAATTCGTATGCTAAAACCATTCTTGTGTAAACAAAACGTCTTGGTATTCCGTTGAAAATTACCAAATGGTAGATACTTTAAAATACTGTGAGAACATGTGTGTTGAATATGTCAACTTGAAGGATTCGTCGATTTTCTTGTTGTGTGATTTCTGACCCTAAAATAGAAGCAGCGAAATATGCAAGACAATAAACTGTGCAATCTACTGTTTGTGTATTCAGTATTTAAA
The DNA here is from genome assembly GCA_963921405.1 of Cepaea hortensis. Classification (NCBI taxonomy): domain Eukaryota; kingdom Metazoa; phylum Mollusca; class Gastropoda; order Stylommatophora; family Helicidae; genus Cepaea; species Cepaea hortensis. Next base: position 16,882 of record CAWUFQ010000411.1, read on the forward strand.
AACAGATACTAGCAAAATACGTGAGGCGGGTAAACTGGCGTAAGATCGACAATCTTTTCGTAGGGGAAAGGAAAGGGGAGGGGGGATATGATGTTCATACGATGTTTAATAAAAATAAATAAATGTTTTGCATATCCTCTACAGGACAACGCTGTCAACAGCAGCATCTTTCAGCTCTCTGTTGATTTCTTGGCAAGATTACGCTCAGTAGTTTGCCATTGCTTTCTGAGCGGCCGGCTCAGTTATCCCGCAAGTCACCAGCGGGGGACGAACCGCTCCCAGTTCTCGCCCGCTACGAGACTCTGCGTGATAAACGGGATTACGGAGAAAGTGTTGTAACCCCTCGGCCAGAGAGACCGGCTATGTTTAATAAAGGACCTTATAATATACCACCATCACTTTCCACGTCTGACGTCAAGCATCGTGGGAAGAAATAATTGACATTCCAGCGCCCGATGTGTGGCGCTGGATAGTGTTATTCCATGTGATTGTACGATCTTTATGATTTCATCAATCCATTTGATTTTCTCTGGCATTCTCTTGCTCTTGTATCAGATCTTCTGTGGTGCAGCGCCAGTGCTGGTAACTGGTGTATTGTATTCTAACAAGATGTCCGATCCATTTAACTGATTAATTGGCATGAGATAATTAATCATCGTAAGTGACTTTACGTAACTGCCATAGGCTTATTTGTCGCCGAAATGCTGTCATTGCCTTATAATACAACATGCCTGCTACCATATTAACAACTTGTAAGCCCTAACTGTAACATTCACCTGCTTCCAATCTTCCGGGATGCTCTTTTGTTTGGTCCAAACCTATTTTTTTTTTTTTTTATTTGGCACTGAATCTGTTAATTTTCTGCTTTTCAGTATATGTGGCTCAAGGTGTTGATCCCACGGTCTGTCTGATAAAATAATTTCTTTCTCGGTAGTTGTAAGTTGAGTTGGCAGATCTCCCCCCCCCCCCCCTCCCCCATCTGGTAGATTTTGATTCTGCGTGTGATTTAGTTGATGTCCAAGTTTGACATTGGCAGCACAAGGTCGGCATGAATATGTTATTTATTATCTAACGTGGTGCGGACATAGGTACAGCTTGATGTTTCAGTATGTGTGATAGTTATATATACGCTCACTTGATAGTGATATATACGCCCACTTGATAGTGATATATACGCTCACTTGATAGTGATATATACGCCCACTTGATAGTGATATATACGCTCACTTGATAGTGATATATACGCCCACTTGATAGTGATATATACGCTCACTTGCCTTTTATATGTGACTTAGATTTCTCGAGATCAGATGTCAATAGATAGCAGGTTTTGTCTTGAATATAATGTATGTAGAACTGTAAGTTCTCTAGTGACTGTTTCCATCGACAATAAACATTAATTATTGTGGCGGACTGTTGTGTTGGCATTCGCGCATTGGCCGTATGCATGTATGTGTGTGCGTGCTTTTGGTTTGTCGGAACTGCTGTCTGTTCCACTTCTGACAGTGAGGACTATATTGTGTGATGTTCACAGACACAGCAACGGAGCAGTATGGGGTGACCCTTTGCGTGAAGTTGGTGCCATGTTAAGAATTGTGGACACCGAATAAACAATCTAAGGATAAAACTGAAGTTTTCAAGATTAGGAAATATTGTGGAATATAAGTAATATGATGTCAGGGGAAAAGACGCACAAAAACACTAGTAATATTGCACCAAGCCACTTTATAAAATTAATGTGAATGGAAAGCCACGTGTGCAGGTCAGTAGTGACTAGTGTTTTACCTATATCAATTAACAACAGACGACGGCAGGTGAGAGGCAGACATGTGTATGAGAGTGTAGACAAACTAACATTCAACAATATCAAACATATTCTCCTATCAAATGTATTTAGTTTTTTTCGCATATCCTTTACAGAACATCGCTGTCAACACCAGCATTTTATCGCTGTTGTTGATTTCTTGGCAATATTACGCTCAGTAGTTTCCCATTGCTTTCTGAGCGGCCGGCTCACTTATCCTGTAAGTCACCAACGCGGCGAGAACCATATTTACATTACCAAACAAAGTACAGACTAATAGTGATCAAGTGTTATGTTTACTGTGTATTATGATAAGGATTTTCAATCCAATGTGCGGTTGAGCTCGCCCACCAGTGGGGTTTCTAGCAGTGAACGTGGATGAAGTAGGTCCATATGAAAAAATACTTAATTTTTATAATAATAATAATAATAATAATAATAATAATAATAATAATAATAATAATAATAATAATAAGGGCTCAATGTTCCACGGGAGCCAGAGTCGCCCCATGAGGTTCCACTTCCCCGTGTGTCGTTGAGATGGTCACCCCTGCTATTGACCCTGGCCAGATCCAGTGATCTTCGCCCAAAGCTCGATAATTTGAAGACGATTGTTGTTGTTTTGTTCTTAATAAAGGCTCGGTGGTTCCCATCAGGTCCTCACGTCCCTGTGTGTCATTCGGATAATCGCCTCTACATGTGGAACTGGCCAGATCAAGTGCAGATACTACACTGATATTAGCCAAAATGATGTGAAATAAAACAGCCACAGTTTATTTGGCCTTTTAAAGACCTGTCAAACATATTGCAATCATCATCGAACAGAGATGACAGTAAATGTATATGTATTATTCCCAAAATACTATGACAGCATATTATCAAACAGTATTGTTTTTTTAAAAAAGATGTAACTAAATAATATATCTGTTGTACTAAGACAGTGCTTACTTTTCTTTGACATATATAACAGAAACTATTGAGAAATGGTAGAAAAGGTTGATATATAAATAAAACTAAAGAAAAGTTAACAAAGTACTTGCCAGAACTGTAAATGTTATAAATATTTTTAGACTGAGTAATTTCCCTTAATTTGTTAAAACGTTATCTCCCATGGTATTACTTTATTTTATTGGTTCCATTTTTTACGTGGTTCCTCCCGAAGTTGTTTGAACAATATTGTTTATTAATTCGGTCACCACTCAATTATTATGCTAGCCTATTGTTATGATAATCTGGGCATGCTATTAATAAAAAGTAAGAAGATAAACAAACGAAGTGCCATTTAATGATTTTTTAATCATGTGCATAGTATTTGGTTTTGATTATGATAATTAGTGTTAGTAGTAGCAGTCTTTATTTATCATGATGGGACATACTGACCAATGGAAAGATGACAATAGCAAAGAGAAAATGTTTGTTGAACTGCTACATAGATCGTGTACAATTATATGGATGTGAATTGTTTGCAGTAGTTAGTTAGTTAGCAGACATATCTTCCTCATAACACATCGAACCATTCAGTTGACCACACCTTTTTTTTTAAATTTGCTGTTCTCGCAGTCTGGCCATGGTTGTAGATTCACAGACATCATTTGGTTCCCGCAAAAGTCTTACTTCTCGTAGAGCATTCAAAATGTCAGCCTGGTCCATGGCGCGTCCGCCCTCCACAGTAGCCTTACCTGCGAGCTGGTCAGCCCGCTCATTTCCTTGTACAACTGCATGCCCTGGCACGAAAATGAAACTAATCTTTGTCAGCCGAGACCACTCCAGAGACAGCAACCACTCTCTTCAGATCCACCCAATCTCTGTCTTCTTGAGCATGCTCATTGAGTTGCTAAGGAAACATGCCGTAGTGAATTTCTGAGTTTCGAGCCATGTTATTGCTTTAGTTACTGCCATGACTTCCATAGTCAGGCTACTTGTGGTCTCAGCAAAAGCACCAGAATCTTCCTTCACAATTCTCCCTCTAGTCATAGCCGTAAAGGCCCATGCACTTCATACTCGTCGAACGCCGACCCATCTGTGTACATGGCAGTATCACCCTCTAACGAATTCTCGAAGATCAGCGCTTATACTTCCGCCTCCGGATTTTCTTGTCTGCATTCTCTGTCTAGCTGGATACAAACTGAAAAGAACGAACAGAAACCTGTTGGCACTTGTACCAACTCTTCGCAGGTTCTAAGGCCTCACGTGGACACACCTGTTGAAGAATGTCTTCAGCTTGGCCCATCCACGATCTTCCTCTTGTTAACCTGCTGCCCTTTACCTTCTTAATTTCACTGTGCAGTGGATGTTGTGTGTGTGCATTGACTCTGAGGTAGGCACTTACTCTGCAAATTTGTATTCTGTCCCCTATGGTTGGAAAATCAAGAAGATAGTGCATCGCCTGGTATGCTGTATCTCTTGTACATCCAAAAATAATACGCATAGCTTCGTTCTGTATCCTTTCCATCCTTTCCATCGTCTTACGGCTGAGAGTCAGAATGGCCATCGCACACTCAAAAACAGACATGACCAGACTCTCGTATAGAAGACATTCATGGCGCTGCTCACAGTTTGCTGCCACCATCACCAACATCGCAGCCAAACCCCACTTGACTTTTGTTATCACCTGGTCTATGTGCTCATTGTAAGTGTCATATATTTTTGAAGGGAGTGGGAGATCACTGTAGTGCATGCCCCATCTCTAACAAAAGATGTAGAGCCCCATCCTCTTCTATCTTCAATAACCCCAGAATATGAACCTTGAGTTATCTGCAGGCCTCGTTCTATTAAGTATTGTCTAGGAGATATAGATTATGGCCCTGGTAAGAATGGTAATTACTAACTGGGAATCTGCCCCTTCTCCAATGATTCTGATAGCTCTGGAGCCCCCTTTTAGTTTATCAAATCTGAGGAAAGTCTGGAGAAGTTTCTCAGCCTGATTTAGATGAAGAAAACATGGATGTTGAGCAGTTGATAGATGTAGAGTCTTTTTATTTCCCCATTCAGTAAGTCATTATGAGTTAATTTATCTTTAAACAATCAAACACATAATCAAACACATTAGATTTTGACAACATGATGTACAAAGAAGTTGTTGATACAGATAGGTTTGAACTTGACAAATTAACAGAAGGTCAATTCATGTTAATCATTTATTGACTGGCCTGAGCCTTCTGGTCAGTACATACATCTCTATTGTGATTTACACAAAGTAATAGAACAGTTGCACATTGGACCATTGTCCCAGACAATCAATAACAAGCATCAATATATGAGATGTCAACAAGTGTGAAAACATAGTAAACATTTTGATGTTGTACATATTAAGTATGATAGTGTTGTCTCAACCATAAACATATCAGTGTTCCTGTAATTGGGTGTGGTTTCTACCTATGAGAAAAGTAACCTGGTGACTGGAGGATTAGGTAAGCCAGGGTCCATTGACTGATGGATCCACTTCAGGTCTGCCCGTATAGCTCCTCTGAAGGCCTCCCCATGCTCTGCTCATAGCGAAGTCATCCTCCCTCTCACTTGTGGTTCATCTCTTTCTCTCGGCTTCCCTCCCTCAGGTCTGATTTAGGTGGTTAATTTGCTGATGTGTTGGGTGGTTGTTGGTATGTAGCCACCAAGATCACTGATGAATATTCGCATAAATATATACATTCCTACCAATACAATAATAAGAAGTAGGTCGGAAGAAATCTAAATTCCTAAAGTAGGAACTAGTTCCCCTCCCCTCCTTTTCTCTCTAAGCTAGTGTTGGGTTAAGTTGGGGTGGTCAGAGATTATCACACGGTGTACGCCTTGTATCAACTTGTTCCTGCTGTATGTAAGTTCTCATTTGACCGGGGTCAGTGAACGTGTACAGTAAGACATTGACAAGAGTGAGAATATGTCAAGATGCATGTAAATAAATGACATACATTTAGAACATTTCTTCCACTAAATGGTGTTTACAATGTGTATAAATAATTCTCTGTGTTTTCCCAATTAACTACTTCTTCTTCTTGTGTCTAATAACTCTCTTTCATTACCTGTTGTTGTTGTGATGTTGAGTGTTGGGTTGTGTGGTGATGAGTGGTGTGGAGTGGTGTTGTGTTTTAAGTTATGTTGAGTCATGAGTTAAGTTCACTGCGCGTGATGGTGTTCCGCGAAGCACAACTTTCTCATGTGTTGCAGTTCATGTGTGCCCTTATCTAATTAAATTTGACATAAATATAAATATTTATTTCGCCAAACCCTATTAATTCTATAGATAAAGGAGAAAGGAAAGATTGATTTCACTTTCAGCTTTCTAGATTGTAAATAGGCATAGATAAGTCTGTTTTAGAACAAGGCACTTGTTCTAGTACACGAACTGTCTTTTCAGCTGTAGATAGTGATGCATCTTTAACAATGTTTCTGGTGAAATGCACAAGATTGCTTTAGAATCATCACTTCTCACAGTTGTTTAGAATAGAATATAGTAGTAGAATGCACTTCTTAAAGTTAATAATTATCTCTAAGAATATCAGAGATTGTAGTTTCATCGAAGAGAATATTCTGCCCGGGAATGGCTTTGCGTCGTTAGAATCTACAGTCGAGCATTTTTACATTTCAGAGGTTTTAATTAATAATCATACATTTCAATTGATATCACAAACATGGGTTTACATTACTTGATACTTGATACATCGGGTTCTTAGTCTAATCAAGGGCTAACAAACGTACCTCGGATCCAGACTTTTGCCTTGCCCATTGAATTTTTGGTCACACACTCTTCTCACATCCGTCCATGGAGCGAGTTCAGACAAAAGTGCGGGCTTATTAACATTTCTGATGAAATAGTAATATATGTTAATTATGCACTGGCGCGAAGGCGGGTCACGTGATTTTCCTATCCAATGGTTTTCTGAGCTTGGTCTGATGAAATCTTTCTAAGAATCCACGTCATTTGTCACTTGTTCAGTTCCAGTTTTGATGTTAAGTTTTAAGTCCCAATCTCCAATTGCGTTTGTGAAGTCAATTTCTTTCAATGTTGTTTCCTCTTTTTGCGGCATGTGTTGATAAAATGAATAATATTGGCTGCGTTATGCCACATGGCCCCACTCCAGATTGTTCTATGGTATGGAACTATGTTTCCAACATTTTCAGTTATCAAGTTGTTCCCATTTTTCCTCCCTTGTATTCTCTTCTGCATCTGATTGACCTGGTTCATCAGGCACTGGGTGTCGACTCAGGAAGTCCGCTCCCACATTCATTTTCCCAGGAACATACTCAACCTGGAACGAGTAAGGTTGAAGAAGCAGCGACCACCTCATAAGTCGGGCATTCAGAGTCTTAGATGCTGCGAGAAACATGAGTGGTTGATGGTCACATTGCACTGTGAAGTGTCTGCCATATAGGTATGCTTGAAATTTCTGTACACTCCATACGAGCGCAAGACATTCTCTCTCGATAGTACTGTATTTTCTCTCTGCTGCATTCAATTTCCTGCTAGCATAGGCTACAGGGAATAGCTCTGATGGTACATCTCCCTTTCTCTGCAACAGCGTTGCCCCAATTCCTATGTTACTGGCATCGGTGCGCAGCACGAATGGTTGGTCGAGGTCTGGTAGATGTAAGACTGGATGAGCAGTTAATGCCTGCTTTAATGCTGTGAAAGCTCTCTCACAGTCAGCTGACCAAGTGACTTTCTCTGGTTTCCCCTTTTTGGTAAGATCCGTTAAAGGTGCTGACAGAGTATTGAAGTCCTTGATGTATTTTTGATAGAATCCACATAAGGATACAAATGATCTTACATCCTTCTTTGTTTTTGGACGAGGTGCTCTCTGGAGTTTGTCCACATTTCCCTCTTGTGGAGTTATCAGTCCATGAGATATCTTATGACCTAGAAAGTCCAATTCTTGGAATCCTATCTGACACTTCTTTGGTCTAGCCGTCAATCCAGTTTCTCGGAGGCGCCTGAACAAAAGATGCAGGGTTTCTACATGCTCTTCAAATGTTTCAGTTGCGATCAGGATGTCATCCATGAAGTGACTGATGTCTGGATGCTGTAGTGGGTCAAGTAATTTTCTCATCATACGTGTAAAGACGCTGGGAGCATTACTTAATCCGAATGGAAGAACGTTGAACTCATAGTGTCCTCCAGGCGTGCTGAAAGCTAACCATGGTCTAACTTCCGGTTTTACAGGAATCTGGTAATATCCCTTACTGAGATCAATCCTAGTAAAGTACTTAGCTCGGTTGAGTGCTGTGAAGAGTTTATTCTGATCAGGCAGAGGTTCTGCTTGGAATTCAGTTATAGCATTGAGCTGTCGATAATCGATGCACAATCTATGTTCTCCACTTGGCTTTCTCAATAATACGACGCTAGCACTGTAAGGTGATTCAGATGGTGAGATTATTCCTGCGGTGAGCAGCTGTTGTATTTCTTCCTCTAAAGTCTTTTGCTTTGCATAAGGAACTGGGTAAGTCTTGACTCGCACAGGCACTGTGTCATTCAACTTCATGTCAAATTCCTCCAAATCAGTTCTTCCTGGCTTATCAGTAAGTACTTCTGCATATTTTGCCATAAGTTCCCTAATCTGCTTTTGCTGATCCTTTGTTAAGTTGGGATTGATTTCCACATCCTTAAAGGTCTCTTTGGCTTGCAGTTGGCACTCGACTCCCATTGTTGATCCTTCTTCGACTTCAGTAGCCACACTCATGGCCATCAGATGTGCAGGTTCGGTGGTTGAGGGTCTTTCATGATATTTCTTCAAGAGGTTTATGTGAAATACTTTCATCTTACCTTTGACTGAAATTCTGTAGTTGGTACGTGAGATCTTCTCCGTCACTACATAAGGTCCTCTCCATCCTATTTGCAGCTTATTCTGACTGGTTGGAAGCAGCAACATCACCTTCTCTCCTACCTCTAACTCTCTATCCTTTGCCTTGCGGTTGAAGTACGAGCAATTCTTCGTCTGGCTTGACGTAGATTGACATTTGCTTGTTTCCAACTGTGTTGTAAACGATTTTTCAACTCGGCAACATATGTAGATGCAGTCACGACTGTATCATCTGTAGTATTATCAGTCCATGTTCGCAGTAACGCCTCAAGGGGTCCCTTGATTGGTCGTCCAAACAACAGTGTGGCTGGAGCAAAACCCGTTGAGTGATGGGGTACTTCCCTGTAAGCGAATAAAGCTGCGGGTAAATACAAGTCCCAATCCTCTGTCTTCTCCTGGGCAATTTTGCGCAGGATACTAATCAATGTCCCGTTCCACCTTTCCACAAGTCCATTTGACTGAGGGTGATATGGTGAACCGAAGATATGGCGTGCATGAAAAAGTCTGAAGGTCTCTTCCATGAGCTTACCACGAAACTGTGAACCGTTGTCCGTCAAGATCCTTTGTGGGAATCCTAGACGTGTGAATATTCCTAATAATGCATCCGCGACGTGTTTGGAGTCACAGCTGGGTATAGGAACTGCTTCGGCCCACATGGTTGTTGTGTCCACAAGCGTTAATATGAATCGGTTTCGCCTCTTCGTTGCTGAGAGAGGTCCGATTATGTCTACTGCCACTTTCTCAAATGGAATTCCAGTGATTGGCGATTCACCCAACATTGCCGGTGGTGTCCGGTGTTTTGGTGATACTTTCTGACACTGTGGGCATGATTTTACAAACCGTTGTATGTCTGAATTCATCCCTGGCCAAAAGTAGTGAGTGGTAATCCGCTGTGTAGTAGCGTTGATACCCATGTGCCCACTGAATGGTAGACTGTGACCCATCTCTAAGATCTGAGTCCTGTATTGAGTTGGTACAACAAGTTGATTAAACTCTTGTCCCGCTCGTCCTGCTTTTCTGTAAAGAAGTGCTGACTTCATGAACAGATCACCTTTACGTAGAGGTAAATGTGATTTTGGCAGTTTTCTGAAGCAGGGTTCCAAGGTGCTGTCGGCCTCTTGTGCCCTCTTCAGTTCCTCCGTTCGAGGGATTGGCGTAGTTGTTTCTGGAGTTTTTGTTGCCTGTGATCGAGTGGTCATGGTCGCCATCGCCACAGGTTGAACAGGTTCTCCTAGAACGATAAATCTAAAGCCGAGGATTACAGGATATATCGGATCGTCCAAGATTGCTGCCTTGATCGTCCCAGTGACATACCGCGAGGCTATGTTCACTTTTGCCACTGGAAGAGACATATTTGTTGAACTCTTCAGTGGTCCCTGCAATTCCACTATTTCCTCTGTCACCTGTTCAGGGTGAACTAAGGATGATGAGACAACACAGTCATATGATAATCCAGTATCATATAAACAGGTCGTTTGGAATCCATTTAGGAAGATGGATTCCACAACCGGAATACGAGATGATGTGTCTTGATGAGGTGTCTGTTTGGACGTTTCACCAGTGCTCACTTTTCTCTCTTTTCGGTTGGCCAAACATGCCGCTGTGTGTGGAGGTGGCTTCTTTCTGCAACTCTGAAATGTGTGACCTCTAATCTTGCAATGGGTAAAGAATGGTTTGTCCTCCCTCGGCGCTGTTTGGACTGAATTTTGAGTGTTTTTCGGGGATTTCCCCTTTTTCCCGGTGGCTACAGTGTTTTCACCCTCTTTTGGCTGTGGAGTTTTGTTTTGAGAGGGGGTGTTGTTCGAACGTCCCTTTCCTCCCATCTCCTTTTGAGATTTCTCAAATCTCTCTGCCAGGATGATTATAGTTTCCAGGCGGTCAGCCCCGTTTTGGGTTAAGAATGCCTTCATTTCGTTCTGCATTTTCCCCTTGATCTGATCAATGATAATCATTTCACGGAGTCCTTCATAATTTTCCTCAAATCCTCCCAAGCAAGTCCATCTTTGTATGTATGACTTCAGTCTTTCCACTAGTTGTGCGTAGCTCTCACCCGGTTCCTTCCTTGCGGCTTTGAACCTGAGTTTATAAGATTCGGCGTCCACTTCGAATCGGCTCAAGAGTGCCGTCTTGAGTGTTGTGTAGTTCTGTTGTTCCTCTCTAGTGAGTCTTGAGAACACTTCATACGCCGTGGATCTTAAGGCCTGCGCCAACTTCGTCGCCCATCTACTTTCTTCAAGCCCACAGCTGACAGCCATTGCCTCGAAGCGTGATAAAAATCCTTCGATGTGGTCAGTCTGTTCATTAAAGGGTTCCAGAGGAAATGACATAGCTCCTGAATTAAGTTGAGAGACGTGAGGTGGTTCTGTCACTGGCGATCCTGATAAGGTTGAGGGTGTAGGACCACTCCCTTTCTCTATCCTCCGGATCTCCACTTCAATCTCCATTCTCCTCAACTCCAGTTGGTGTTGACGCTCTCTCTCCTTATCTTCCATTTCAGCCTGTAGTCGTTTCTCTTTCTCCTCCAATTCTGCTTGAAGCTGTTTTTCTTTGAGAGTCAATTCAGCCTGCAGTCTTTCTCTTTTGTCGAATGCATCCGAAACATAGTTAGCTAGCTCAAGGCCATCTAACCCGCACTCCCTACCTGTTTCTGTTATTTGGGCTCTAAACTTTGCAGTTTCCGCCATGTCTATAATTTATTGCTTTGCTCTGCCTATCAATATAATTGCAGTTAGTCTGATCCGCGTAAGTTTGTCAGTCCCTGATCTGCAAAGATACAACAGAGCATGTGCAATATTAAAAACACCCTATGTTATGTCTGTCTGTCAATGCTGGAAAAGCCAAAGGCAGCAGGCACTGAAGTAACCACAATTAATTCCTAGTAAAGAAAAGAATCTGAAATTAGACAGAGTTTTCCCAACGGATAAGATTTTCCGGTGGTTGATGAAATGCTGTTAAGTTCAGACTCCACAGTAAAGGAACACCTTCTCTGAAAGAGAAGTAGTGTTGGTAGAGTAGATACACACTATATATTTCACCTGGAGCAACTCTCTCTGAAGTATAAGCCTATTTGAACATGGCCCCCTTCTCCAGGAGTAAAATCAGTCACCTACTCTTATTTATCTATAAATGTCATTCATATCATGTGGCTGTCAATCAATACCACACATGGTATCTGTTAAACATTCTAGAAAATAACTGTGTTAATAATCTAAAGATAACTGTGTTCATGTATTTTTAGGTGATTGTTTAAAGGTTAATATATGGGAACCATCCAGGACTTAGCCCACAATATGTCATATATTTTTGAAGGGAGTGGGAGATCACTGTAGTGCATGCCCCATCTCTAACAAAATATGTAGAGCCCCATCCTCTTCTATCTTCAATAACCCCAGAATATGAACCTTGAGTTATCTGCAGGCCTCGTTCTATTAAGTATTGTCTAGGAGATATAGATTATGGCCCTGGTAAGAATGGTAATTACTAACTGGGAATCTGCCCCTTCTCCAATGATTCTGATAGCTCTGGAGCCCCCTTTTAGTTTATCAAATCTGAGGAAAGTCTGGAGAAGTTTCTCAGCCTGATTTAGATGAAGAAAACATGGATGTTGAGCAGTTGATAGATGTAGAGTCTTTTTATTTCCCCATTCAGTAAGTCATTATGAGTTAATTTATCTTTAAACAATCAAACACATAATCAAACACATTAGATTTTGACAACATGATGTACAAAGAAGTTGTTGGTACAGATAGGTTTGAACTTGACAAATTAACAGAAGGTCAATTCATGTTAATCATTTATTGACTGGCCTGAGCCTTCTGGTCAGTACATACATCTCTATTGTGATTTACACAAAGTAATAGAACAGTTGCACATTGGACCATTGTCCCAGACAATCAATAACAAGCATCAATATATGAGATGTCAACAAGTGTGAAAACATAGTAAACATGTTGATGTTGTACATATTAAGTATGCTAGTGGTGTCTCAACCATTTAATGTCAGTAGTTTTCCTGAAATTGGGTGTGTATTCAACCTATGAGAAAAGTAACCTGGTGACTGGAGGATTAGGTAAGCCAGGGTCCATTGACTGATGGATCCACTTCAGGTCTGCCCGTATAGCTCCTCTGAAGGCCTCCCCATGCTCTGCTCATAGCGAAGTCATCCTCCCTCTCACTTGTGGTTCATCTCTTTCTCTCGGCTTCCCTCCCTCAGGTCTGATTTAGGTGGTTAATTTGCTGATGTGTTGGGTGGTTGTTGGTATGTAGCCACCAAGATCACTGATGAATATTCGCATAAATATATACATTCCTACCAATACAATAATAAGAAGTAGGTCGGAAGAAATCTAAATTCCTAAAGTAGGAACTAGTTCCCCTCCCCTCCTTTTCTCTCTAAGCTAGTGTTGGGTTAAGTTGGGGTGGTCAGAGATTATCACACGGTGTACGCCTTGTATCAACTTGTTCCTGCTGTATGTAAGTTCTCATTTGACCGGGGTCAGTGAACGTGTACAGTAAGACATTTACAAGAGTGAGAATATGTCAAGATGCATGTAAATAAATGACATACATTTAGAACATTTCTTCCACTAAATGGTGTTTACAATGTGTATAAATAATTCTCTGTGTTTTCCCAATTAACTACTTCTTCCTCTTGTGTCTAATAACTCTCTTTCATTACCTGTTGTTGTTGTGATGTTGAGTGTTGGGTTGTGTGGTGATGAGTGGTGTGGAGTGGTGTTGTGTTTTAAGTTATGTTGAGTCATGAGTTAAGTTCACTGCGCGTGATGGTGTTCCGCGAAGCACAACTTTCTCATGTGTTGCAGTTCATGTGTGCCCTTATCTAATTAAATTTGACATAAATATAAATATTTATTTCGCCAAACCCTATTAATTCTATAGATAAAGGAGAAAGGAAAGATTGATTTCACTTTCAGCTTTCTAGATTGTAAATAGGCATAGATAAGTCTGTTTTAGAACAAGGCACTTGTTCTAGTACACGAACTGTCTTTTCAGCTGTAGATAGTGATGCATCTTTAACAATGTTTCTGGTGAAATGCACAAGATTGCTTTAGAATCATCACTTCTCACAGTTGTTTAGAATAGAATATAGTAGTAGAATGCACTTCTTAAAGTTAATAATTATCTCTAAGAATATCAGAGATTGTAGTTTCATCGAAGAGAATATTCTGCCCGGGAATGGCTTTGCGTCGTTAGAATCTACAGTCGAGCATTTTTACATTTCAGAGGTTTTAATTAATAATCATACATTTCAATTGATATCACAAACATGGGTTTACATTACTTGATACTTGATACATCGGGTTCTTAGTCTAATCAAGGGCTAACAAACGTACCTCGGATCCAGACTTTTGCCTTGCCCATTGAATTTTTGGTCACACACTCTTCTCACATCCGTCCATGGAGCGAGTTCAGACAAAAGTGCGGGCTTATTAACATTTCTGATGAAATAGTAATATATGTTAATTATGCACTGGCGCGAAGGCGGGTCACGTGATTTTCCTATCCAATGGTTTTCTGAGCTTGGTCTGATGAAATCTTTCTAAGAATCCACGTCATTTGTCACTTGTTCAGTTCCAGTTTTGATGTTAAGTTTTAAGTCCCAATCTCCAATTGCGTTTGTGAAGTCAATTTCTTTCAATGTTGTTTCCTCTTTTTGCGGCATGTGTTGATAAAATGAATAATGTTGGCTGCGTTATGCCACAGTAAGCAAGGCTTCAATCAAAACTTATCCCAATGTTATTGATTGCCTGCGTTCTTTCCACAGTCTCTGAACACAGATTAACAGTTGGTTTTGGAGTGTTGACAATATGGTTATTCAAACAGAACCATGTCACTGCTGCCTTCGTTGGAATGACCATTGTCCGAGATTCCACACACCGAGTGCTTTTGTGATTTAGCTCGATTTGTAGTTCCACAGCAACCCGATCTCTATCCTTACTCTGACGATGCACTAACACATCGTCGGCATTTGATGTTCTCCCCTGTCCAGTGATCTGGTCGCCGGTGATTCTCACAGTGTAATCGTTGAAAAGCACCGGAGATAATAGTTATCCCTGTGGCAGGCCCGGATATATTGTAAGCAGAAAACCTGGTAAACATCTGATGGCCGTAGAACTGTAGTTTCTGAGGAAAATGCAAAGAATACTACGGACGAAAAAAAAAAAAAAAACAATAAGCAAGTCCTACAAGGAAGAAATTAAAACCATAAACTAATTAGAAAAATTAAACGTAGACAGGCAAGATTATTTGGGTTTAAAAAAAACAACTCTAAACAAGTTAGTAACAACCTGCAAGACTGTGGTGGAAGGAACAAAAGGAAGGCAGAGAGATAACTATGTGGATGGTTAGACCACGTGAGTGACATAATTGAGATCAGAACACAAATCCGATCCACAGCTCTGGTGATGGTGTGAGATGGCGAAACATGGCCGAACATGATTATTTACATTACACATGAACATGACAAACAAAACTCATTCATTCATTCATTCATTCATTCATTCATTCATTCATTCATTCATTCATTTATTCATTCATTCATTCAGTAACATGTCCTTTGCAGAACCTCGCTCCCATAACAACCTTCCGGAAAACTTCTCGATCGCAAGTAAGATGTCAGGCGACCGATACACTCATCTGGCGATCAAAACAAAACTACAGAAATATACATTAATAAGGCTTATCTTTATAGAGCTCTCAATGATAACGTCATAGGAATCGTCGTTGGAGCTACGGAGCTCATTCTTTGTGCGACGCTTGCAGAAGACTCCGAGACATATTAGATAAACCTATTGCAATGAAGTCGACCCTCTAGATTTTGAACCGTGCATTCCTTTTTTTTTTAAATCCCGCATTCTCCATCGAGTTTCGGACCTTGTGTGTAAGCTACGGCCGAATACAGAACCACCAGTACCGCCATCAGGAATTGTATGAGCGAAGTTGTACACTCAACGGCTCACCCGTCTAGTCGTGTGCACCGGGTTGACAAATACAGTTGAGAGCTCGAGAAGTATTGCTTTATAGTTGTGTTGTCTGTGCAATGTTTGTTCAGAGAAAACATTCAAACAGGTAGAAAGAAGAATGGAATCACAATATATATATATATATATATATATATATATATATATATATATATATATATATATATATATATATATATATATATATATATATATATATATATATAGACTAGAATCACGTTAAATATGTTGCATATGCCTTGCATGACGCCGCCAACACCAAGTCACGTGTAGATTTTCTAGGGGATTTTACGTTCAGCAGTTTGCCATTTTCGCTTCCGTGGCGAAGCGGTTACAGGGGCAGTTCATAATCCTGCATACCGTGTTCGAAACACAGCTGCAGGCGATTTGGAAGCCTTACGTTGGCTTCCAGTACAACGGTGTGAGTGCCATTCGTCCAGAAAGCAATGACAAACCATTTTTGTCCATATCCTTTTACAGGACATCGCTGACAACACCTGCATTTTACTGCTGTTGTTGATGTCTTGGCAAGTTTACGTTCAGTAGTTTGCACTTGATTTCTCAACGACCGGCTCCCATGTCAATTCGCTGAAACACTGTCAGCTGCCAAATCGCGCGTGGCTGTGATTCGAACGCTGGTAAGCGGGATTACGAATCGGCAATGATAAACTACTGAACGTAAATTTGCCAGTCATCACGAACAGCCGAACAAATGCTGGGGTTCACTGCAACCTTCTGTAAAGAATATGTAACTAACATTTGTAATTTTAAGTTCGCCATTGCTTTTTGAACGAGAAGTCAACCTCCAAATCAAATCCAGTTGACCGGTGTAGGCATTGAACCGCCGTCAGGGCACCGGAAATTTAAGCGCAAGCGCATTAACACAGTGACACAAATATTTTTTAATTTAATATTTGAGGAGTATCAATAAACAGCAACAGATATACTGACCATTGTTTTATTATCCGAACCATAGCGGAGTTAATTGTAAACATTAGGCGATCAAAATGACTGGATATAATAATCTTCTTCTTCTTCAGCGTTCCGAGCCATTGAGGTTCTTTGCTGCAAATACAATCCGTCTCCATTCGTCTCTCTGGTGGACCTTCTCTTGCCAGTCGTTGATTCCAAGTGCTTGCAGGTCTGTACATGTATTATCTCTCCACCGCCTTCTTGGTCTACCTCGGGGTCTACGGTCATTTATTTCCTGAGTGTAAGCGAGTTTTGTTTCCCTATTATCTTCCATTCTTTCTATATGCCCCAGCCATTGTAGTCTATTAGCCTTCATGATACCAGTGATTAGCGGGGACTTAAACATATCATAAATGTCTTTGTTACTTCTTCTTTTCCACTCTCCACTTTGTGTATCCCTAATGGGTCCAAAGATGCGTCTTAAAATTTTGTTCTCAAAGGTTTGTAACAAGGCTTCGTCTCCTTTCGTTGTACTCCAGGTTTCAGAGCCATACAGCACAACTGGTCTGATCAGTGTTTTGTATATTGTGATTTTGGTGTTACGAGATAGCGCCTTTGATTTTAGTAGATGTTGTAGTGCATAGTATATCTTATTTCCAGAGTTGATTCTAGTTTGTATTTCTTCCCTTATGATGTTGGAGCAGTTGAAGATCGTACCCAGGTATTTGTATGTTTCCGTTCTTTTAATGGTCATATTATCTATTTGTAAGTGGCCAGAGTTTCTAGCCATTCCGTCTCTTGAAATTACCATATATTCTGTCTTATCTTGGTTGATAACCAGCCCCATCTGTTGGGCTTTTCCCTTTAAGTGAGTCAATATTTCCAATGTCTTTTGTTCACTTTGCCCTATAATATCTATATCATCTGCATAACCAAGCAGCTTGGATGTTCCTCCAATATGACATTCCTCCTTTACCTTCCTTACAACTTTCTCTAGAGCCAGATTGAAGAGTAGCGGCGATAGTGCATCACCCTGTTTCAAGCCAGATGTTATTTGGAAGGGGTCTGATTTCCTGCCTTTATATGTTACTATATTATAAGTATCTTCCATGCATAGTCTGGTCATGTTGATTAACTTCCTTGGTATTCCAAATTCCTGCATAGCATTCCATAGACTATTCCTATGGACACTATATATATAATATATATATATATATATACAGTATATACAGGATATATACAATATATACAGGATATAATAATACAGTAAAAAAAAAAAAAAACAATATGGGGTATCAATACTGACAGCACCAAGCCACTATGGTTCTTAAACATCCGGTGTGCTGATGTTGAGGTTCGACCCCTACTTCGGACAATTGGACTAAACTGTTGACTTCTCATTTTTGACTTGCGGACTTAAATTACCAGCACGTCTGATGTCGGAGTGCGTGCACCTGATGGAGAGTGGCACTGGTAAAAACATAAAGCTAATCCACACGCAAAATTCAGCCCAGTATTACTAAAAGTAGTTTTTTTGTGTACTAGGTTTGAGTTTAAAGCTAGCGAGCGCAACAACAACAACAAACATGCAACAATATGAACCAGATTCGTGTATCAAATACATTTAAATTACCAATTACAATGAATAGCCATCAAGTGTTATGTTTACCAAATATTGTGGTTTGGACTTCCGATCATATATACCCAAGGACTAGCGAAGATGATCATGTCTGTACACAGCCTTGTGTCTCGTGTGCTGCCACTCAGGAACTATACCTTCTAACCCGGTTCTGACATGGCTTAACATGGCCACAATATTTCAGCTTCCGAGACATCACGCTTTTAATGAGCCAGGTTTATTCCTTGGACAGAATATGTAGAAATAAAGGCATTCATAAATACACAATTCTCTTTATTTAACAAGTAACAGTATAGTCGGATAATGTCTGTTTTGTTTTTGTGTTATTTGTTTTCTTCTTCTTCTTCTTTCGTTCGCTTGAAATACAACTATAACTACAATGTTGTCTCTTGTATGAACCTAACAGTCTTTTTTTAGTTCACTCAGCGGTCCATAAAGTTTATGTTCCACTGTTGTCTCTCTTTGCCAGAAGGTTTGCCTGGATATGTTGTAGTTTGAGCAGTCTTAGAGTATGTGCTCTGCTGTCTGCGGCTCCAAATCAAATGTGAACATGGCTGAATCACCAATCTTGAATTTTGTATGCATGTGGTTGCGCAATCTGTTGTACCCTGTTCTAATGACTTGTTCTGGTCTGTCCATAACGGGGTAGTCGTCTTGAGCAAGCTTTGGTGGCCTTGTGACTGATTTGAACATTCTTTTCTTTTGGTAGTATCTAATGGACACATCAGGCTGTTCTTCTTTTGCTCCTTCCTTAGCCAATTGATCAGCTCTGTCGTCTTCGAATACTCCACAATGGGATGGTATCCACTGAATAGTGACCTTATGCTGACTGCTAAGTTCAGAAAGTAGTGTCCTTAGTACTGGCAATTTCCCAGACAGGAGCGCCTCTCGTACTGATTTTGCATCTGTCAACAGCACCACAGGTTGTGTACCATGGTTGGTATTTAGTGATTTCTCTGTTGCTATCTTGATTCTCTGGCCGTGTCCCTAGTATTATTTGGGTATTCTATGTACACTCCCGCTCCTCCATTTCGGACAGCATTTTGTGCTGACACATCTGTGTAGACTCGGATCCAGTGGTCCTGTGGGTATTCGTCATCAAGTAAGCTGAGAGTGGCTGTTCTGCGCTGTACACTGTTCTGTTCTTCCTTGTCAAATATTCCTCGCACTTTAGTCTGGATTTGTAGTGATAGTCTACGTGCATCTTTCCATGGAATTCGCTCTGGAATAGTTGTCAGGGGATACCAACTGGGGCAGATCGGTGGTTTCTCTGCAAAGCCGTTTCGCATAGTGGATTAAACTACTTCTTTTGTTTTCACATTAGATTTACTAAATCAGATTCTGTTACTCCTCTTCTTCTGTTTTGCAGTTTGTCTCTGAGAACCAGGCCACGAATAGAGGCTTGGATTGATTTCTGGTACATCCCTCATCATCCCTATACCATCACCATCATATGCCATATGTTGATAAGCGACAAGGTTCGCCTACCCACACGATCACCAGAGTCTGGGATCAGCAGGCTTGGCCATGTGAATGTTATTCCCATGGAAATCACATGTGAGAGGTCCCATGGGATGGGATGTGATGGGACAGCTCACATTTGTATTTCCCATGGGACAGTAAACATGTTATAGCAACTTGACCTTCGTCAGCGCTACCCATAATTGTTTGTTTTTTTTTGTAAATTATATTTTACCTTTTAAAAGCTTTTTATCCTTCTTTTTTCTTTATATATTTATATTTTTATATAAATATATTTTATGTTTTTTTATCCTCCACGAAACAAAGCACTTAAGTGTGATGACCCCAGAAACAAATGCCTTGAGGATGAAGTCATCATGTTTCAAAAATTACGGCAACCAACTTCACAACCATTAAATAATTGGAAAAAATTAATATAGGTTTCCACTGCTAAAAGCAAGTGCAAAATTTGTTTTGGCCATACCAGTGTCATCAGCAGCAGTAGAGCGCTTATTTAGTGCAGCTGGATTGTTGTTGAGTAATATATGAAAACGGATGTTACCATCTCTCGTGATAAGCTCCGTGTATATCCGATTTGCATGTAAGATGAAAATTGTGGAAATGGTTCAGGGATTACCTGGATTAACTGAATTATTATAAACAGTCAGTCAGCAGGAAATTGATAATGTGCTGAATGAGCAGAGTGACTCAGAAACAGAATAATAGTGTCAGAATGACACTGAATTGTCATATTTAGATTACACGTTTTTTCCCCCATAGAATACGCTTGAATATTACGAGATCGAGTCAATATGTAAGTCACACAGTTCTGTGGGATGTCAAGTAAATGTAGTTGGTGTTTTCTACAGGTGTCATTTGGTGACAGCAACATCGAACTTTAAATTCCCGTTCGTCAGGTGGGGCTAGGTGTCTCATGCGCATGCGCATCGCACAGACACAACGGCAACTGCACATACGGAGTGTACAACCAAAGAGCAACTTGCTGTTGTGCGTTTATTGTGGGCAGAAGGACTGCCTGCAAAGGACATTCATAATAAAATTCTTCCTATTTATGCTGGTGTCAGCAACCGCTTTCACAGGCATTCTAGGATACTTCTCTAGCACCACACAAAAGACTTGCTAGTCGTACGAGAGGAATTGGTTACACATTTTATTGCCACTGGCTTTTTGCATCACATCAATGTACAACAAACAGTCGCTGACAAATCACACAAGAATAAATGCACAGAACTTCCTATCCCTAGTCGTTTCCTAACCCTATCGCTAATCTATCTACTCTGCTAACGAAACAAGCATCGCTAAGCGATGTTATCACTCTGAAGTCTGTGTCCCGTCTGATTCTACTCCGCGTGCTGTTTACACAGTACACGGAAGGACTCAGGGCGCACTACGGCTTTTTGCGTGCGGCCTCATTTAGCACGCTCGAGTAGTGGCCTCTCTTGAGTTATACTCTAGATTCGCGTTGCCGTGATCATGCCGTGACCAGAGTGCTAACTCTCTGGTTGACACCTCCGTGTCTCATGAGAGAACTATTTAATAGTTCCCCTTCCTATCACCTACCCTGCCCTCATGTAGGGGCACTGAGTTACCTCTAATCTACTGGAGGTAGACCACTCATTCAGGGTGGTCTTTCTCCTCTATATTTGAGTCTTTGACACACACCATCCCCTCCTGTGTTGCGTTACAAACTTTGACTCATGGTTGTGACGCAAGAGGTTTCTAAAAAATTAGTGTATCTAATTTTTGTCAAAGACTCCTGATAACCTGGTTCTGGGTTTCCCAATAGACGTCTACTGACTATTGTCACAGTGTAGTATCATTTTACTTGGCTATTGCTGAACGCCACAAACTTGTCAGGTTGGCGTGAGCCCTCTTCTCAATCGCAATATTATATAATTAGAGGTTTGTCTGAACCGGACCGTTGTCTTATAAGACCTGCCCTCAAATAGTAAATTAACTCACTACCCATACAAAGTTGACTTTCTTAGGGTCAACCCATGAATTGCTTCATGTCCCCTATATCATATTAAACAACCCTTGCACAAGCTGTGTCCGACAGGTTTTACCTATCTCGCTTCCGCGTGTAAAGTTATCTTTTACTGTTAAGTTAGTGTTTCGTTGTCTATTGTGTCCCCTGACCCGAAGTTATATCCCTTTGTTCTAAAAATGTATGTGCTTTACATGTGTGTTTTCCTGGTTGTTTGCGTGTTTGAATCTATCTATTAATATAATTTAACTTCTAACATGTGTGTCTGTCTATAACTATGTATGCAAGTTAGTTTTCAAGTGCTATAATTCGGTTAAATGTGGCCACAAACAAGTGTATAACACTAATTCGTGACTACGTTTCCGTCTTATGAGACTTAAAATACTTTATCTAAGTTTTACTCTAAACTACACACAAAACATTTAAGACAGCACATTGCAACATTGAAAACAAACGCTCGACGCAGACAAATAATAAAAAGTCGCGCTGAGCGGCAGAAAACAATCCGCTGGCTGCCTCCACTCTCCATTGTATATTTACCATTTTCTCTCACTTTCACACTTCTGTCACACATCTTTTATTCTCACAATTATTTAAAAACCTTGAAGTGACACTGTACAAGTTTAGCTCAGTTTGAAAAGAGTTGAGCTTCATGACTGTGCTTAAGTTACTGCACGAGTCATGTATTTACATGGATGAAACAGGGTTGATAGATTATACCCTGATATTATTAAACACTATATTCTATATAAATACTAATATTAATTCTCTAACTATCTATATTATATTTTGTTGTACAAAATTAATCTAATTTAAGGGAAGTAATCTAATTATATAAAAAAATGAAAATGATGTGAAATGAGTTATGTATCTTTATGAAATGGGTAATGTAACATGTAACAAAAATTCTAAATAATGTTTTTAATGTTTAAATGACCAAAATATAATGGATAGTTTTAAAGTACATGGTATAAATGAGGTATGTTCATAAGTATAATACTTTTATCCTATAAAATATAACCTAATTTTAGTCCTAAATGATGAAGTTGTTAAAGTGTTCTTAAAGATGGAATGAAATAAAATGAAATTAAATGACTACATGGTGTTGTTCCTATCTTAAGCTATTTATACTAATCTTTGATTCGCTGTCATTTAGTTTGCTGTAATATTCTAATCTACGTTTCTAATTTTTTTTAAACCACTTTTTAAACCACTTTATCCTACTCTAATTTTATGCTAAGTAAGTGGGTAAATTAATGATTTATCTAAACTAAAAACAAATCTATTATATTGCCTAAATCTAATCTAACTCTATATTAAAGTAACTAATCTAACTATAATTTATAACTATTTTAAAACCGTTATATTACATATCACAATAAGTATATATACATGATGTCTAATTACCTCAGGTTAGTGGTTGCCATAACGTATAGAAATTGCTTTCGTTGGCATAGTTTATATATACACACTTATCCTGGGTATGCTATCTACACTACACAGTCATACTTGTGTCCTATGGGTATTCTTACACTCGTTGAGTCCGCTGGTGTCGTAGACAAGTATCTTCGTGTCTGTTATTTCACAATGTTCTGACACTGTTCTGATATGAGTAACACAGGTGATTCACCGGAGCACAAATGGAGCATAGTAAGTAACGAGCTGTCTATGTACACACGGTGATGTCCTTGTTCTTGGCGCACAGTTGTCATTTAGCTGTCTACGGACACATGGTAGTTCAATGTTCTTAGCATACAGTTCTGGTCCTGATGTCTATTTACACAATAGTATAATCTACACAGGATACGTTAAGTGTATTGTAAATGAACATTTCTTAAACTACCTATTCGTGTGGAATATCAGGTATTTCTACCTCAGATGGTCGACTAAGGGTATCAGCAAGGATGTTGTTCCTACCCTTAATATGCTCTATACTAAAAGTATAATTCTGTAATATTAACGACCACCTGTAGATGCGGTCATTCCTATGTACCCCAATTTGTATGACCGTGATCGGGGAGTTGTCAGTCTGGACCACAAAGTGATTACCCGCCAGAAATCGATGCAACTTCCTCACCGAATAGATGACGCTTATGGTTTCAAACTCTGATATGGAATATCTGGACTCAGCCGGTGTGATCTTGCGGCTCACGTAGCAAATCGGATGGAAGATGCCCTCATAAAATTGGCCTAGTACTGCAGCGATGGAAATCCTGCTGGCATCTGTCCTAAGATAATAAACGAGCCTAGGATTAGGCAAGCGGAGGATTGGTACATTACTAAATATAATTTTCAATTTTGACAATGCAGAAATTAATAATGCATCTTTGAAATCCAATTTTACTGATGCTTTTAAAACATTTGAAAATACGCTTGTAATTTCAGCTAAGTTCGGTATGAACTTGCTATAATAATTTACTAAACCCAAAAGGCTCCTGACCTGCTTTTTTGTTGTAGGCATGGTCAGGTTCATAATTTTGGTAATAATTCTATTATCAGTTTTCAGTTGTCCTTGTGAAATGACATGACCCAAAAAATCAATTTCTTGTAGGCCCAATTCGACTTTGCTCGGTTTGACAGTGAGACCGAAGAGTCGCAACCTATCGAAGACATGTCTTAGTTTCAGTAAGTGTGTTGTCCAGTCCTCTGTATGGACACAAATATCATCTATATAGGTCACTGTATTCGTCACTCCATGTAGCAAATCTCTAGTTAAGCGTACGAAAGTGGCAGGAGCATTACGAAGTCCGAAAGGAAGAAATCGCCACTCGTAAAGACCTAGAGGTGTTGAGAATGCAGTAAGATGGATAGATTGAGTCTGCATAGGGACCTGCCAATATCCCTTAGTAAGGTCTAATTTAGAAAAGATTTTGGAGGTGGACATGTCAAGAATCAGATCTTCGCAGGAAGGAATTGGTTCTGCGTCGATCTTTGTGACATTGTTGAGTTTTCTATAGTCCACACAAAGACGAATTGTAGAGTCTTTTTTCTTGACCAGGACGATTGGAAAGGAGTACTCAGATGTAGATTTTTGAATAATTCCACTAGCTTCTAAATTAAGAATTTCCTTATTTAGATTTCCCCTGTAGCTAAGTGGGATAGAGTACGGCCTGCATTTGATAGGCTTCGAGTCCGAAAGAAGGATGGAGTGCTCGATTCTGTCCGTCCTACCTGGAATGTCGGAAAATATGTCCTTATATTCAGTCACTAATTCTATTATCTGTCGTCGTTGTTCATCTGTCAGTCCCGTTTCTAATCGTATGGCATCTAATGTAGCAGTCTTGTCCACAATTGGAACGGGTAGTTCCATCCCGTCGTCGTCTACCTGATTCAGTACGGTTGTGGTGCTAAGTGCGTTTTCTGTAATCTCACTAAGTGTATGCATCTCGTCGGATTTGCCAGTCTCGCTAACTAGTGTAGTTGCGTTGTGTACGTCTGTCGTCTCATCCATAGGTGTGGGTGCATTGTGTTCGTCTGTCTCTAATTCTGTCTCTTGTCGTGAAAAGTAGGGTTTCAACATGTTGATATTAAATATCTTTAAGTGTCCGTTTATCGATATTTCATAATCGACATCAGAAGTTTTTCGTACCACTTTGAATGGCCCTTGCCATGAGGTCAATAATAAATTTCGTTTGTCTGGAAGTAATTATAGAAATAAATGTTACAAAACTATAATAATAATACTTACAAATAAGAAGAAAACATATTCATAAGCACAAAATGATTCACTAAGCACAAATAAACATAACTTGGTCACGATGGGCACAGCTCGCACTTTGCTCTGTCTGCACACGCCATTGTCACTAACGTAAATTAAACCCTGTGATTATCTAGCCGTAATACTAATTTAGAGCCGTGGGTGAGTGTTTTAGCTTGAACAATTGTCCAAGCCACACTTCTGACACCACTTTATCCTAGCCTGTCAGCAACCGCTTTCACAGGCATTCTAGGATACTTCTCTCGCACTACACAAAAGACTTGCTAGTCGTACGAGAGGAATTGGTTACACATTTTATTGCCACTGGCTCTTTGCATCACATCAATGTACAACAAACAGTCGCTAACAAATCACACAAGAATAAATGCACAGAACTTCCTATCCCTAGTCGTTTCCTAACCCTATCGCTAATCTATCTACTCGTCTAACGAAACAAGCATCGCTAAGCGATGTTATCACTCTGAAGTCTGTGTCCCGTCTGATTCTACTCCGCGTGCTGTTTACACAGTACGCGGAAGGACTCAGGGCGCACTACGGATTTTTGCGTGCGGCCTCATTTAGCACGCTCGAGTAGTGGCCTCTCTTGAGTTACACTCTAGATTTGCGTTGCCGTGATCATGCCGTGACCAGAGTGCTAACTCTCTGGTTGACACCTCCGTGTCTCATGAGAGAACTATTTAATAGTTCCCCTTCCTATCATCTACCCTGCCCTCATGTAGGGGCACTGAGTTACCTCTAATCTACTGGAGGTAGACCACCCATTCAGGGTGGTCTTCCTCCTCTATATTTGAGTCTTTGACAGCTTGCAAATGTTTGTACCGTAAAGCGCTACACAAAGGAAGGCAGGGACAGTCCATATCATTTTCCGCCATCCTGGTTGGCTTCCATAATTGCAGAGCCGGCACATAACGCTCTGGTTCTGGGCTTACCGAGGGAGTCGTCACGTCCTGCTCATGGCTGCTTTAATTCCTCACTTCAATATATTGGGCATTTCGTTCGCCCCGGGCCGTTAACGCACAGACCAGACTGGTTTGCAGTCAATCTCCACTCAGCGAGTTTTTCGGACATGTGCTTGTCGTTGTGTCCGTCAGAGCTGTTCCAGACACGTCGGACATTCGGAAAACTACCTAGTCAGAGCTGCTCCGAACAAGAGCGGCATTCGGAAACTAGTTAGCTGTTCCTAGCACGAGGGAAGACTAGTTAGAGCTTTTCCGGTCACAAAAGACATTTCACTCGGACGTAATTGCGTAGTGCCATTTTTATTTTGCCGCCCGTAGGCTGGCACTTCCGGCTTCGGTGGGCATTTTTGATGAGGTTAGCCTTCCTCGGTTTACGAGACAGTTAGACTCTTATTTCGACTTCCACACAGCAAGCTTTTGCTTCGGGCTGCCACGTAATGGATTCGCAAGACAGGCGTTCCATTTCGTGTCAACGAGACAATTTTTCACCTTTGACTACACTCACTCCATGAGTATGGTTACGGACTATCTATGGGACGTGCGACCGAGGTGTTTTTCCACCTTTTTGTACTCGCTCACAAGGTAGGCTACATGTGCTGCCGGCTCAGCACCTTACCTCCGTACGTCTGTGGGCGAATAACGGTCAGGCCCTTTCATCCGGGGATACCTCATATCCCCCAGCTAAGAGCCATCGAACGAGTATCTTCGCCGAGCATGTAGCGTGCTTAGCACCGCATCACAATTTTGGTGTAGGTTTTGGGTCGGCCAGGCTCTCACTTCCGAGAGTTTATGGCTTAGAGACGTTCAGCCATACACCTCGGATGGGAGCCTTAGAGGTTATGTCCGGACTGAGATTTTTGGGATCTTTTGCCTGATTTTGACTGCTATCCTCAGTCACCTGCAGAGCAGCAGGTTGTGTCTCTCTTAGTCTGGTCCCTATCCCACGAGCCGTCTGATATGTAGTTTTCATCCATCGGCAAGCACATGGGGTCGATGGGACACGCAAGCTCCCCCACCACGGCAAGGTGGAGACACATCAGGGGAGTGCTTGTGATCGAGAAGTTTTCCGGAAGTTTGTTCCTGAAGGTTGTTCCGGAAGAATCCGTGATAGGGAAGAGCGAACCTAAATTAGGCAGACGGATGAAGACTAGCTACACAGACGGACGTAGGGTTGTGTTTGTGATTCCCGAATGTAGAGATTGATAACACGATTGAATGATCATGTAGATACGATTGCTAATGAGATGGCGAGCCTGACTAGCGCGTGCACGTTGACGGTTAGATAATGCATTGTTTGTATATATTAATGGTGTAATCCCGTTTATCTACGCAGAGTCTCGTAGCGGAGCGAGAGCTGAAGCGGTTCGACCCCCGCTTGTGACTTGCGGGATACTGAGCCGGACGCTCAGAAAGCAATGGCAAACTACTGAGCGTGATCTTGCCAAGAGATCAACATACAGCTGAAAGATGCTGGTGTTGACAGCTAAGTCATGTAAAGGATATGCTAAAGAAAAAAAAAAAAAGATAACGATAACAAGATGTTACGACTCCAGCAGTGATTGTGGAGTCAAAGTGTTAAACATTTATAAGACGCAATCTCTGTAAGATTGTGCAATTGTACGTTAATTGACAGATTAAATTGTAGTATAGAGCCATTCGTACGAGTGTTTTCTTGTACGAGTGCGATTGCTTACCTCTGTCACTGCCTCTGTCTTACCTCTGACTGTGAGCCAAGATTCATAAAGAGTGTAAGAACATGACACACAGGTCACTAGGAAGGAGGACTGTGAGATTAAAGTGGAGGATATTAGACACGTACTGAAGCGGGTTAAAGACACAGTGCCAGGTCCGGATAGAGTGAGGTACTCCCATATGAGGAACATAAATGATGGGGACCTGGAGGAGATGTCTCTTTGTTTCAATATAAGCATCAATACGGCGGAAATATCCCACGATTGGCTGCATAGCTACCTGGTCCCACTCCCAAAGCCAGGCATAGGATCACTCCAGACTTAACGGATACCGAATCATAACCCTGAAAAACACGTATAGCAAAGTCCTCGAAAAGATAGTAGCACGCAGGCCCCAGCGACATTTGGAAAATCGTAATCTGCTTCCCCAAGGACTCGGGAGTTACCGGCCTGGGAAGGACACCTGGGCCAATGCTGCAAGCTTTGCATTTGATGTCTACGAGGGCTTCCAGGATAAACAGGAGACAGTGGCGGTAGCTCTTGACCTGGACGACGCGTATAACAGGGTCAAGTATGATCGGTTGATACAAACACTGTTGGGCATGGAAGTCTGCCCTTACCTTGTTAGATGGCGCGTAAGGTTGCACTGCGCATGGGTTCCTGGACTTCCAGGACTTCCGTCCTGTACTATTACACCTGGGTTGCCGCAGGGATCTGCCTTGTCCCCCAGTTCTCTTTAATGTCTACACCAGCAAAATCGCAGTTATTCAGACACCAGGTGTGGGTAGAATCTTGACATTTGCAGATGATGTGCTGGTGTACAGACATGGCAGGGACATGGCCAGTTTTGCGAAAGACTTACAGGTGGCAGTAGACAGGTTGGCAGAGTGGTGCAGGGATTATACACCCAGACAAGACATCGGTTGTGTGGTACTCCCTGGATAACCGGATCGTCAAGGCAGATGTCATTTTTGTCGAGAGAGTAAACTGAAGTACTTGGGTATCACCTTTGACAGGTCTTTGTCTTTTAGGATCATGTGGAGGCTTTGGTGGTGAAGGCTGGTAGGGGACTTAATGCATTGAGGGCTATGACAGCAACCGGTGTAGATCAGAGGATGCTATACAGGCTCTTTCAGCAGTTAATAATTTATGTTTGGGGCTGCTGACAGTATCAAAGAGCCAGCTTGAAAGGTTGGAACGCATGCAGAATGCTGCCATGCGGTTAATGTTTGGGTGCACAAAGGACACACCAATTATATGCATGAGGCATATCCTGGCGCTACCAACAATGACGGATAGGCATAGGGTCCTTCATGCCAAATGGTACCTGAGAGTTGCAGCAGACAGGGGTCACCCGCTGCATGCAATAATGGATATGTTCAAGAGTCAAAGACTAAGATGAGACAGGTCCTGGATGGCACAGACAGAACTTTCTATACGTCAGGCGTGTGATCTAGAGACCATCAATATTGAAAGAGAGTGGGTTGAAGTTCCGGAAGACATGACGGACTTTAACAATGTAATAATAACACTGGGTCGTGAGTGCAGAGAATGGGTAGCGGGCCGCACTAAGTTTGAAGTGCAACAGCTGATCAAGAGACATAGTCATCTACACCGATGGGTCAGTGGTGAGAAATAGACGTAGTGGCTGGTGCTTTATTGCAAAGGCTAATGGACTAGTCTTGAAAAAAGAGAGTCTGGCATATAAGACTACGACATCCAGCATGAGAATGGAGGTGGAGGCAGTAACAGCGGCATTCCGGTTGCTAGAGGAGACTACAGCAACACACGTTGTATTCATTAAGAATTCAAAGAGTATGCATAGTAAGGTAGAGAAAGGAATGTTTCGTGTGGAATGGCTCTCGTCGCTTCACAGGTCACAGATTGTGAGAATTGTATGGCTATTTTGCTTTTGCCATGTGGGGATACGGGGGAATGAACAGACTGATAGGCTAGCAGGTAATGCACCTCTTTTCAGTAGTTTGCCTACGGACAAGGGGGAGGTGGTCGTGCGCATGTGGGACCAGATGGAGTAGGAACAGATGAGAACCCATATGTGGAAAGAATGAGATTGCGGGGGATCTGCAGGGGTTCTGGAAGAATCTCAAAACTGAGAGGGAAGACCAGGAGAACTTTTAATCAGATAGCGGTGGGAAGTATTACTCTTCGCTGGTTGTTGAACGACGGGACGAAGCACGTATGGGAATGTCCTGGGTGCAGTGATATCGGTTCTTAACTCAACTCAACTCAACTAAATAGAGAAAAAGGGAATTAAATTAGTAAATGAGGAGCACTCATTCATTCACTCAACCCACTTCCTAACCTACAGTGGTACAGAGAAGGATAGATGCGCAACTCTGGCTGCTAGAGGGAAAGAAAAGAATAACAAGAAGAGGAAGAGATAACCACACCAGAGGACGCTTCATTTAAAAGAATAGACTATAGATATCAGGAGAAATTCCGGATCTTTAACATAGGTTCATACTACGATGTATGTCCCAATCAGTGGAATGCCCAGCTGCGCTGTACCAGTATCAATGCATACGTGTAAACAATGACTAACATCGCTTGACCAACAAAGACTAAACAGGTTATACATAACACACCAGTAACAAAAATGAAACTATGCGGACCAAATCTCGCGGCTCAGGAGTAACACATATCAAGTTAAAATATACAGCAGCAAAGATAACTGCAACATGGCACCAAGTCACTCATCATCATCAGCAAGTCAATGATGGTGGGTTATAGCCCACCTGTAACTGTAACAAAAGGATAAACAATAGAAACATAAACCTAACTATGAGCCTGAGGTACCTGGCCGGGGAACAGCATATGATCACCAGCAACATTATCATCAGCAGCAACATCGTCATCAGCAGCATCATCAGCAGCAACATCGTCATCAGCAACATCATCATCATCAACATGATCACCAGCAAAATCATCATCAATAACAACATCATCAGCAACATATTCATCAACATCATCATCAATAACAACATCATCATCAGCACCATCATCATCAACATCATCATCAATAACAACATGATAATCAACAACATCATCATCAACATTATCATCAGCAACATCGTCATCAGCAACATCATCATCAACATTATCATCAGCAACATCGTCATCAGCAACATCATCATCAGCAACATCATCATCAGCAACATCGTCATCAGCAGCAACATCATCATCAACATCATCATCAACATCATCATCAGCAACATCATCATCAGCAACATCATCATCAGCAACATCATCATCAGCAATATCATCATCAGCAACATCATCATCAGCAACATCATCATCAGCAACATCGTCATCAGCAGCAACATCATCATCAACATCATCATCAACATCATCATCATCAACATTGTCATCAGCAACATCATCATCAACATCATCTTCAACAACATTATCATCATCAACATTATCATCAGCAACATCATCATCAGCAACATCGTCATCAGCAACATCGTCATCAGCAACATCGTCATCAACACCATCATCATCAGCAACATCGTCATCAGCAACATCATCATCAGCAATATCGTCATCAGCAACAGCATCATCAGAAACATCGTCATCAGCAACATCATCATCAGCAACATCATCATCAGCAACATCGTCATCAGCAACATCATCATCAGCAACATCGTCATCGGCAACATCATCATCAGCAACATCGTCATCAGCAACATCATCATCAGCAACATCATCATCAGCAACATCATTATCAGGAACATCATCATCAGCAACATCATCTTCAGCAACATCGTCATCAGCAACATCGTTATCAGCAACATCATCATCAATAACAACATCATCATCAACATTATCATCAGCAACATCATCATCAATAACAACATCATCACCAACATTATCATCAGCAACATTGTCATCAGCAACATCATCATCAGCAACATCGTCATCAGCAACATCATCATCAGCAACATCGTCATCAGCAACATCAACATCAACATCATCATCAATAACAACATCATCATCAACATTATCATCAACAACATCATCGTCAATAACAACATCATCATCAACATAATCATCAGCAACATCATCATCAGCAAAATCGTCATCAGCAACATCGTCATCAGCAACATCATCATCAATAACAACATCGTCATCAGCAATATCATCATCAGCAACATCGTCATCAGCAACATCATCATCAGCAACATCGTTATCAGCAACATCATCATCAGCAACATCATCAGCAGCAACATCGTCATCAGCAACATCGTCATCAGCAACATCATCATCAATAACAACATCATCATCAGCAACATCATCATCAGCAACATCGTAATCAGCAACATCGTCATCAGCAACATCATCATCAGCAACATCATCATCAATAACAACTTCATCATCAGCAACATCATCATCAGCAACATCATCATCAGCAACATCATCATCAGCAACATCATCATCAGCAACATCGTAATCAGCAACATCGTCATCAGCAACATCATCTTCAGCAACATCATCTTCAGCAACATCATCGTCAATAACAACATTATCATCAACATTATCATCAACAACATCATCGTCAATAACAACATCATCATCAACATAATCATCAGCAACATCATCATCAGCAAAATCGTCATCAGCAACATCGTCATCAGCAACATCATCATCAATAACAATATCATCATCAGCAACATCGTCATCAGCAACATCATCATCAGCAACATCATCATCAGCAACATCGTCATCAGCAACATCGTCATCAGCAACATCATCATCAATAACAACATCATCATCAGCAACATCATCATCAACAACAACATCATCAACATCATCAACAACATCATCAGCAACAAAAATATCATCAGCAGAAACGTCATCATTTGCCAAGCCGAGTAGTAGAGTATATCATATTTCCACGCAATCATCTCTCTCTCTCTCTCTCTCTCTCTCTCTCTCTCTCTCTCTCTCTCTCTCTCTCTCTCTCTCATAGCTCTCTCTCTTTCAATCTCTCTCTCTCTGTATGTATGTGAGGGATGTGTGTATGGGTGGGGAGATTGTGCGTGGGTGGGATGCGTGTGTATATGGGTAGGAGAATGTGGTTAAGGGATGTTTGGTTGGAGGATGGATGGGTAGAGGATGTTTGGGTGGGTAGAAGATATGAGGGTGGGTGAGTGTGTGTAGGTTAGGAGATGGTGGGGGATGTATGTAGGGGTGGTATCGGGATCTGTGAGTGGGCTGGGGGAGATGGGAGATTATGTGGGTGGGTTCGGAATTTGTGTGTGGGTAGGTGCGGGATATGTGAGTTGACGGGGAGATGTGTGTGTGTGCGTGGGTGATGTGTAGCTGAGGAATGTGTGTTTGGCTTGGTGGTTGGAGGTATGGGTGGAGGAGGATATGTGGGTGAGTGATTGTTGGTGGGTAATGGGACGTGTAGAGGATATATGAGTGGGTGGGGAGATGTGTTTAGGTGGGTGGATGTGTGTGGGTGGGGGAGATGTGTAGGTTGGGAAATGTATGTGTGCTTGGGGTGTGGGTGGATGGGATGTGTGGTTGGCGAGAGGTGTGTGTGGGTGGGGAGATGTGTAGGTGTAGGGATGTTGTGGATGAGTGGGGGCATGTATGTGTGTGTGGGAGGGTTATGTGTGTGGTTGGGTGGAGGAGTTGGAGTGAATGGGGGATGTGTGGGTGGGTGGTGGATGTGTCACATAACATAGTAATATGCATTGTTTATGTTTACAAAATTCATATGACAATGTTTTTTCCTATGCACTGTTGATGAAAGACAGATGAGTGATTGGAAGGGCCGAATGTAAGACGGGCCTGCGTGCCCAATTTGTTACCCTTTGAAAATAAAGTCTGTTCGTTCGTTCTCTCTCTCTCTCTCTCTCTCTCTCTCTCTCTCTCTCTCTCTCTCTCTCTCTCTCTCTCTCTCTCTCTCTCCCCTTTGTCCTCTATCCTCAAGGCCTGGGAGGAAACAAACACGCAAGTAGGCTTGTGTGTTAGGCTGCTGTAGGGAGGGGACCAGCAATACACCAGACTTATATCTTATATCGTGAACATCCTCTGGGGGTGGGAGAGGGGTGAGAGGTACATAACTCACAGGATGCTTGGCATTCTGCAATTTTGTTCTGACTGTCCAACGGGGTTAAGCTAGATAGAGCACTATCCCGGAAAGCAAAGAAGTATAGTCAACCAAGACAGAACTGGAGACATCAGTAGCTATACGTAGAGGGAGATACTGAGGAGGGGATCTGAGCACTTATGGGACTAATAGTTCGATGTGCAATGAGGATGATCTGTTGAATAATTAATTAACTAACTAACTGACTAACTATCACACGATTTTCTTACGATAAGGGCGTGTGATGGTCGTTGTCTAGGTAACGATACTCCTGGTGTGTCAATTGAGCTCTCTCACTGTCTTACACTATGACTCACCCCCGTAGTGCACACTCACCAGTCAGTAAACAAGATCGATTTTGGCGCACATAATCCTTTAATACAGAAATAACATGACCCACGGACAAACGGAACATGTTTATAAATCCAGAAACAATGTAATCCATAGACTATAAATATCCTCCTCACAATTTAACCAGCACACATCAATGCCTTCTCAAGCCTGCTTCATATCAAATCCACACGACATTTAGTCCAGCTACTATCCACGGCTGGATCTCACACAATACGACCCACACACTGGGTCGGAGCCACTGCTCAACTATCTCACCCACTCTGGGTTCAGGCCCTCACTCACTATAGAACCCACTCTGGTTCAGGCCTGTCTTCACAACTAGGAGAACAACACAACACTGAGATCTCTAACTCCGCTTCTCCTTAGACTACCGACCAGTTCGGCATCTACACATCAACTGTCTTGATGTCCCTTGACTTCACACAAAATAAACTGTCCTTCCGCGACCGACTCCTCACTAGGTCCTAGCTTCCACTGACTAGTCACCGTTTTCCACTGTCTTTTAGCCCTGCTGTGTAGCCCTCCCCACATCATTATAACCCAGCCTAAAATTGTCTCTCTCCCCATTCACCCTAGGGGTTTTTCTCTACCCTCACTATTTTATTTCTCAGGACTGGCTGTTTTTCTCATCGCCAGGTCAGTCACTTTACTGTCTCCCACTTTCACCCATTCTTTCTCATGCCCGGTCACTCAACTCATTGTCAATGACCCAGGCTTATGTCACTAACTAACTGTTGCTTGTCCATCAAGAATGATGATGACCATTCATTTCAGCCAGTGGGGTTGAAAATATGGAGCCGTGAGTTCTAAGATGGCTGATAAGGCCTATTTTGGCTCGAAATGTTCTTTGACAATGTGAGCAAAGAATGCTTGACGTTCCAGGAGGAGGATCTCTTGCATTGGGTGTTCTGTCCAGCCATTTCTTAACAGCTCTTGCAGACCTGGTTGCTTCACAAGTGAATGCAGCCTTATGTAATGATGTGCGACACGAATTACGGTCTTTAGCAGCAGTCTCCCAGTTGTCAAGATGATTTCTAAAAGCTTTCAGTGATATTTTCAGTGTCTTTAAAGTGTTTCCTCTGGCCGCCTTGGAATCGTTTACCACAACGCAGCTCGCCGTATAAAATTTTTTTAGGGAGCCTGTGATCTGGCATACGAGTTATGTGACAAGCCCAGCGAATCTGATTATTTTTTCATTAGTAGAGTGTGGATACTGGGCATGGACGCTCTTTCTAGAACTTCAGTGTCTGGGATCTTGTCTTGCCATTTAATCTTCAATAGCTTCCTAAGGCAGACTTTGTGGAAGTGGTTTAATTTCCTAGCATGTCGCTGATAAACAATACATGTTTCAAAGGCATATATCAGTGTATGTGTCTTGACATTCCAGGAGGAGGATCTCCTGCATTGGTTTTCTGTCCAGCCTTTCTCCTCCCCCCCCCCCCCCCGAGGGTGTTCATGATATAATCCTGATCCATTGCTGACTAACTAACTGCTATATAACTCACTCACTCACTCACTCACTCACTCACTCACTGTATCCTCTATAGTAGCATATTCTCTCGACAGACACTGGGCAAGCCGCTTTAACCCGTGCCGTCTCTCTCAGCCCTGTCCATGTCTGTGCCATATTATCCTTCTCTGTCCCTAACGGTGCCGTGGCTAGAGGGTAAGAACACATTTCTTAATCCCGTATACCGCGTTCGTAAGACAGCTGCGAGCGATTTGGAATCAGACCACATTGCGTTGGTTTCCATACACTGATATGAGTGACAGTCTTTCAGAAAGCAATACGACTAACTTTAAAAAAAAATGTCTCTAATTCTCTTCTGCGTGTAGTTTTCTATCTCCCTCTATGTCGTTAGCAATGTGGGCTATTCACGCAACCATCTGTCGACTGTTTGATAAATTCATTGCCGATATTCTTCATAGCCGGTTTATCAACTCATTCAGCATTGTCTTCTCGTGTCCAGCTCTGTCTCTAACACCCGTAGTCTCAATGGTTGTCGAAAGGTTCTCCGTGACTGTCTAGGTCGTATTTAGGACCATACCTGAACATATCCTTACCTGGCAACTAGGTCACGACAATTATCATCATCATGTATCATGTATCATGCAGAACGTCGCGCTCATCACGGCCTGTCGCAGAGATTCACCATCTGTTGCCAGTTCCCCTTCCT
Source organism: Cepaea hortensis (assembly GCA_963921405.1). Classification (NCBI taxonomy): domain Eukaryota; kingdom Metazoa; phylum Mollusca; class Gastropoda; order Stylommatophora; family Helicidae; genus Cepaea; species Cepaea hortensis. The sequence continues at coordinate 53,521 of CAWUFQ010000411.1, forward strand.
CATTTATGTCCATCATGTCCAAGGCGTCCCTAATGTCAAGTGTTCAATTTCGTGTTGGGCAACCCCTGGCACTTCTCTCAGGAACTATACCTTCTCACCCGGTTCTGACCAACCCAAGTGATACTTAACATGGCCAAAATATTTCAGCTTCCGAGACATCACGCGATTAATGAGCCTGTTTTATTCCGTGGTTAAGTCAAACTGAAAAACATCTGATGGCTGCAGAAATGTGGTTTCTGAGGAAAATGCAAAGAATACCATGGACAGACAGAAAAACCAATGACCAAGTATTACAGGAGACAAATGAAAATCGTAAATTGATTAGTGAAATTAGACGTAGACAGTCAACATTTTTTGGACATGTTATAATAATAAATCAATTGGAGAACTTAATGACAACTGGCAAAATCGAAGGAAACAGACCAAGAGGAAGACCGAGAGGAAAATAACTGGATGACTTGGCCACATGGCATGGACGAGACAGGCACACTAAGCTGATCCACGACTCTGGTAATCGAGTGAAATGGAAAGTCATGACCGCCCACACACATGATTGATTTATTGAAATTATGTAGAAATGAAGGCATTCATAAGTATACTATTTCCTCCGAAGTTGGAGAGTATCTGCTTGCACGGCGAGGAACCACCAGTCTGCACACCAATAAGCCAGACATGGGACAACGAATACTCACGCAAACCTCAGGTCCGGTATGACATCACACTGATGGTGGACAACAAGATGTCTTCATCCGACATACATGAATTAGCGCTGGAGATCACAGTCAGCGAACACAAGCAAGCAAATATACAACTCTCTTTATTTAAAAAGTAACATTACAGTCGGAAAATGTTTGTTTGTTCTGATGTTAGTTGTTTTTAAATTAGATTTACTAAATCAGTTTCTGTCACTTCTTCTTGTTTTCATGTTTGTCTCTCAGAATCAGGACATGAATAGATTTATGGATTGATTGCTGGTACATTCCTCATAATCCCTGTGCCATCACCATCATGTGGCATATGTAGATAAGCGACATGATTCGACTTCTCACACGATCACCAGAGTCTGGGATCAGGGTTGTCTTCCTTTTGCTTCTCAGAGTCAGGGTATCAGCATTAGATTGAGTTCTGGTTTGTTCCACATAATCTCTGGTATTTACTATATATTATTGTTTGGTTTTCCGATCCAGTATTAAAAAGTCTGGAGAAGGTAATCATGTCTGTGCACAGCCTTGTGTCTTGCGTGCTGCCACTCCTTTCTTATGTTGATATCCCTCCATGCAATGATGCCAAACAGCACATATTAGTCTCTCTACCTGCCTGCGTGCCCAATTCTTAACCCTTTGAAAATAAAGATTGTTCGTTCGTTAACCCGTTCGTTCATTCACCCTACCTTTCTTCTGCTCCAACTTTACCGTTGTGACGACATACTGCAGTGTTACCTTTCTCACGACGCATCCACAAACTTATTGTGGGATAACGGCTACCATCGATTAAAGCGTCTCCAAGCTTCTTCTTCTTCTTCTTTCCTTCGCTTGAAATATGTCTATAACTGCAAAGCTGTCTCGTGTGTCAATTTAACTGTCTTTTTTAGTTCACTCAGCGGTCCATAGAGTTTATCGTCCATTGTTGTCTCTCTAGGCCGAAAGGTTTGCCTTGATATGTTATATTTTGGGCAGTCTTGGGGTATGTGCTCTGCGGTCTGCGATGTCAATCAACATGTGCACATGGCTGATTTACCAATCTTGAATTGTGTATACATGCGGTTGCGTAATCTATTGTGGTCTGTTCTGAGGCGCAGAAGAATGACTTGTTCTGGTCTGTCCATACCATGGTAATCGTTTTGAACAGATTTTGGTCTCTTTCGATTGATTTGATAATTCTTTTCTTTTGGTGGTATGTAATGGGCACATTAGGTTGTTCTTCTTTTGTTCCCTCCTTAGCCAATCGATCAGCTCTGTCGTTTCCAGGTACTCAACAGCGGGATTGTATCCACTGTATGGTGACCTTATGATGACTGCTAAGTTCAGAAAGTATTGTCCTTAGTTATGGCAATTTCCCAGACAGGAGCGCCTCGAGTACTGATTTTGCATCTGCCAATAGCACCACAGGTTGTTTACCATTGCTGGTAGTTAGTAATTTCTCTATTGCTATCAATTTCAGCATCATAGTTATGGCAGCACTTTCCTGTTGGAACTCTGGACGTGTCCCTAGTATAATGTGGGTTTTCTATGTACACTCCCGCTCCTCCATTTCGAACAGCATTGTGTGCTAACCCCTCAGTGTAGACTCCGATCCAGAGGTCCTGTGTGTATTCTTCATCAAGGAAGCTGAGAGTGGCTGTTCTGCGCTGTACACTGTTCTGTTCTTCCTTGTTAAATACTCCTCTCACTTTTGTCTGGATTTTTAATGGTAGTCTATGTTCACCTTTCCACGGAGTTCGCTCTGGAATAGTTGTCAGGGGGATACCAACTGTGGGCATATCGGTGGTTTCTCTGCGGAGTCGTTTGGCGTGGTGGATAAAACTACTTCTTTTCAACCGCCCCATAGCTAGGTTTTCCAATCTGTTTCTCAGCGGTTGGCCTGGCAAGCTGAGGAACCTTTCAGCCTGTATTAGCGTTTTAGCATCTCTGCGCTCTCTCAGTGCTTGTGTCCTCCCCATCATCTCAATTTCCACTATTCGGGTTGATCTCATCCCTGCCGTGGTGACTCCTAAGTGCTTGATTTTGCATCTTGTCCAGCTCATGTAGTGTCTCCAAGCTAAAGACCAGGTTGTGAGCGCACGGCAGAGGATGGACAAGCGGGAAGACCCTCCCCGGGAAGTGTGTGGAACGTAATTGACGCGAAGTACACGTCGAGGGGGTTGGGGAGGGGGATGTGGCTGCTTCTGAAGACTTCAGACCTGCTATGAGCTCGCTCACCAGTGTGTTTTCTAGCAGTGAACATTGATTACGTTTGTCCATGTATAACTAGTTTTGTTTGTTAATAATGGCGTTCTGTTCTCCAGGGGTAACCCCACATGAGGTTCTTCTTACATGTGTGTCATTCGGATGACCGCCTCTAATGCCGACCCTGGCTAAATTAAGTGCAGATACTACACTTTGATCTTAGTCAAAAGGACAGAGAAATAAACAGGTCGAAAATGATATGGCCTTTCAAAGGCCTGCCAAAAATGTAAGAAGGAATCAAACAACTATTGTCACGAAGGGATGTTAAAGTTATTATATATTATTCTGGAAAAGACAGGAAAGCAGATTATAAATATGTATTGTGCAAAAATGTAAATAAATAATATAATTATCTGTGTTAATACACTGCTTATTTGTCTTTAACAATATAACTTGAAATATTAAGGAATAGCATAAAATGTTAATTTACAAATGAAAATAACGAAAAGTTTACAAAGTAATTTCCAGAACTGTAAATGTTAGAAATATTTTTAGATTAGGTAATATCCCTTAATATGTTAAGTCGTTATATCCCCTACTTTAATTTAATTTTGTTTGTTCATTTTTGTTCATGTGGCAACCCCCGAAGTTGTTTGAACAGAATTGTTTATAAATTACGAATGGTAAGATTTGCTAGATGTTATTCGTATGGCCAAACCATCGGTATGTAATCAACAAAGAGATGATAGCTGTTTTAAACATGGTAGACAGTAGACATGACTGAGAGTATGCGTGTTCTATAGCTCAGCTTTACTGGAGAGTTTTGGCCATCATAGACCATAACTTTAGGAAGGGAAAATCCCAACTGCACCTCCCAGTGGTAGAGGATGAGAAACCCACAATAGTGTGACAAACGCAGCCCTGGGGACCGAATATCTACCGGGATATGTGGACACATCTGCTGCTGAACAGAGGGTAGCACTTGTTCTGATAAATGGCTGTCAAAAACAGAGGTAAAAGACCCCAATGTGGATGTGGACGTCAAAGGAAAACACCACATTATCTTCCCAAGATTTCATGAATAGTCACATATCAGAGGCAGTGAACGACATTAATGGCTATCTTAGGACATCCTAGTCGGGTAGGGACAGTCATGAGCCACATGTGACACTAGACCCTCATCCAGCTACACATGACAAAATCATAATGAATAAATTTAAAATAGGAACTAAAATTTAAAATGGGAACATGAAATGTTAAGACATTACATGAGTTGGGAAAGTTGAGCAATGTGATAAGAGAAATGGAAAGTATGAAAATTAAGAATATTCTAGGCATAGGTGAGAAGAGATGGAAGGAATCGGTCAAAATTATAACCGACAAATACACAATAATTTGTTCTGGAGGGGATACACACGAGAAAGGAGTAGGACTACTATTTGATTTAAAAAAAAAGCCAAGTCAGTTAATGGTTACTAGTGTATTTCAGATAGAGTTATAATGGTAAAAATGAAAGGCAAACCAATAGATATAAATATTATACAAGTATACACACCACAAACATGTAGCAGTACTAAATGTCTCCTTGCATTATTTATGGGAGGGTGCTGGTGCACTTATGGAGATAGCCATGTGTAATGAAGGCCATCCTTTACAAATCAAAGACGTGGAGGTATGCGGCGGGCAGGGCTCTCTTCTGGTGCCAGGAGGGTAGTGTCGTACATGAAGATCTCCAGTGACGATATCCTGCACACAGGGTTTATATAAGGACGGACTATCAGTGATGTATGTCAGTCTATAAACACTTATTTATATAAGGACGGACTATCAGTGATCTATGTCAGTCTATAAACACTTATTTATATAAGGACGGGCTATCAGTGATCTATGTCAGTCTATAAACACTTATTTATATAAGGACGGACTATCAGTGATCTATGTCAGTCTATAAACACTTATTTATATAAGGACGGACTATCAGTGATCTATGTCAGTCTATAAACACTTATTTATATAAGGACGGACTATCAGTGATGTATGTCAGTCTATAAACACTTATTTATATAAGGACGGACTATCAGTGATTGTCACCGCCTCACTTGCACATTTAGTAAAGGGCTGCAATTCCAGCCCAAGGGAAACCATTGAGTCGAGCAGGACCCGAGTAATCTAGAACCTTCTCAAAAGAGATGGTCACCAAGTCCATGATTCCGTGGACACTGATGTGGCCCGCCTAACGCGGGGTCCAGGAGGAACCCGGACAGAGTTACCGCCCGTGTCGAGTTAGGACACGCGGAGACCGGGAGAGGACAGACGGACTTGAGAGAGGCAACAGGGCCTGCCTTTGAGGGACTCTATAGATATCAATAGATATATAGACATAGGCTAGATAGTTTGCTAGACTGTTAAATGATACTTATGTGTTTGATGTTTACTATTTGGGAGATGTAATATAGCGCGGGTCTGTTTACCCACTGCGCCAACGCATACTGTATATGTAAATACAATAAATATTCGATCTCATAACGAACAGATTTATTGTTGCCTGTATGAACCCAAGTTTAGTCACCTAGATACGAGTAAGACTATGACAGTGATCTATGTCAGTCTATAAACACTTATTTATATAAGGACGGACTATCAGTGATCTATGTCAGTCTATAAACACTTATTTATATAAGGACTGACTATCGGTGATGTATGTCAATGTATAAACACTTATTTATATAAGGACGGACTATCAGTGATCTATGTCAGTCTATAAACACTTATTTATATAAGGACTGACTATCAGTGATCTATGTCAGTCTATAAACACTTATTTATATAAGGACTGACTATCAGTGATGTATACCAATGTATAAACACTTATTTATATAAGGACGGACTATCAGTGATCTATGTCAGTCTATAAACACTTATTTATATAAGGACGGACTATCAGTGATCTATGTCAGTCTATAAACACTTATTTATATAAGGACGGACTATCAGTGATCTATGTCAGTCTATAAACACTTATTTATATAAGGACGGACTATCAGTGATCTATGTCAGTCTATAAACACTTATTCATATAAGGACGGACTATCAGTGATCTATGTCAGTCTATAAACACTTATTTATATAAGGACTGACTATCAGTGATGTATGTCAATGTATAAACACTTATTTAAATAAGGACTGACTATCAGTGATCTATGTCAGTCTATAAACACTTATTTATATAAGGACTGACTATCAGTGATCTATGTCAGTCTATAAACACTTATTTATATAAGGACGGACTATCAGTGATGTATGTCAGTCTATAAACACTTATTTATATAAGGACGGATTATCAGTGATCTATGTCAGTCTATAAACACTTATTTATATAAGGACTAACTATCAGTGATGTATGTCAATGTATAAACACTTATTTATATAAGGACTGACTATCAGTGATGTATGTCAATGTATAAACACTTATTTATATAAGTACGGACTATCAGTGATGTATGTCAATGTATAAACACTTATTTATATAAGGACGGACTATCAGTGATCTATGTCAATGTATAAACACTTATTTATATAAGGACGGACTATCAGTGATGTATGTCAATGTATAAACACTTATTTATATAAGGACGGACTATCAGTGATCTATGTCAGTCTATAAACACTTATTTATATAAGGACGGACTATCAGTGATCTATGTCAGTCTATAAACACTTATTTATATAAGGACGGATTATCAGTGATCTATGTCAGTCTATAAACACTTATTTATATAAGGACTAACTATCAGTGATGTATGTCAATGTATAAACACTTATTTATATAAGGACGGACTATCAGTGATCTATGTCAATGTATAAACACTTATTTATATAAGGACGGACTATCAGTGATCTATGTCAGTCTATAAACACTTATTTATATAAGGACGGACTATCAGTGATCTATGTCAGTCTATAAACACTTATTTATATAACGGCGCGCTGTTTCCCAGGGGCCAGAGCCGCTCCATGATGTTCCACGTCCCTGTAACCCTGGTCAGATCAAGTTCAGATACACTAAATTGATCTTAGCCCACAGCTCGATAATTTAAAGGCTGTTGTTGTTTTCTTTTCTTTAAAAAAAAAAAAAAAAAACTGTGGGGGTTCCCCAGAGGCCACCGTCGCCCCATCAGGTCTTCACGTCTCTGTATGAGTTCCGGATAACGTGGCTCCGGCCAGGTCAAAAACAGTTACTCCACTTTGATCTTAGACAAAAGGATAAGAAATAAAACAGCTGAAGATTATTTGGCCTTTCAAAGGCTGCCAAAAATACAGAGATTGGAAGCATCGGGTCGCTATCAAGAAGGGGTACTAAAGTTGTATATATTATTCCAGAAACGACAGGAAAGCAGATTATAAAAATGATTTGTGCAAATAAAGTGTAAATAAATATTGTAATTACTTATGTTAATATGATGCTTACTTTTCATTAAGATACACTATTTTCAAATATTGAGGAGTGGCAGAAAAGATTGATGTACAAATGAAATCAATGAAAAATTTAAAACGTAAGTGCTAGAACTGTAAACGTTAGAATATTTTTAGATTAGGTAATTAATGTCTCTTAGAATGCTATGTCGTTATGTCTCATGGTTTAATTTAATGTTGTTTGTTTCTTTTTGTTTATGTAACATCCCCCTACGTTGTTTGAACCACTCAATAGTTATCTTAGCCTTTTGTTAGGATAAAGTGGAATTTCTCTAAATAAATAAAGATATGGAAATTAAACAAGCGAAGTGCCATTTTATGATTTCTTATCAGGTGCATAATATATTGTTTTGATTATGATAATTGGCGTTAGTATTGGCAGTCAGATCGGTAGAAAATATACAAAAAAAGGAATATTGTACCCAATAAACACATTTAAAAAATCTCATTTAGCTTTTGTACAAGGATATAATCCTATGAAAGAAACTGAAGTAAATTATATAATGCTAAATTTATATCCAAACAATGCCTAGAATATTGTGTTTTGTCAATTCACAGAGTGAATCGTTACAACTATCTCGGAACTGGTATAACATCTGATGGGAGGTGCATTAAAGACATTAGATCAAGCATCGATATAGAAAGATGCCTTTTGCTTGATGGAAAACATACTGACTAATAAAATGTTCTTAATTAGAACGAGAAAAAGTGCTACATAGATCGTGTACAATAATACGGATGTGAATCGTGCACAGTAAGCAGAACAGCTGGCAACCATCTGATGGCAGGGGATTTGCAGTTTCTGCGAAAATGCAAAGAATATCATGGACAGACAGAAAAACCAGTCAGCAAATCCTGCAAGGAAGAAATGAAAACCATACATTGATTAGAGGAATTAAACGTAGAAGACAGTTAAGCAGTTTTTTTGGCACATTATTACTAGAAATAAATTAGAAAAATATAATACCAACCTGCAAGATTATGGAAGAAAGAACAATCTGAGGGCACAGAGAGAGAGAAATATCTGGATGGTTAGACTACACGGCATAATCGAGAAAAGAACGCATAGCTGATCCACGATTGGTGATCGTGGGAAATGGCGAATCATGACCTACCAGATTATCGGTATGGCACATGATGATGATTAAGATATCAACAGAAATAGAAAGTGGGAAGACTTAGGAGAAAGACACCAGAGTCGGAAACACATGAGTCGGAATCACCGACTCATAGTCGATCAGATGGGTTGTCAAACGTATCCAAGTGGAACTGGCAGGTGAACAGATCCTGAAGCAGCGACAACAGGAAATATCCACATTCAAATCTTGAGGGCGGAACCGCTTCTGACCTACTCCAAGATTAAAACAACTTTAGCGGTGGTGACAACATAAGGCAACGAGATACCAAGCCACGTTTCGATAAACAAGAAAGTACAACAGCCTGAAAGATTCATCCCGAGAATCACCAAATGCTCAAGGTGCTAGAGGGCCGGCCGCAGCAGAACTATATGTGGCAGTAAGACAGAGGCCTGCTGATACTGCGCCGAACACCAGGCCTTCAAGGAATGTCCGCTGGCCAAACAGGACAAGGACTTCCGAGCGCCCAATGGCAAGAGGAAGTGCGCCACCTGTCTTGGCAAGCATGGAGCAAGATACCTGGACTGTCTGTTCCTCCGAAGACACGGAGACGTCTTAAAGATCGTCATATCCACAAAGACACCATACAAGAAAGCAATGCTGAGGTTGGTGTTTGTCGAGACTCCTGTCTTTTTCACTTTTCACATTGGGCAGTGGGGAGAATTTTGTGTGATATTCACTGGCACAGGAACGGAGCATAATGGGGACGACCCGTTGCTGTGAAGTTGGAACTGCGACTAACTAACTAACTAATGCTGAGGTGCGAGGCAGCACTGGGCATCTCACAACAGAAAAGCCCCAGCTACAAAAGTAGATTGATGAGCTAAAAAAGCAAGTCAAGGCACCGTTGACACGAAAAACTGCTGGCTGACATCAAGGAAATCTAGCACAGCATCAAGCAAGAGGTGGACGCATGGCACATATTAAAAAGGATAATGAAGAAATTCTACAAACAAACAAGACCGAAAGAGAACTGCTAAAAGCTGAAAGGGAACTAACCCAGAACAAACCAGCAGAAGCCACACGTAAGATCGTAGAGAAGCCACAAGCCGAAACCAAACCAAAGACCAATTGGAAACCGCAAGCTAAAGCCAGCAGTCCAACGGCAAAGTCCAAACAGCTCAAGAAATCAATATCCTGCCAGACATCTGAAGAAAGCCTAGAGAAGTATTCCGACTTATCTGAAATTGAATGGAACGTAGGGGATGAGGAATTCCTCGAATGGAAAAAAAAATCTGGGAAAAAGAAGAAGACGAAAGAGAGCGAAAATTGGAAGAGGAACTTGAAGCAAAGATTGTAGCTGCGACTGTGGCAGAGAAAGCCAACAAACAAACCTGTCTGTCAATTCCCCAGCCTACTTCACAGACACAAACACTTCAAGATCGAAAAGCCAGATAACACTGGCTCAGAAAACGAGACAACTTACCCGCACCATGAACCACCGCAAACATTAACAACGCCAAAGAGGCTGGTTGAACGGGTGGAAGTTTTTTTATTTTTATTTTTTTTTTTCTATAAATTGGAATCTGGATAGGAAAAAAGTCATCCTGCCTCCCCTCTGCTCCAACTTTACTGTTGTGACGACATACCGCAATGTTCCTTTTCTCATGACACGTCCAATAACTGATTGTGGAATAACCGCCATCAGCGATTAAAGCGTGTTTAAGCTGGAAATCAGCAGTGGGATTTCTAGTAGTGAACGTGAATGACGTATCTCCGTGAAAAAAAATTAAATCTAATATTTTTTTTTTAAATTATTTTTAAAATAAGGGCGCAATGATCCACAGGGGCCAGAGTCGCCACTTCCCCGTGTATAGTTAGATGACCACCCCTGCTACTTACCCTGGCCAGATCAAGTGCATATACTACACTTTGATATTAGCCAAAACGCTGCGAAATAAAACAACCACTATTTATTTGGCCTTTCAAAGACCAGTCAAAAATATAATTATACAGACACATTCCAATAAATTAGTGCATGTGTATAATTCTAGAAAAGCTATGAAGACTTATTATAAAAATGTGTTGTGCAAAAAGTAATGTAACTAAGTAATATATTTGTTGTGTTAATAATCTTTTATTTTTATTTTACATATATAATTTGAAATATTGAGTTGTAGCAGTAAAGGTTGATTTACAAACGAATTTAACGAAAACTTAACAAAGTAATTACTAGAACTGTAAATGTTAGGAATATGTCTAGATTAAGTAATGTCCCTTAATATGTTAAGTTGTTATCTCCCATGGTTTAATTTAATTTTGTTTATTACTTTTGTTTACATGGTTTCTCCCGAAGTTGTTTGAACAGTATTGCTTATTAATTCGGTCACCATTCAACAATTATTCTAGCCTGTTGTTACGATAATCTGGACATGATATTAATAATAAATAAATAAATTAGAAATTAATAAGCAAAGTACAATTTTATGATTTCTGATCATTTGCATTGTATTTGGTTTCAATTATGAAAATTAGTGTAAACTGTAGAAGTCTTTTACATTTTGTATGATGTGAAACATACTGACCAATAAAAAGATGGCAATTGCAAAGAGGAAGTTATTGTTGAACTGCTACATAAATCGTGTACAAGTATATTGATGTGAAAAGTGTACAGTAAACAGAAAAGCTGGAAGACGTCTGATGGCAGTGGAGATGTAGTTTCTTAGGAAAATGCAAAGAATACCACGGACAACCAGAAAAAAAAAAAACGAGCAAGTCCTGCAATGAAGAAATTAAAACCATAAACTGATGTGAGAAATTAAACGTAGGCAGTCAACAGTCAAGATTAATTGGGCATTTTATTTTTATTTTTTTTAAATTAAAATAAAAAATAAAACTAGGCAAGTTAGTAACAACCTGCAAGATTGTGGTGGAAGGAACAAAAGAAAGACAGAGAGATAACTATCTGGATGGTTAGACCATGTGAGTGACATAAGTGAGACCAGAACACAAATCTGATCCACGACTTTGATAATGGTATGACATGGGGAAACATGGCCGAACATGATTATCTACATGACACATAATAATGACAAACAAATCTACAAAAATGAAAAGTAGTAAGGTTTAGCTTTATATAGTTCCCTCTGATAACGTCACGGGAGTCGTTGCTGGGGCTACAGAGTCCGTGATTTATGCGACGCTTGTGACAGATCGCTCTATGGAATGACACCGAGCCACATGGGATGAAACCTGTTGCAATGAACTCGACCCTCTCGCCTTTAAACCATGCGTTCCTTGTTTATCCTGCACTCTGTACCGAATTTCAGACATTTTGTATAATCATCCGCCGAATATAGAACTACCTGTACCGCCATGAGGAGCAGTGTGAGCGAAGTCGTACACTCAACGACCAACCCGTCTAGTCGTGAGTGCCGGCTTGACAAACGCAGTTGAGAGCTGGAGAAATATTGCTTTACAGATGTGAGACATCATCTCCAGGTCTGTACACTGCTTATTTAGTGAACACATTCAAACAGTTAGAAAGAAGATTGGAATCACATTACATGTTGCGTGTGCTTTGCATGAAGTCGCCATCAACCCCACATCATAGGTCAATTTTACGTTCAGTAGTTTGCCATTGCGTTCTGAACGATAATTCAACCTTCAAGTCCATCTTACCAGTGTAGGGATTGAACCGCCGACAGGGCACCGGAAATTTCAGCGCAAGCGCATTAACCTAGCGGCCACGAAGACCTCTTAACTACGTATTGAAGGAGTAGCAATAAACATTAAAAGATACACAGTCGATTGTTTTAGTAACCGAACCAGAGCGGAGATAATTGTATGTGATCAAAATGACTGGATATAAACGTAAAGTAAACAAAAACAATGGTTATCAACACTGACAGCATCAAGCCACGTTTGAAAATTAATGTGAATGGAGAGCCATTTGTGCAGTTTTTCTTACCTATATCAATTAACAACAGACTATGAAATGTAAGAGGCTGAAAGAAGTAACAGATTGTAGACAAAGTAGCATGCAACAATATGTGCATGTATACTTTTTTTATGTCAGAATGCTCGGATGGATAATAGCGCTCGTTCTTAAATATCGGGTGTGCTGATGCCGAGTTAAGGGGTTCAACCCCTACATCGGACAGTTGTAATAAAATGTTGACTTCTCGTCCTTGACTTGGGGACTGAAGTTACAAGTACTTCTGATATCGGAATGGGTTCGCCTAATGGAGAGGGACAATGGTAATAAGGGAAAGCAAATCGACGCCCAAATTTCAGTTCTGTGATACTAACAGTAGTGTTTATGGAGTACGTTTGAGTTCAAAGTGTGCGAAAGCAACAACAACAACATCAACAACAACAACAAACACAACAATATGAAACAGAATCTTATATTAAATACATTTAAATTACCAATAAAAATTAATAGTGATCAAGTGTTATGTTTACTATATATTATGGTTTGGACTTCCCATTCAATATCCCAAAATATGATCATGTCTGTGAACAGCCTTGTGTCTTGTGTGCTGCCACTGTTTCCTGATGTTGATATTCCTCCATGCCATGATGACAAACCGTCCAGTATCGTCTATCTTTAGACAGGCCTGCGTGCCCGATTCTTAACCCTTTGAAAATAACGTTTGTTCGTTCATTGGTTCGTCTCCCCCTGCCTCTCCTCTGCTCCCATATTTATCGTTGTGACGACATACTGCAGCGTTCCCTTTCTTATGACGCGTCCAATCACTAATTGTGGAATAACCGCCATCAGAGTAATCTCTGATTGCGTCTCAAAGCTGGAAATCAGAATGTGAGCACACGTCTGGAGAAGGACAAACGGGAAGACCCTCCCCCGGGAAGTGTGAGGGAAGTAATGGACGCGAGGTACTCGTCGAGGGAAACCGGATGAAGGGTCAGGGAGAAATGTGGCTGCTTCTGACGACTGCAGTCCTGCTCTAAGCTCGCTCAGCGATGGGATTTGTAGCAATGAACATAGATTACGTATGTATGTGTAGAAATACTTCATGTTTTTTTTTTTTTAATAATGGCACGCTGTCCCCCAAGGGTCAGAGTCGCCTATGAGATTCCATGTCGCTATGTGTCATTCGCCTCTGCATGTGGCCTTGGCGAGGTCAAGTGCAGATACAACACTTTGATCTTAGCCAAACGGCTGAGAAATAAAACAGCCACAGATTATTTGGCCTTTCAAAGGCCAGCCAAAAATATAACAATGCTCATCATATCGAGAGAGTCAAGTAAAGATATATACATTATTCCAGAAAAGCCAGGAAAGCAGATTTTGAAAATGTGCGAACAAAATGTCACTATGTCAAACAAGTATATATATATATGTGTTAATACGCTGTTTACTGTTCGTTAGAAAATCAAGTTGAAATATTGGGGAATGACACTTCAAGATTAACTACAAATGAAATTAACAAAATATCTACAAAGTAATTTGCCAGAACTGTAAAGTTTAGAAATTTTTTTTTTTATTTTAAATAGGTAATGTCCCTTAATATGCTAAGTCGTTATGTCCCGTGCCTTAATTTAATTTTATTTGTTCATTTTGTTTATGTGGCCACTTCCGAAGTTGTTTGAACAGAATATTTTATAATCTACAAATGGTAAGATTTGCTGAAGAAGCTGCTATTCGTATGCCCAATCCATTGGTATGGAATCAAAAAGAGATGACAGTTTTTGTTTGTTTTTCTTTAACAACCATGGAAGACAGTTTATAGGACTGGGTGTATGTGTGTTCTATAGTTCAGCTTTACTGGAGAATGTTGACCAGCATAGACAATGACTTTAGGAAGGGAAAATCCCACCTGCACCTGCCAGTGGTAGAGGATGGGAAAGCCACAATGGTGTGACAAAGGCAGCCCAGAAACATGGAATGTTAGTGGTAGAGGATGGGAAAGCCACAATAGTGTGACAAACACAGCCCAGAAACATGGAATGTTCAGACATGAAATGAGCTGGGACAGTTCAACATTGTGATAAGAGAAATGGAAAGCATGAAAATGAATTATATTCTAGGTACACGTGAGATGAGATGGAAGGGGTCGGGCAATATCACAACCGAAAAACACACAATAATTTATTCTGGGGGGAATACATACGAGAAAGGAGTAGAACTACTATTTGATTAAAAATAACAGCCAAGACAATTAATGTTACTGGTGTATTTCAGATAGAGTTTATAGTCAAAATGAAAGGCAAACCAATAGATATAAATATTATACAAGTATACGCATCAACAACAAGTAGAAGTACTAAATTTATCTTTGCATTATCTACGGGAGGAGGCTGGTGCACTTATGGAGAATTTTTTTTTTTGTAATGTTGCATATATCCCTTACAGGACGTTGCAGTCAACACCACCATTTTTCAGCTGCTGTTGGTGTACTAGGTGAGTTTTTACGTTCAGTAGTATGCCATTGATTTTTGACCGACCGTCTCACATACGGAGCGGCTGGCCGAGAGGCTAGAACGCCGGACTTCTCATTCGGGAGGCACGGGTTCGATCCCTCGGTAAGGTGTCGGATTTTTTTCTGTCGGGGGCAAAAAGAAAATCCTAACCTGCACAGTTCGCGGCGACTGCACTAGCCAGGCGGCCTTAATTATTCAGGCTCAAAGGCCCTTCTGCCATACACCGCAAGGTACTATACTGGCAGTCAATGACTGCACTAGCCAGGCGGCCTTAATTACTCAGGCTCAAAGGCCCTTCTGCCATACACCGCAAGGTACTATACTGGCAGTAAATGACTGTTTTGACAGTCTTACATAGCCAACCTTCTTCAATATTCAGCTCTTGATGTATGGATGCATTTGTTCTTTTATTTAAATAGGATATGTAAACAAAAACACCTGAATACATACTTAATTAGCAACTAGGTAAGGGAGATTATCATCACCATGTATCATGTCTCACCTGGCCTAGGAGTGTAACGTCTTTCTCCGTGATCCCGTGTACTCGTGAGTGGCGTGACGTACGGCGAGAATCAGTAGGGGTTCTGGCCGCGGTGGTGACTTGCGGTGTACATGAGCCGGTCGCTCAGAAAGCAATGGCAAACTGCTGAGCGTAATCGTGCCAAGAAATCAACAATCAGCTGAAAGATGCTGATGTCCACAGCGATGTCCTGAAAAGGATATGCGGTAAAAAATGTATTATGTATCGTGGAAGACGTCGCTCTCATCACGGCCCATCGCAGAGGTTCACCATCTGTTGCCAGTTCCCCTTCCTCATTTATTTCCATGCCAAAGGTGTCCCCAATGTTCCATGTTCACTGTCGTGTTAATCAACCCCTGGTCCTTCTCTCCGGAACTATGCCATCTAACCTGGTTCTGACCAAACCACGTGACACTTAACATGGCCACAATATTTCAGCTTCCGAGACATCACACGATTAATGAGCCAGTTTTATTCAGTGGTTAGGTTATGTAGAAATAAAGACATCAATAAATATACTATTCTCTTTATTTAATAGGTAATAATATACTCGGGAAAAGTCAGTTTTGTTCTTGTGTTATTTGTTTTTAAATTTGATTTACCAAATCAGTTTCTGTTCTTCTTCTTCTTCTTCTGTTTTCCTGTTTGTCTCTCAGAACCAGGACACGAATAGAGTTCTGGATTGATTTCTGGTACATTCCACATAATCATTGTACCATCATCATCATGTGGCATATGTAGATTAGCGACCAGGTTCGACTTCTCACACGCTCACCAGTCTGGGATCAGGGTTGTGTTCCTTTTGACTCTCAGAGTCAGGGCACAACCTTTGGATTAAGTTCTGGTTTGTTCCTCATAATTCCTGGTATTTACTATATATTATGGTTTGGATTTCCGATTAATATATCCCAAAGTCTGGCGAAGGTGACAATATCTGCACACAACCTTGTGTCTCGTGTGTTGCCACTCCTTTCGGATGTTGATATTCCTCCATGCCATGATGCCAATCCAAACAGATCAGTTTCTCCTTAGACGGGCCTGCGTGCCCACTTCTTAACCCTTTGGAAATAAAGCTTGTTCGTTCGTTCGTTCGTTCGTTCGTTCGTCCTGCCTTTCTTCTGCTCCAACTTTACCGTTGTGACGACGTACTGCAGTGTTCCCTTTCTCATGACACATCAACAAACTTATTGTGGGATAACCGCCACCAGCGATTAAACCGTCTCCAAGCTAGAGATCAGGATGTGAACGCACGGCTGGAGAAGGACACACGGGAACACCCTCCTCCGGGAAGTGTGAGGGACGTAATGAACGCGAGGTACTCGTCGATGGAGTGGGGAGGGGGAGAGAAAAAAAAAAAAGAGAGAGAGAGAGAGAGAGAGAGAGAGAGAGAGAGAGAGAGAGAGAGAGAGAGAGAGAGAGAGAGAGAGAGAAATGTGTCTTCTTCTGACGACTGCAGACCTTCTGTGAGCTCGCTCAGCATGTGTTTCTAGCAGTGAACATTGGTTAACGTTTGTCAGTGTGTAAAAACTCTTTGTTTTAAAAAATATGGGCGTTCTGTTCTCCAAGGGTAGACACCCCGTGAGGTAGGTCGTTCCTGTGTGTCATCCGGATGACCACCTCTGCTGCAGAGCCTGGCCAGATGAAGTTCAGATACTACGCTTTGATCTTAGCCAAAGGGCCGATGAATTAACAAAAATGACGAAGATTATTTGGCCTTTCAAGGGCCTGTCAAAAATATAACAAAAGATCCAATTATATCTACTCACAATAGGATGTTTAAGTTATGCATTTATTATTCTAGAAAAGCCAAGAAAGCAGATTATAAAAATGTATTTTGCAAATATATAAAAACATTATTTACTGTGTTAATACACTGTTAATGTTCTTTAATATAAAATTTAAAACATTGGAAGGTATTCTATATTGTTTATTTACAAATGAATTTAACGATTAATGATCAAAGTAGTCGCCAGAATTTAAATGTTATAAATATCTTTAGGTAAGGTAATGTCCCTTGCTATGTTAAGTTGTTATGTCCCATGCTTAATTTAATTTAATGTGTTCTTTTTGTTTACTTGGTTTCTTCAGAAGTTGTTTGGACATAATTATTTATACATTCGGTCACCATTCAACAATTATGCCAGCCTGTTGTTATGATAATCTGGACATGCTCTAAATAAATAATAAAAAAATAAAAAAAAAAAAAAACAAGCGAAGTACCGTTACATGATTTAATGTGCACAGTATTTGGTTTTCATTATGATAATTAGCGTAATCAGTGGCAGTCTTTTACCTTTTGCATGACGGGAAACATACTGACCAATAAATAGATGTCAACTGCAACTATAACAAGATTGTTGAACTGCTACATATATATTGGGACGCAGATGTGTTTTCAAGGTGCCAGGTTTCATACTGGCCAAGACCTACTAACATGCCATAGCCGTGCGTCCTGGCTAACGTAGTAGGATCGCTGATTCTTCCGAAGTCGGAGAGTATCTGCCTGCATGGCGAGGAACCACCAGTCTGCACACCAATAAGCCAGACATGGGACAACGGATACTCACGCTAACCTCAGTCCGGTATGGCATCACATTGATGTTTGAAAACAGGTTGACTTTATCCGACATACAGGACTTCACGTTGGAGCTCAAGCCAATGAGCATAAGCAAGCAGCAAGCTACATATATTATGTACAATTATATGGATGTGAATCGTGTTCAGTGGTAAGAAAAGCTGGCAAACATCTGTTGGCAGTGGAGATGTAATTTCTGAGGAGAATGCAAAGAATACCATGGAGAGACAAAAAACAACCATGAGAAAGTCCTGCATGGAGAAATTGAAAACCATACACTGATTAGAGAAATTAAACATAAACAGACACGATTAGTTAGGGCACGTTTTAAATCAAGGAAACAAAAATGAACTAGACAATTTAGTAACAACCTACAAGATGGTGGTGGATGAACAAAAGGGAGATAAATATCTGGATGGTTAGACCACGTGACATAATCGAGATCATAATACAAATTTGATCTGGTGATGGTGTGAGACGGCGAAACATGACCGAACATGATTATCTACAAGACACATGAACATGACAAACAAAGCAGCAGAAATGAAAAGTGATAAGGCTTAGCTTCATAAAGTTCCCACTGATAACGTCATTGAAGTCGTCGCTGGAGATACGGAGTTCGTAATTTGTGCGACGCTTGCGGCAGGCTGCTCTATGGAAAGACACAGAGACATATGGGATAAAACCTGGTGCAATGAAATCGACACTCTAGCCCAGTGTTTCCCAACGTGGGGCCCACGCCCCACAGGGGGGCAATTTGACTGTTAAAGGGGGCAATTCGAAAATGGAAGAAATCGGCTGAATATAACAAAACGGGGAGACTTGAGACTGAAGTTAACTAAATTGGAATCTGACATAAGATCTCTTTGCAGCAAGCATCAAGCGCAAGGATCTCACTAAATTTAAATAATAAATAATTACTACTAATTAAAATAATATAGACAAATCTTTCATTAAAATTATTTTGTACTTGAATTTCAGTTCTCCATTATATGTTTTGAAAATTTACTTACTGTGATTGCTCAATAATTACCTAGTGATGTCTTCCTAAAATCTATCATTCAAGTTTCTTTAGTGAACATTTCAATTTTTTTTTAATATTAAAAATAATGTATATGTTGAGGGAGGGGGGGGCATGGGGCGGGGGAGGGGGACAATATAAGTGGGGCATGGTACAAAAAAGGTTGGGAAACACTGCTCTAGCCTATAAAACATGCGTTCATTTATTTTAATCCCGCAATTTGCACCGAGTTTCGACATCAAATAATCCTGCCAAATATGTAGAAATTCACAGAAAAGCCAGAACCTTATGTAAGGAGGCAAAAGAAACATGGCTTGAGAAAAATTGCAGAGAAATTGAAAAACAACACAACAGGGAAAATGCGAAACTAATGCACAAAAGAATTCAGGAGCTTACTAATCAAAGAACGCGTACATCAGAAGGCTGCCTAAAGACAAAAGATGGAAGAGTCATAATAGAAAAAGATCAGATTTTACATGTATGGTCAGATTACGTGAAAAACCTTTATGACGATAACAGAGACGAACAGTATGATGTTCAAAATAATAATGAAGGGCCAGCAATTTTGAAGATGGAGGATCAGAATGCTCTTAACCATGTGAAATCTAGCAAGACCCCCGGTCCAGACAGAGTCACAACAGAAATGATTAATGCTTTAGAAGAATATGGAATAGATAAAGTTACCAGTCTTCTTAATACAATATATGATACTGAAATATACCTCATAAGTTATGTAATTCTGTATTTATTGCAATCCCAAAGAAATCAGGAGCCTTGGAATGTGATCAACATCGAACAATTAGTATAATGAGTTACATCACGAAGATTTTGCTAAGAATTATCATGAAAAGAGCTAGGAGGTAAATACAACCTGAAATAGGAGAAGAACAATGTGGGTTTGTAGAAGGCAAGGGTACAGTAAATGCTGTGTATATAATGATAACCGTAATTGAACGTTCTATAAAAGTAAACAAAGATCTACACCTTTGCTTTATTGACTATACAAAGGCTTTCGATAAAGTGAGACATGTCAACATGATAAGGATGCTTGAAGATCTACAAATTGATGGAAAAGACCTTAGACTTTTAAAAAAACATATATTGGAAACAACAAGCTGCCATAAGAGTTGATAATGAAGTAAGCCAATATCAGCCTATTAAGAGAGGTGTGAGACAGAGATGTGTAATGTCTCCGGATCTGTTTTCCCTGTACAGTGAAAATATTTTTCAGAAATATTGAAGATATGGAAGGAATCAACATTGGGGGACGATGTATCAATAACATTAGATATGCAGATGATACAGTCTTAACTGCAGACAATGAACAGGACCTGCAAAATTTAGAAGATGCGGTTGTTACACACAGTGAACAACTAGGGCTAGAATTAAATTGTAAAAAGACACAGGTTATGGTCGTCACTAGGAAGAACGAAATACCACAACGTAATATACAAGAAAATGGGAATATTCTTCAACAAGTGAATAGGTACAATTATCTCGGAACAGTAATAACATCTGGTGGGAGATGCCTTGAAGAGATTAGAACAAGAATCGAAATGGCAAAATTAGCCTTTAGCAAGATGAAAAACATACTGACCAATAAAAAGATGTCAATTGAAAAAGAATGTTGAGATGCTACATAGACCCTGTACTTTTATATGGATTTGAAGCTTGGACAATGAGCAGTCAGGCTGAAAAACATCTGATGGCTGTAGAAATGTGTGTTTCTAAGGAAAATGCGAAAAATACCATGGACAGCCAAAAAGACCAATGAACAAGTCCTTCAAGAAACAAATGAAGATCGTAAACTGTTTGGAGACATTAGACGTAGACAGTCACAATTATTTGGGCATGTTATGAGAAGAGATGATTTGGAGAACTTGGTTACAACTGGTAAGATCGAGGGGAGCAGACCAAGGGGAAGACCTAGAAGCAAGCACTTGGCTGGTTTGGCCTTGTGGCATGGTTGAGGCAGAAACATGGAACTGATCCACGACTCTTGTGATCGAGTGAGATGGCAGAACATGACCGCCCACGCTTACCGGCATAGCACACGATGGATGGATGGAGTGAAGTTTACATTCGGTAGTTTGCCATTGTCCGCTTCGTGTCGAAGGGTTACGGACGCAATTCATAAGCCCGCATACCGCGTTCCAAATACAGATGCGGGCGATTTGGAAGCAGACTACCTTCCGTTGGTTTCCCATAAAAGGGTATGAGTGCTGGTTGTTCAGAAAGCATTGGCAAGCTAATGAAAGTAAAGTAATCAAGGCATCCTGGGGTTGACTGCAACGTCCTGTAAAGGCTAAGCATTAACTTTTTTTAAAGTTTGCCATTGCGTTCTAAACGAGAAATCAACCTCCAACTCCAACTGACCGGTGTAAGGATTGAACTGTCGTCAGGCACCGACAATTTAGACCTATGCGCATTAACCTAGCGGCCACGATGACCTCTTTTCTCCATATTGGAGAAGTAATACTGATACCCTTTCTCGCTGATACCCTTAGTCGACCATCTGAGGTAGAAATACCTGATATTCCACATGAAAATGTAGTTTAAGATGATGCAATTTAGTACACTTAAAATATCCTGTGTAAAATATCCTATGTAATACATAGACAGGATGATCAAGACTGTGTGCTAAGAACAGTGAACCACCATGTGTCCATAGACAGCAACATAAGAACTGTGCTCCAAGAACATGTGAATCACCGTGTGGACATAGACAGCTCGTTACGTACTATGCTACAATTTGTGTTCCGGTGAATCATCTGTGGTTAGTCATGGAAGAACAGTGTCAGTAACAATCCAGAAATAACAGACACGAATATACATGTCTACGACACCAGCGGACTCTACGAGTGGAAGAATACCCATAAGACACTAGTATGACTGTGTAATCTATTTAATATACCCAGGACAAGTGTGTAGCTATGAACTGTGCCAACAAAAGCAATTTCTGAACGTTATGGCAACCACTAAACTGAGGTAGTTAAATACCATGCATATATATTTATTTATTGTGATATGTATTATAACATGTTTTTAATATAGTGATAAATTATAGTTAGATTAGTTACTTAAATATAGATTTAGAATAGAATTATAGAATATAATAGATTTAGTTTTTAGTTTAGACAAATCACTAAATTTACCCACTTACTTAGGATAGTACTTTAAATTTAATAACAGCTAAATAAAGACTAGTATAAAGAGTTTAGATAGGAACAGTACCAGTTACTTCATTTCATTTCATATTATTGCATTCCATCTTATTAAACACTTTAACAACCTCATCATTTAGGATTAAATTAGTTTATACCTCATAGGATTATACAGTTAAACATACATCATTTACACCATGTATAGTAAAATTATCAATCATATTTTTTTTATTTTAGACAGTAAAACATATTTTTTTTTGGTTAAATAACCCATTATTTACAATTTTGTTACATTTCACATTACTCATTTCAGAAAGGTACATAACTCATCTCACATCATTTTCAATTTTTCAATTAGTTAGATTACTTCCCTTAAAGTAGATTAACTTAGATTATAATATATATATAGTTATAGAATTAGTATTAATATTTCAGTAGAATATAGTGTTTGGTAGTATCAGGGTACAAACTATTAACCCTATTTCATCCATATATATATTTTGTAAATACATGACTAGTGCAGTAAGTTACGCACAGCCATTAAGCTCAACTCTTTTCAAACTGAGCCAAACTTGTACAGTGTCACTTCAAGGTTTTTAAA
The DNA here is from genome assembly GCA_963921405.1 of Cepaea hortensis. Classification (NCBI taxonomy): domain Eukaryota; kingdom Metazoa; phylum Mollusca; class Gastropoda; order Stylommatophora; family Helicidae; genus Cepaea; species Cepaea hortensis. Next base: position 76,283 of record CAWUFQ010000411.1, read on the forward strand.
TAATTGGGAGGATAAAAGATGTGTGACAGAAGTGTGAAAGTAAGAGAAAATGGAAAATATACAATGGACAGGAAGACAACTAGCGGATTTTTCTGCCGCTCAACGCGACTTTTTATTATTTGTCTGCGTCAAGCGTGTGCTTTCAATGTTTAAATATGCTGTCTCGAATGTGTTATGTGTAATTTAGTGTAGACCTTAGGGAAAGTATTTTAAGTCTCATAAGACGGAAACGTAGTCACGAATTAGTGTTATACACTTGTTTGTGACCACATTTAACCGGATTATGGCACTTGAAAACTGACATGCATACAAATTATAGACAGACACACATGTGAGAAGGTACAATATATTATTAGTTACATCCAAACACGCAAACAACCAGGAAAACAAACATGTAAATTGCATACATTTTTTAGTACAATGGGAGATAACTCTGGGTCAGGGGACACAATAGACAACGAAACACTAACTTAACAGTGAAATATAACTTTACACGCGCAAGCGAGATAGGTGAAGCCTGTCGCACACAGCTTGTGCAAGGGTTGTTTAATATTATATGGGGGACATGAAGCAATTCATGTGTTGATCCTAAGAAAATCAACTTTGTATGGGTAGTGAGTTAATTTGCTATTTGAGGGCAGGTCTTATAAGACAATGGTCCGGTTCAGACAAACCTCTAATAAATATAATATTGCGATTGAGAAGAGGGCTCACGCCAACCAGACAAGTTTGTGGCGATCACCAGTATCCAAGTAAAGTAGTACTACATTGTGACAATAGTCAGTAGACGTCTATTGAATTACCCAGAACCAAGTAGTCTTTGACAAAAATTAGATACACTAATTTTTAGAAACCTCTTGCGTAACAACCATGAGTCAAAGTTTGTAACGCAACACAGGAGGGGAGGGTGTGTGTCAAAGACTAGAATAGATTTGAGGGAAGACCACCCTGAATGAGTGGTCTACCTCAAACAGATTAGAGGTAACCCAGTGCCCCAACATGAGGGCAGGTTAGGTGTAGGGAGTAGATAGGGAGGGGAACTGTCAAAAAGTTCTCTCATGAGACACGGGAGTGTCAACCAGAGAGTAAGCACTCTGGTCACGGTATAATCACGCCAACGTGATAGACACCAAGAACTAGAATAGAACTCAAGAGTAGGCTACTACTCTAAGCATGTGGAATGATGTAGCACGCAAAAGCCGAAGTGCGCACGAGGTCCTTCCGCGTACTGTGTAATCAGCACGCGGAGGATTGGCAGACGGGAGACGGACTTCGTAGGGAACACATCGCTTAGAGTCGATGCGTATTTCTTTAGATGACTAGATAGATTTAGCAGTAGGGCTAGGGACGACTCGTGATAGGAAGTTCTGTATATTCATGTATGGTTCGTTAGAGACAGTTTTGTGCATTGATGTATTGTAAGAGCCAGTGGCAATAAAAATGTGTAATCAATTCCTCTCGTACGACTGACAAGTCTTTTTAGTGTGGTGCGAGAGAAGTTTATCCCATAATGCCTGTAGCATCGCTTGATGACAAGCAATAAACAGTAAAAGATACACTGACGATTGTTTTATTAACTGAAGCATAGCGGAGTTAATTGTAGACATTAGGCGATCAAACTGAATGGATATAAAAATAAAGTAAACAAGAACAATGGTTATCAACAATGACAGCATCAAGTCACGTTTGAATATTAATGTGAATGGAAGTCACTTGTGCAGGTCAACAGTTGTTCTTACCTGGTGTGTTTCCATCCGTGGTAGAGGATGGAAACACACCACGGTGTGGCTAACACAGCTCTGGGGACCGAGTATCCACCGGAATAAGTGGACAACTCTGCAGCTGAGCAGAGCAGGGCACTCACTTGTCTTACAGTCGGAAATGGCTGTCAAAGGCAGAGGTAAAAAGACCACCATGTGAATGTGGAAGGCAAGGGGTAGCCACCACATTATCTTCCCAAGACTTCATGGCAAAACATATACCAGAGTTAGTGAACGACGTTAATGGCTGTCTTAGGACATCCTCGTCCGGTAGGGACAGTCATGAGCCACAGGTGACACCAGACCGTCATCCAGCTACTGATGGCAAAATCATAACTAAAATAAATAAATTTAGAGTAGGAACATGGAATGTTAGGACATTAAATGAGCTAGGAAAGTTGACCAATGTTCTAAGAGAGATGGATAGCATGAAAATGAATATACTAGGCGTTAGTGAGATGAGATGGAAGGGATCGGGCAAAATTATAGCTGACAATCACACAATAATTTATTCTGGAGGGGATACACATGAAAAAGGTGTAGAAATATTATTCGTGTATTAAACGAAAAAACAGCCAAGTCAATTAATGGATACTGGTGTATTTCAGATAGAGTAGTTATGGTAAAAATCAAAGGTAAACCAATAGACATAAATATTATATAGGTATATGCACCAACAACAAGCAGTAGTGATGAAGAAATACAACACTTTTACGACGAAATAGAAATGATGATGGCTCAAATTGGATCACAAGAAATAAAGATAATACTTGGTGATTTTAATGCAAAAGTAGGAAAGGGGAAAATGGAGGATGTAGTGGGGAATTATGGTTTAGGTACAAGAAATGTGGTACAGTATCCACCGGAATAAGTAGACAACTCTGCAGCTGAACAGAGCAGGGCACTCACTTGTCCTTACAGTCGGAAATGGCTGTCAAAGGCAGAGGTAAAAAGACCACCATGTGAATGTGGAAGGCAAGGGGAAACCACCACATTATCTTCCCAAGAGTTCATGGCAAAACATATTTCAAAGTTAGTGAAGGACGTTAATGGGTGTCTTAGGGAATCCTCGTCCGGTAGGGACAGTCATGAGCTACAGGTGACACCAGACCGTCATCCAGCTACTGATGACAAAAACTTAACTAAAATAAATAAATTTAGAGTAGGAACATGGAATGTTAGGACATTAAATGAGCTAGGAAAGTTGACCAATGTTCTAAAAGAGATGGATAGCATGAAAATGAATATACTAGGCGTTAGTGAGATGAGATGGAAGGGATCGGGCAAAATTATAGCTGACAATCACACAATAATTTATTCTGGAGGGGATACACATAAAAAAGGTGTAGGAATAATATTAGACGAAAAAACAGCCAAGTCAATTAATGGATACTGGTGTATTTCAGATAGAGTTATTATGGTAAAAATCAAAGGCAAACCAATAGACATAAATATTATACAAGTATATGCACCAACAGCAAACAGTAGTGGTGAAGAAATACAACACTTTTATGACGAAATAGAAATGGCGATGGCTCAAATTGGATCACAAGAAATAAAGATAATACTTGGTGATTTTAATGCAAAAGTAGGAAAGGGAAAAATGGAGGATGTAGTGGGGAATTATGGTTTAGGTACAAGAAATGAAAGAGGGGAAAAGCTAATAGAATGGGCAAATATCAATGATATGATAATTGGAAACACATGGTTTAAACACCATAAAAGACGTCTATTTTACTATTAGTAAAATTAAACGGAAGACCTTTTAAAATAAATGTAATTCAAGTATATGCCCCAACAAGTGAAAGCAGTGAAGAAAGTATAGAGGAATTTTATAATGACATGGAGTCTGCTTTTAAGAACTGTAAAAAATCAGAAATAAATATCATAATGGGGGATTTCAACGCAAAAATAGGAAAGCAAAGCGATGGATACAGTGTAGGCAACCATGGTTTGGGAGAGAGAAATGAAAGAGGTTACAGACTTGTAGAATGGGCAAAAGAACAAGAATTGGTTGTAGGAAACACCTGGTTTAAACAACATCCTAGAAGATTATGGACATGGAGGAGTCCAGACAGCAGGATTAAAAACCAGATAGATTACATCCTGATAAGCAAAAGGTTTCGAAATGCATTAACAGTTGTAAAAACAGTTCCAAATGCAGACTGTTACAGTGATCACAGATTAATTACTGGTACATTGAGGGTAAAGTTAAAGAAAGTCAAGTATACAGCAGGAAACCCTAAATATGACTTGTGCAAATTGAAAACTGACAAAGAAATACAAGATAATTTTAACATAGAAGTAAAGAACAAATTTGATTTATTGTCTGATCTAGAGATCCTATTTCAAGATGTAGATGATCAATGGGAAATGCTGAAGAATTCAGTCAGTTGTGCAGCAGAAAAAACTATTCCAAAAGTAAAGAAAGTTGGCCGTAAGACATGGATGACTGAAGAAATTTTACAACTAATGGAAACAAGAAGACAGAACAAAAATAATCCTGCCAAATATGAAGAAATTCACAGAAAAGTCAGAACCTTATGTAAGGAGGCTAAAGAAACATGGCTTGAGAAAAATTGCAGAGAAATTGAAAAACAACACAACAGTAAAAATGCAAAACTAATGCACAAAAGAATTCAGGAGATTACTAATCAAAGAACACGTACATCAGCAGGCTGCCTAAAGACAAAAGATGGAAGAGTCATAATAGAAAAAGATCAGATATTACATGAATGGTCAGATTACGTGAAAAACCTGTATGACGATAGCAGAGACGAACAATATATTGTTCAAAATAACAATGAAGGGCCAGCAATTTTGAAGATGGAGGTTCAGAATGCTCTTAATCATATGAAATCTGGCAAAACCCCCGGTCCAGACAGCGTCACAACAGAAATGATTAATGCTTTAGAAGAATATGGAATAGATAAAGTTACCAGTCTGCTTAATACAATATATGATACTGGAAACATACCTCATGAGTTATGTAATTCTATATTTATTGCAATCCCAAAGAAATCAGGAGCCTTGGAATGTGATCAACATCGAACAATTAGTATAATGAGTCACATCACGAAGATTTTGCTAAGAATTATCATGCAAAGAGTTAGGAGGAAAATACAACCTGAAATAGGAGAAGAACAATGTGGGTTTGTAGTAGGCAAGGGTACAGTAAATGCTGTGTATATACTGAGAACCGTAATCGAACGTTCTATAGAAGTAAACAAAGATCTACACCTTTGCTTCATTGACTACACAAAGGCTTTTGATAAAGTGAGACATGTCAACATGATAAGGATGCTTGAAGAACTACAAATTGATGGGAAAGACCTTAGACTTGTAAAAAACATATATTGGAAACAACAAGCTGCCATAAGAGTTGATAATGAAGTAAGCCAATATCAGCCTATTAAGAGAGGTGTGAGACAGGGATGTGTAATGTCTCCAGATCTGTTTTCCCTGTACAGTGAAAATATTTTCAGAAATATTGAAAATATGGAAGGAATCAACATTGGGGGACGATGCATCAATAACATTAGATATGCAGATGATACAGTCTTGATTGCAGACAATGAACAGGACCTGCAACATTTAGTAGATGCGGTTGTTACACACAGTGAACAACAAGGGTTAGAATTAAATTGTAAAAAGACACAGATTATGGTCGTCACTAAGAAGAACGAAATACCACAGTGTAATATACAAGTAAATGGGAATATTCTTCAACAAGTGAATAGGTACAATTACCTCGGAACAGTAATAACATCTGATGGGAGATGCCTTGAAGAGATTAGAACAAGAATCGCCATGGCAAAAGTAGCCTTTAGCAAGATGAAAAACATACTGACCAATAAAAAGATGTCAATTGAAACGAGAAAAAGAGTGTTGAGATGCTACATAGAACCTGTACTTTTATATGGATGTGAAGCTTGGACAATGAGCAGCCAGGCTGAAAAACATCTGATGGCTGTAGAAATGTGGTTTCTGAGGAAAATGCAAAGAATACCATGGACAGCCAGAAAGACCAATGAACAAGTCCTTCAAGAAACAAATGAAGATCGTAAACTGATCAGAGACATTAGACGTAGACAGTCACAATTTTTTGGGCATGTTATGAGAAGAAATGATTTGGAGAACTTGGTGACAACTGGTAAGATCGAGGGGAACAGACCAAGGGGAAGACCTAGAAACAAGTATCTGGATGGCTTGGCCTTGTGGCATGGTCGAGACAAAAACACGGAACTGATCCACGACTCTGTTGATCGAGTGAGATGGCAGAACATGACCGCCCACGCTTACCGGCATGGCACATGATGGATGGATGGAAAAGACGTCTGTACACATGGATAAGCCCTGATAAGAAAATACGCAACCAAATTGACTACATACTAATTAATAAAAGATTTAGAAATGATTTAATTAATGTAAAGACAATGCCTGGTGCTGACTGTAATAGTGATCATGTACCACTATGTGGACATATAAAAGTAAGATTAAAGAGAGGGAAAAAAATGGTTAAGAACATGAGACTTAATAAAGAGGTTCTGAAAATAGATAAAGAAATGCAAGAACAATACAGAGTGACTGTGAAAAATAGGTACAATGCAATAACTAAAATACAGAGTATAGATGAACAATGGGAAATGTTAAGGGACTCCATTCATCAAACTAGCAAAGAAGTATTACCGGAGAGAGGCAAAATAGCTAAGAAAAAATGGATGAATGAAGATATCTTAAAACTGATGGACAAAAGAAAACAGAGTAAAAATGACAAACAAGAATACACTAAGATAAATAAAGAAATAAAAGATAAATGTGGGAAGGCTAAAGAAAGTTGGTTAAACGAGCAATGAAAAAAAATTGAATTAAATTCCATTAAAGATACAAAAAATATGCACAGACAAATCAGTGAGCTTACAGGAAGAAAAATAAGAATAAATACAGGGTGTTTGAAATCAAAAATAGGAAAGATAATATTAGAGGAAGATGCTATAATGAAGAGGTGGAATGAGTATATAAGAGAATTATATGAAGGAGAAAGGGAAGAATTAACAGAAGATAGTAACTTAGAAGGTCCACCTATTCTGAAAGAAGAAGTCGCTGACGCTATGAAACGTATGAAGAAAGGAAAAACAGCTGGGCCAGATGAAATCACAATAGAAGAATTAGAAGTATTGGGAGAGTTTGGAGTAGATATATTAACCAAAATGTTGAATGATATTTACAGCAGTGGATATTTACCCAGTGATATGCTGAAATCTGTATTTATAGCTATACCCAAGAGACCAGGAGCAATTGATTGTGAAGATTTTCGTACACTTAACCTCATAAACCATGTCACTAAGCTTCTACTCAGAATCATAATGAGAAGAACCAAAAATAAAATAAAATGGAAATTAGTGAAGAACAGTGTGGATTTGTGGAAGGAAAGGGCACAAACAATGCAATTTATACATTACGGACACTAATAGAAAGGTCAATAGAGAAACAGAGAGACATATATTTGTGCTTCATAGATTATACTAAGGCATTTGATAAAGTAAAACATGATGAACTGATTAAAATGTTGGAAGATATCAACACTGATGGAAAAGATTTAAGAATAATAAAGAATATTTACTGGAACCAAGTAGCAGCAATTAAAATGGGAAATAAAGAGGGTAGTTACGAACAGATAAAGCTAGGAGTACGACAAGGGTGTGTCTTGTCACCAGATCTTTTCTCCCTGTATAGCGAAGTAATAATGAGAGAGATCAAAGAGATGCCAGGAATACTAGTTGGAGGTTATAATATAAATAATATACGCTATGCAGATGACACAGTATTGGTGGCGGATAATTCAACAGACCTACAACAATTATTAGACGTTGTAGTAACAGAGAGTGCAAGGAAAGGACTCTCCTTGAATATCAAGAAAACAGTAACAATGGTAATATCAAAGAAAATGGTGACACCAAAATGTGACATAGAAATAGAAGGGAAAATCCTTAACCAAGTGGATAATTTTAGATACCTAGGGGCATTTATAACATCAGATGGAAGATGTACAACAGAGATTAGGAGCAGAATAGGGCAGGCAAAAGCCGCATTTCAGAAAATGAAGAGCATCTTATGCAATAAGTCACTATCACTGAATGTAAGAAAGAGAGTGCTGAAATACTATGTAGAACCAGTTTTGCTGTATGGCAGTGAATCTTGGAATGTAAATGAACAAATTAAGAAGAAATTAGAAGCAACAGAGATGTGGTTCCTGAGACGAATGTTGCGATTTCCTTGGACTGCCAGAGTAACTAACGACGACTGCCTGAAACAGGCTAACGAAACTAGAACATTATATACAACAATAAGACAGAGACAAACAGCTTTCCTCGGTCATGTGATGAGAAGAGAGGCATTGGAGAACATCGTAACAACTGGCAAGATCGAGGGGAAGAGAGGCAGAGGTAGACCAAGAGACGTGATGCTGGATGGATTGAGACGGTGGCATGGAGGAATATCAGCAGCAGAGTTGATCCAGAAAACCAAAGACCGAGATCTATGGAGAGCCATGAACGCCTACGCCAGCCGGCACGGCACTTGATGATGATGACAAGAAATGAAAGAGGGGAAAAGCTAATAGAATGGGCAAATATCAATGAAATGATAATTGGAAACACATGGTTTAAACACCATAAAAGACGACTGTACACATGGAAGAGCCCTGATAAGAAAATACGCAACCAAATTGACTACATACTAATTAATAAAAGATATAGAAATGCTTTAATTAATGTAAAGATAATTCCTGATGCTGACTGTAATAGTGATCATGTACCACTATGTGGACAAATAAAAGTAAGATTAAAGAGAGGGAAAAAAATGGTTAAGAACATGAGACTTAATAAAGAGGTTCTAAAAATAGATAAAGAACTGCAAGAACAATACAGAGTGACTGTGAAAAATAGGTACAATGCGATAGCTAAAATACAGAATATCAATGAACAATGGGAAATGTTAAGGGACTCCATTCATCAAACTAGCAAAGAAGTATTACCGGAGAGAGGCAAAATAGCTAAGAAAAAATGGATGAATGAAGAAATCTTAAAACTGATGGACAAAAGAAAACAGAGTAAAAATGACAAACAAGAATACGCTAAGATAAATAAAGAAATAAAAGATAAATATGGGAAGGCTAAAGAAAGTTGGTTAAACGAGCAATGCAAAAAAATGGAATTAAATTCCATCAATGATACAAAAAACATGTACAGACAAATCAGTGAGCTTACAGGAAGAAAAAGTAAGAATAAATACAGGGTGTTTGAAATCAAACACAGGAAAGATATTATTAGAGGAAGGTGCTATAATGAAGAGGTGGATTGAGTATATAAGAGAATTATATGACGGAGAAAGGGAAGAATTAACAGAAGATAGTAACTTAGAAGGTCCACCTATTCTGAAAGAAGAAGTCGCTGACGCTATGAAACGTATGAAGAAAGGAAAAACAGCTGGGCCAGATGAAATCACAATAGAAGAATTAGAAGTGTTGGGAGAATTTGGAGTAGATATATTAACCAAAATGTTGAATGATATTTACAGTAGTGGATATTTACCCAGTGATATGCTGAAATCTGTATTTATAGCTATACCAAAAAGACCAGGAGCAATTGATTGTGAAGATTTTCGTACAATTAACCTCATAAACCATATCACTAAGCTTCTACTCAGAATCATAATGTGAAGAAACAAAAAGAAAATTAAAAATGGAAATTAGTGAAGAACAGTATGGATTTGTGGAAGGAAAGGGCACAAACAATGCAATTTATACATTACGGACACTAATAGAAAGGTCAATAGAGAAACAGAGAGACATATATTTGTGCTTCATAGATTATACTAAGGCATTTGATAAAGTAAAACATGATGAACTGATTAAAATGTTGGAAGATATCAACATTGATGGAAAAGATTTAAGAATAATAAAGAATGTTTACTGGAACCAAGTAGCAGCAATTAAAATGGGAAATAAAGAGGGTAGTTACGAACAGATAAATCTAGGAGTACGACAGAGGTGTGTCTTGTCACCAGATCTTTTCTCCCTGTATAGCGAAGTAATAATGAGAGAGATCAAAGAGATGTCAGGAATACTAGTTGGAGGTTATAATATAAATAATATACGCTATGCAGATGACACAGTATTGGTGGCGGATAATTCAACAGGGGTGCATCATGGGGTGATACTTTGACTTGAAGTTGGTACCACGACTAGCGCCTATTTTAATTTTTAAAAATATGGACAGTGAATAATTAATTGAAGGATAAAACACGTTTTCAAAATTTTGAAATATTGTCGAATAGAGGGAATATGATGGCAGGAGATGAGAAGAAACAAAATTCTAGCAGTATTGAAACAAACCACTTTTTAAAATTAATGTGAATCGTAAGACACGTGTGCAGGTCAATCGTTATATTTACCTATATCAATTAACAACAGACGACGGCAGTTGAGAAGGTATGAATATAAGAGTGTAGACAAACTGATATTCAACACTGTGAAACACGTTCTCCTATCAAATACATTTAAATTGCCAATAAAAACTAATAATGATCATGTGGTACTTTTACTATGTATTATGTTTTGAACTCACGATCCAATATCCCAAAGTCTGGTGAAGGTGATCATGTCTGTGCACAGCCTTGTGTCTCGTGTGCTGCCACTGGTTTCTGATGTGAATATTCCTCCATGCTATGATGCTAGACCGCTCAGCATATCGTACTCTATAGAATGTTAGACGGGCCTGCGTCATCATCATCATCATCATCACGTGACCTGCCAGCTGGAGTATTCGTTTATTGCTCTCCACAAATCTCGGTCTTTGGTGTTCTGGATCAACTCTGCTAATGATATTCCTCCATGTCACCGTCTCAATCCATCCAGCATCATTTCTGTTGGTCTGCATCTGCCTGTCTTTCCCTCGATCTTTCCTTTTGTCACGATGTTCTTCAATGCCTCTCTTCTCACAGCACTGCATGCCTAAATCTAAACACTTTAAAAATAAAGTTCGTTCGTTTGATACCCCCTGCCTCTCCTCAACTCAATTTTTTTCCCTTTTTGGCTACATACTGCAGTGTCCCCTTTATCATAACACGCCCTCAAACATATTTTGGGATATCCGCCATCAGCGATTAAAGTGTCTCCAAGATGGAAATCCAGATGTGAGATCACGACAGGAGAAGGACAGACTGGAAGACCCTCCCTCGGGAAGTGTCAGGAGCGTAACGGACGCGAGGTACTCATCGAAAGGGGAAATAAGGGGGGGGGGGAGGACTGGCTGCTTCTGACGACTGCAAACTTCCTGTGAGCTCACTCAGCGGTAGCTTTTCTAACAGTGGACATTGATTACTTATGTCCGTGTATCAAACTTATGTTTTGATTTTTTTTTGTAAGGGCGCGCGGTTGCACAGGGAATAGAGCCGCTTCATGGAGTTCCACGTCTCTGTGTTTTATTCCGATGACCACCTCTGCTGGCGACACTGGCCAAATCAAGTGCAGATGACTACTCTTGACCTTAGCCAAAAGGTCGATAGTTTATAGTGAATTTTTTTTTTTTTTTTTTTTAATAAGGGTTCGCGCCAAAGCCATTCCATTAGGTCCCTATGTCCCCGTGTGCCATGTGATCATCTTAGCCAAAAGGCTGAGAAGAGATTTTAAAGTTGATTATTGATTGACCTATCAAAGGCCTGCCAAAAATATGAGGATGTTCGTTTCAAATGCTTTAACTAAGTGGGTTCCTAAAGTTATATATATATTACTGTAGGTAAGCCAGGAAAGCAAATTAAAAAAATATATTATGCAAATATGTATAGCACAATTTTCATTATTGTTTATTTTAGTTTTGGCATACAGTTTGCCTATCAAAAGCAATTTAATTTACAAGGTAATTAACGAAATGTTTAGAAAAATATTGCTAAAACTATAAAAACTAGAAGTAATTTTAAATTTAATAGCGTCCCTTAAGATTATATATTGTTATGTCCCATGTCTTAAATTATAATTATGTGTGTTCCGTTTGTTTATGTGGTCTCTCCGAAAGTTGTTTGACCAGAATTGTTTGTACATTCAGTGACTACTTAACAATTATGCTAGCCTGTTGTTATGATAATCTGTAATTGTTCTAAATAAGAAAATATAAAAAATAATTAAACAAGCGAAGTAACATTTTATGATCTCATATCAAGTGCATAATATGTTGTTTTGATTATGATAATTAGCGTTAATATTAGCAGTCAGATCAGTAGCAAATGTACAGAAAAATGAATATTTCACATACTAAAGACTGCTAGAGACATATTTAACAAAATCACGTTTAGCTTTTGTACAAGGATATAATCCTATGATTGAAACTGAAGTAAAATCTATAGTATAAAATTTCTAACCAAACAATTTAGTTAGTTTAGTTTAGTCGATGGATCAACATCACGGCGCACGGATGTAACCCATAAGTGCTCCATTCTCCTCCTAAATCAAACCTACGACTGGAGAGACTCAAATCAGTGCATGAACTCCGTAGCACCGGCGAGGATCCTGAAATACTTTGGGGAGATTTTTAACTCGAAATTTTGACCTGGCAGCACCGTTAGGATACTCTTTTTCGATTTCCAACTGCCAAGGGATTTTTTACGTGCGCAACAGTACACACGGGCGTCCGATCTCACTACCCAGAGACTCTTCTTCCCATTCTTGCTCACTGGGCTCGGACAGGCAAGTTATAATATTAAGTACGTTCACACACAACAGTAACAATGACCGCACTCATAAATGTGAATCAAAAGCCACGTGTGCAGGTCGATCGTTATATTTATATATATCAATTAACAACAGACGATGGCAGGTGAGACAGACATGAATATGAGAGTGTAGACAAACTGATGTTCAACATTGTGAAACACGTTCTCCTATTAAATATATTTAAATTGCCAAAAAAACTAATAATGATCAAGTGGTATTTTTATTATATATTATGTTTTGGACTTTCGATCCACTATCCCAAAGTCTGGTGAAGGTGATCATGTCTGTTTGTGTCTCGTGTGCTGCCACTGGTTGCTGATGTTCCTCCATTCTGTGATGCCAAACCGCTCAGCATATCGCACTCTATAGAATGTTAGACGGGCCTGCGTCATCATCATCATCATCATCACGTGACCTGCCAGCTGGAGTAGGCGTTCATTGCTCTCAGCAGATCTCGGTCTTTGGTGTTCTGGATCAACTCTGCTAATGATATTCCTCCATGTCACAGTCTCAATCCATCCAGCATCATTTCTGTTGGTTATCTGCCTCTCTTCCCCTCGATCTTTCCTTTTGTCACGATGTTCTTCAATGCCTCTCTTCTCACGGGCCTGCATGCCTAAATTTAAACACTTTAAAAATAAAGTTCGTTCGTTTGATCCCCCCTGCCTCTCCTCCACTCAATTTTGGTTTCCTTTTTGGCGACATACTGCAGTGTCCCCTTCATCATAACACGCCCACAAACATATTTTGGGATATCTGCCATCAGCGATTAAAGTGTCTTCAAGCTGAAAATCCGGATGTGAGCGCACGACAGGAGAAGGACAGACTGGAAGACCCACCCTCGGGAAGTGTGATGAACGTAACGGACGCGAGGTACTCATCGAAATGGGAACGGGGGGGGGGGGGGGGGGGGAGTGGCTGCTTCTGACGACTGCAAACTTCCTCTGAGCTCACTCTGCGGTAGCTTTTCAAACAGTGGACATTGATTACTTATGTCCGTGTATAAAACTTATGTTTTGATTTTATTTTATAAGGGTGCCCGGTTGCACAGGGGACAGAGCCGCCCCATGAAGTTCCAAGTCTCTGTGTGTCATTTGGATGACCACCTCTGCTGGCGACCCCTGGCCAGATCAAGTGCAGATGACTACTCTTGACCTTAGCCAAAAGGTCGATAATTTGATAGTGAATTTGCTTTTGTTGTTTTTTAAATAAGGGTTCCTTAATTACAATGCAAAATTAATGGCGCCAAAGCCATCCCATTAGGTCCCTATGTCCCTCTGTGTCATATGATCATCTTAGCCAAAAGGCTGAGAAGAGATTTAAAAGTTGATTATTGATTGACCTATCAAAGGCCTGCCAAAAATATGAAGTAGTTCGTAATAGATGTAGTAACTAAGTAAGATACTTGTCACAGCCTCACATAGGGGCGGTACCAACATAAAAGTAAGAGAGACTAGCGAAGGGATAGAACTCCAGCTAAAGGGAAAGAACCGAGTCACTCGAAGGCTCAAAGAATCCAGAGCCTTCTCGAAGGACCGGTCAGTGTGTCCACAGCCCCGTGGACACCGATGGGGCCCGCCGATTGCGGGATCCACGAGAAACTCAGAGAGAGTTACCACCCGTGTCGGATTGCGACACGTGTGGAAAGGCAGACACGGACTGGACATCGAGGAAGCAACAGGGCTTACCTTAAGGGGGACTTGATAGTTTAGACCCAAGTGTATTTAGGGGTCTTATGCATATGTTAGATAGCTGATAGAGTTGTTGTGATAATTATGTTTATTGTAAACTCCTGTGATATGCAACTTACAGATCGCTGGCTTGCGAAAACTCTCTTCGCCAGCTTACTGTAACATAATAATAATAAATGATGTTAGATTGCATATGAACGGAGTTTGTTGCCTGTATGAGCCCGAGTTTCATTCCCCTAGAGATCTAGGACGGTGACAGGCTATTTGGGGGCAAGCCGGTTTTGGCAATCACAAGCTTTACTTTCAGACAGCTCTTGGTTTTGCAAAGTAAAAAAAAAAATATATATCATACATGACAAAGTCAAAAATTTTGCAGCTATCATCATATTATCTGTGAATGAAATATTATAGTCCCTCTACAAAGATATTTGATATTTGAATTTATACTGATGCTCATAAAATTTGACATTGACATGACTGTGACAATTACATTGACTGTTACTAATTTTGTTTTTATTCCAACATCAGATTGTTCCGCGAAATATCGTGTGTATGTAACCTGTACTCCAGCAGTGGCGAGAAAACAGGAAAGCACAACAAGACTACAGTCGAGAGATCAGGAAAAATCAGATGAGTTTCATTTCATGCTCATTATGTCCCTAATCGATACTCATCCATGATTCATTGATGTAACATTTTTCTTTGTATTGATTTTTATGTATATGCTAATCTCATAACCATGTAAACCTGCTCGTGTAAATTTGAATGTAAACATTAAGGGGGATAACCAACTTTTGTACACCCAGACTAATTTCAAAGGGATTTAATTTCAATAAAGTGAACAATAACTAAAATACAAGATGTCAACATTAGAACAGTGCATCGAATTAGGTATTAGGTTAGGATATATTGAGGAGAAACTTTCAGAATGGACACAAAAGACACATTCAGAAAATATTGCACGAGAAGACAGAGCAATAGAGAGGGAAGAGAAAAAGATGCAAGCAGAAAGAGAAGAGAAAAAGATGCAAGCAGAAAGAGAAGAGAAAAAGATGCAAGCAGAAAGAGAAGAGAAAAAGATGCAGATGCAAATGGAAGTGGAAGAAAAGAAAATGCAACTGCAGGCTCAAGAGAAGAAGATGCAAATGGAGCTCGAAGCTGCAACCAAGCAAGCCCAATTAAGTGCAGAAACACAGATAAAACTGAAACAAATGGAAATTGATTCCAACTTAGAAATGTCAGTAAACAAAATTAGAAGTAAAGAAGATGAACAAAAATACAACAAATATAAAGGCCTTGTCAAGCCGTTTTGTTCAGGAGATTCAATCAGCGCATACTTAGAGAACTTTGAGTGCTTGATGACTTATCATAACGTCGCAAAAGTCGACTGGTCATTTATTCTGATGAGAAATTTAGCTTTAGAGCCCTTAAAAGTGATAGAGACAGTTCCACAAGACATGAGGAAAGATTACGACTATTTGAAACAAAGAATACTACAACATTTGTCACTAGATACTGCAGGCTATCAACTACAGTTCTCCAAATTAACCCCATTACCTAACCAAACTTTCATAGACTACGTGTCTACAGTCCAAGATATTTGTACAAAATGGATAACCTCAGCAAAAACAAATAACAACCATGATAAACTGAAGGAGCTAATTATAATTGACAAAATTATTAGCACAATACCAACACCTTTTTCTAAATTTTTGAGACAAATGGATTGTAAAACTATTCAAGAAATAGAAAATAAGGGGAGCGCATATTTTACAGCGAACCGCGATATTTTTCAGTTGAATATGAGCCAAAATGAAACAGCAGCGGTTACAAACACCAAATATTCAAAACCAAATGAAAATAGGTTCAAACAACGCTCTAAGTTCACAAAGCCAGTAATGTGCCTGTATTGTCATCTGAGACACGAAGAGTACGCGATGTGTGACAAATCACCAAATTATCTACATCATCTGCAAATGATGGTGGAAAACAAAAGAACAAAAGGAACGCATATCAAAGAGCGGTCAAATGTTATTTTTGTTCGAGATTTGGGCACTATTCAGCACGCTGTGACGGACGAAAGATGATGAAGCAGGCTAATGCCGCATTAATAGACACATCCTCAGATGAAGAAATTGAACAACAGAACGAATGCGACATCCAGAATGAACGTACGAGTGAGTTAGGTAATGCAGTAGAAATCATTAACACCATCACTGATAACACATGTAACACCTGTAGACAATTTCAGAATGATACAACTTTGTTATGCGGCCACACAATCCCAGTTTCTAAGGAAATGGCCAACGCAGCCTTAACATCAACAGGCAAGTTAAAGTTTGCAACAGGTTTTGTTAATAACAAACAATGTACATTAATACGCGATTCCGGCGCGACTCTTTGTGGAATTAAGAAAACATTAGTTAATGACAAAGACTACACACACAAATACGTAACTTGTCGTACATTCGCAGGCACTATCGAAAGATACCCCCTAGCACTTGCCGAAATTCGGACACCTTTTATATCAGGACAAGTGCTATGCGCAGTATTAGAAAATCCTGCCGCTGAAATCATCCTTGGGAATCTTCCCAACATAAGATCTTGCTCTGAACGAGAAATCAGAGAATGGGAACAGAAAAACTGTATCCAAAAACTGAACAGTGGTTCCAAAATGAAAAACCACGCGTGCTTGTCTCAAACTGCCAAAAGCACAAGGGAGACAACCGATGACGGAATTCTAAACGAATTCACAGAGATGCAGAATACTGGGGCGGTTGAATCTTTCAATGATACCATCAAATTAACACCTCGAACTGAGGACGCCATCGATCCACAAAATATTGAGCCTGTAAATGTGCAACAACACACACAATACGCTAATATAGTAACAAGACAAATGACATACAAAACCCACAACGACCAACTTCAGGAGTCGCTACAAATCATTTCACCCAATATTACCACCACCGAGTTTATAGAAGAACAAAAAGCAGATCCAACTCTTTCGCAATACTTTCGGCTAGTAGGATTAAAGCCAAAATTGATGAAAAACGCTTCTTGGACATTTAGACTAAATAATAATATTCTGACTAGATTATATACCGGAGATCAAACCACGATACAGCAAGTGGTTTTACCTCAGTCACATCGTGAGAAAGTGCTACATATAGCCCATGACTCACCTTTCGGAGGTCATATGGGTTACGAAAAAACAAGGGCCAGAGTCCTGAGCCAATTTTATTGGCCTAAATTTTGCCAAGACATAAAAACCCATTGTAAATCATGTGATACCTGTCAGAAACTAATCAAAAAAGGGAAAAACCCTACGGCAGAAATTCAATCAACCACAACTGTCTCGAGACCATTTCAAATCGTGGCGGTTGAGTTAGTAGGTCCTTTGAACCACATCTCAAACAAAGGAAATAGATACATTTTTACACTCGTTGATTTGTGTTCGAGGTGGGCAGAAATGATTCCATTAAAATCTATCTCCTCTAAGGATGTGACGGACGTATTATTACAGATATTCTCCCGTTTTGGCTTTCCGGAGAAGATAATATCGGATAGAGGAACGCAATTCATATCTAATGCCACTCAATCGGTAACTAAGTTACTAGGCATAAAACAATGTTCTACAAGTCCCTATCGACCGCCCGGAAATGGAATTTGCGAAAAATTAAATTGGGATCTAAAACATATGTTATCCAACGTGACAGCTGATAATCCAGCCGATTGGGATATACTTCTCCCAACGGTGCTGTTCGCATACAGAGAAGTCCCACAATCAAGTACGGGGTTCTCTCCATTTGAATTGATATACGGAGCGAACGCAAGAGGACCTCTCACTATTTACAAAGATATAATATCACAACCCGTAAACACCCAATTACCAGTTTCCACCTATGATTTGGTCACTGACACCAGAGACAAAATCATTAGATTCTGTATACTGGCCAGAACATCATTACATGAGTAAGGTTTTAGGTACAGGCAGTACGCCAACAAAGGGGCAAAAACGATTGTATTACAACCAAATCAAGATATTTTACTATTACTACCTGACAAGAGAGATTTACTATCAACCTCTTGGCAGGGACCATTTAAAGTTGTAAGAAGGATTTCGGAAGTTGACTACGAAATTTCTTTGAATGGAAAGTTGAAAATATTCCATGTAAATATGTTAAAACCGTACTATTTTAGAGAGGACAGTGACACGAACAACAAGACGCAGATAACAGATGACAATAACCAGACCGACAATAAGGACAACGAAAACGAAACGACAATTACCCAACTGAATGACACCTCGACAAACGAAGCATCATTAACGACTCATTCTTGTGACAACGAAGACGACGAAAACATATTCACAGTACCGCCAATATGGGATAATGACATGTACGACCAATTTAACGACACATTGACAACTATTAGTCTCGACGACGACGACAATGACATTGAAGACAATTTACAAACAGTAGTGTCAGTAATAAATCAGACGGACGTATCCAATATAGAAATTCCAATACCAATTATGAACGACGACAGTACGATGAAAGACATACAAATCTCTGACACTTTGACACAACAGCAGCGACAAGACATTTTGTCTCTTCTTAACGACTATAAAACTATCTTCTCAAACAAACCTGGACAGACCGACAAAATAACACATTCAATTGTGTTGACAGATCTAACGCCTATCAAATGTAGACCATATTCAATTCCTTTACATTATAGAGCAAATTTAGACAAAGAAATTTTGGACTTAGAAAAAATTAAATAATACAGAAATCTGTTTCCCAGTACTCTTCGCCAATTGTCCTGGTGAAAAAGAAGGTCCAAACTATTCGGTTATGCATAGATTACAGAAAATTAAATACTATAACCACGACAGATGCTGAGCCAATGAACAGCTGTGAAGACCTCATTTTGAATATATCCCAATCATCCTTATTTTCTAAGCTTGATTTAGCTAAAGGTTACTGGCAAGTACCACTAGCTCCCTCTTCAAGGCATATAACAGCATTCGCTACACCACTTGGGCTGTACGAATGGAGATATCTATCATTTGGTCTCAAAAACGCTCCCGCCACATTTGTCAGGTTAACTAGACTGTTATTGCACGGCATCAAGGACGTGCAATCATATATTGATGATATATGTATCCATTCTTCAGACATGACTTCTCACTTAGGTACACTCCAACAAGTCTTTAATCAAATCCTTCTCTTTGGACTTACTATCAAACCTTCCAAGGTTGAAATAGGCTATAAAGAAATAGACTTCTTAGGTCATAGGATTTCGGAAGGCAAACTATTAACAGACGATATAATTGTATCAAAAATTCTCAACCTAGAAGTTCCAACTACAAAGAAACAGGTTAGAAGCCTGTTAGGTCTCATAAACTATTATGCCAAGTTTATACCAAACTGGGAAGAACTCACGTCAGTTTTTTCTAATCTGTTGACAAAAGATCATCCAGAAAAATTTTGTAAGAGTATCCGCTTAGAGGATGTAATGTGCAAATTGAAATCAATTTTTTTTAAACCCACCCGTATTAAGATTACCAAACATAGATATACCTTTTATTCTGACCACATATTCGAGTGCTATTGCTATTGGAGGATGCCTGATGCAGGAATATCAAGGCATAAGACATCCTATACTCTATGTCAGCCGGAAGCTTAAAAAGGCTGAGATCCATTATTCCACAGTTGATTTGGAGGCATTAAGTCTACTTTTTTGTATGCGTCGTTTATCTAAGTTCCTCTTAGGTTCGCATTTTGTTGTTTTAACCGATAATTCGCCACTGCTGGTACTTAAGCAAAGTGTGCCAAAGAATCATCGATTATCAAGATGGTGTCTTCTTCTTCAAGATTTCGACTTCGAAATCCGCCACATCAAAGGTACTGATAATATTATTGCGGACATATTGTCACGGCAAACTAATGCACCAGCAGACTAGCACTAGGCACATTAATCATTCGCAATATAATAAGCTGTGATATTTTAGTCTGTTGCATAGAACAGTGTACCGCTACACCTACCATAGAACAGTGTACCTCTACACCCACTATAAAACTTTAATCCAGAAGTATCAACGCCCAAATGAAGAATCTACTTATAACACTCACGAACATGAAACTTGAACCGAGTGAATAATCTACTGATAACACTCACGACCATGAAACTTTGAGAACCCTATAGTTTATTAAGCCATATTACCAATTGCCAAGGCTTGAAAAACAATCCGAGCGATACATAAGATCTATGAAGTGATTTCAACCAGTGAACTGACAGTCATCGTGTAAAGATTAAGAACACTGCATACTCGCTATTGCTAAGAAACGTCGCAAACAGCCGGAATAGAACTACGTCTATTACAACATGCAAGGGACAGCTATATTAACTGTTAACATTGATGGCACGACACACGGACAACAGGAGGACAACACACACATCGTCGTTGGAGTTAGTTACTTAATTAATTTAATATTAGTTAATATGTATTACACTTGTATTTAATTATATATATAAAATATGTCAACCTGTAACTTCTATATTTTCTACCATAATATTACATGTAATTTCACTAATAGGTGACATATTCTTCCTATACAATTTTTTTCTATTTAAGTTATAAACCATTTTTTGATTACACGTACAAAAAGTACTTGTTACCTTAAAGGGAACATATCGCCTAATCCATTTTTCTAAGGGCAGTAAGACTTACCTTAACTTTATTTGTATATTTTAACAAAATACTATTTTGTATGAAAGAGGTATGAATGACAGAGTGAATGAATTAAATGAGAGAGCGATATACTGAGCGGACAAATTGTACGCAAAACGTATTTATTTTAATTTGTCTGCGTCTTTCATGTAAAATGTATTACCTGTCTCAATTATTGATACATGTTTAGTATTGAATACACTACATCTAAGCGCCACTGTTTGGAATGCCCCGATCATGCATTACACAGATTGGGTAATTCATGACGAAGGATATCCCAACCCGTGACGCTTGGAGTTAAACCACACAGTGACCACACACTTCATACAAACTCAGAACTGAACACTAACAATTAAAATACAGTCACTTTATTAGAAACAGCAACATATCAGTCAATACACTAAAAGCCAACAGGGACACACGTAGTCAGATGTGATAAAACAACAGCATAACTACATATTCAGCAACATACAACATACGGAAGTAAAAATGTATCGAAATACACACGCAAGACAAGATTTGCAAGTGTACTTAAATAGCCAAGACATTTGTCTTGTTAAAACTCTCTTACACAGAGTTTTATATCTTGGTATCATATGGATACGTGAGAAGGGCGCGGTTGTAAAAACAACTGGAAACGTCACGGAACTTCGGTCAGATAAGCATGTTTAAGAACATAGAAGAGAAAGACCTCTTCAGCAATCATCTTGAAGTGGTGTATGGGAGAATACATGAGTTGTTGATGCAGATGTGTAGGTTGCCAAGTTACTATCCACCAAACTACAAACACCGACTTTATGTGATCCTGTGACAGAATTAATACAGAACTAATTACCATATAATAACCCATCAAAGCAGGGGGGAGGGGGACTCCTGTCACAGCCTCACATAGGGGCGGTACCAACATAAAAGTAAGAGAGACTAGCGAAGGGATAGAACTCCAGCTAAAGGGAAAGAACCGAGTCACTCGAAGGCTCAAAGAATCCAGAGCCTTCTCGAAGGACCGGTCAGTGTGTCCACAGCCCCGTGGACACCGATGGGGCCCGCCGATTGCGGGATCCACGAGAAACTCAGAGAGAGTTACCACCCGTGTCGGATTGCGACACGTGTATAAAGGCAGTCACGGACTGGACATCGAGGAAGCAACAGGGCTTACCTTAAGGGGGACTTGATAGTTTAGACCCAAGTGTATTTAGGGGTCTTATGCATATGTTAGATAGCTGATAGAGTTGTTGTGATAATTATGTTTATTGTAAACTCCTGTGATATGCAACTTACAGATCGCTGTAGCATAATAATGTACTGTAACATAATAATAATAAATGATGTTAGATTGCATATGAACGGAGTTTGTTGCCTGTATGAGCCCGAGTTTCATTCCCCTAGAGATCTAGGACGGTGACAGCTTGATACAGCTTGACAGCAGTTAAATATTTATTATTCTAGGCAAGCCAGGAAAGTAGATTATAAAAATATATTATGCAAAAATGTATAGCATTACAGGCATTGTTACTATGTTTATTTTTATTTTAGCATGTAATAAACCGTATAAGAAAATTAAAGTAAAGTTTAATTTTTAATGGTAATTAACGACGTATTTAGAAAGTAATAGCTAAAGCTGTAAAGATTAGAAATATGTTTAGATTAAATAGCTTCCCTTAACATTATAAATTGCAATGCCCCATGTCTTAATTTATAATTATGTGTGTTCCGTTTGTTTATGTGGTCTCTCCGAACGTTGTTTGACCAAAAATGTTTGTACATTCAGTGACTACTTAACAATGCTAGCCTTTTGTTATAATAATCTGTAATTGCTCTAAATACGAAAATATAAAAAATAAATAAACAAGAGAAGTACCATTTTATGATCTCTTGTCAGGTGCATAATATTTTGTTTTGATTATGATAATTAACGTTAATATTAGCAGTCAGATCAGTAGCAAATGTACAGAAAAATGAATATTGTACATACTAAATACTGCAAGAGACATATTTAACAAAATCACGTTTAGCTTTTTCACAAGGATATCTATGAAAGAAGCTGAAGTAAAATTGCCATGGACCGATATGAGGGATACAGCGGGAAACGAACAGAGTAAGAACAGGGTTACAAGAGAAGTCGGTGGAGCAACAGATGATGATGAAGAAAGGGAAGTGACTCCAATGAGTTGCGTAACACGTGACATTAGTTGTGTGGCACACGAGACAGACGGCAAGACCGGGTCAGTCTTGCCAGGGTCTTTGGACACGACGGTTGTGAAAAGCGAGTGCAGAAGTCAAGCGACATCAATTAAGCACACGCCGATGTCAAGCCAAGGTTTGTTTGATATTCTCCGTTGTGACCTGTTCCTGCTTACAACTGTCCTTGTGGCTGAATAGACGAGCCGGTAATCAGCTACTTGGCAAGAATCCATAGTACAAAATTTCTAAACAAACAGTTTAGTTAGTTTAGTTTAGTCGATGGATCAACATCTCGGCACACGGGTGTATCCCATAAGTGCTCTGTTCTCCTCCTAACTCAAACCTGAGTTTGGAGAAACTCAGCTCAGTGCACGAACTCCGTAGCACCGGCGAGGATACTGAAATACTTTGGGAAGATTTTTAACTCGAAATTTTGCCCGAGTAGCGCCGTAGACTCAACAAAAATAATTCTGTCAAATATGAAGAAATTCACAGACAAGTCAGAATATTATGTAAGGAGGCAAAAGAAGCATGGCTTGAGGAAAAGTGCTTAGAAATTGAAAACCAACACAACAGTCAAAATACCAAATTAGTGCACAAAAGAATTCAGGAACTACTAATAAAAGAACAAGTACATCAACAAGGTGTCTAAAAACTAAAGATGGCAAAATCATAATAGAAAAAGACCAGATTCTACATGTATGGACAGATTATGTGAAACACCTTTATGGTGATAACAGAGAAGAACAGTATGATATTAGATTGAATAATGAAGGACCGCCAATTTTGGAGATGGAGGTTCGAAATGTTCTTAAGCATATGAAAGCTGGCAAGGCCCCCCGTTGCAGATAACATCACAACATAAATGAGTAAAGATTTAGAAGAATTTGGACTGGAGCAAGTCACCAGACTGCTGAACACATTATATGATACTGGAGATAAACCTCCTGAATTATGTAACTCTGTATTTATTGCAATCCCAAAGAAATCAGGAACCTTGGAATGTGATCAACATAGAACAATTAGTATAATGAGTCACATCACAAAGATTTTGATAAGAATTTTCGTGCAAAGAGTGAGGAAGAATATACAACCTGAAATGGGATCAGAACAATGTGGGTTTGTAGAAGGAAAGGGTACAGTAAATGCTGTGTATATGCTGCGAACAGTTATTGAACGTGCTATAGAAGTAAACAAGGATATACATCTTTGCTTTATTGACTATACAAAGGCTTTTGATAGAGTTAGACATGTCAACATGGTGGATATGCTTGCATATCTACAAATTGATGGGTAAGACATTAGACGTATGAAAAAACATATATTGGAAACAACAAGCCGCAATAAGGATTGATAATGAAGTGGGACAGTATCAGCCAATTAAGAGAGGTGTTAGGCAGGGATGTGTGATGTCTCCAGATCTTTTTTCCCTATACAGTGAAAATATTTTCAGAAATATAGAGGGTATAAATGGAAGCAGCATTGGAGGACGAAACATCAATAACATTAGATATGCAGATGATACAGTATTAATTGCAGACAATGCGCAGGACCTGCAACAATTAGTAGATGCGGTTGTTGTACACAGTGAGCAACTGGGGTTAGAATTAAATTGTAGAAAGTCTCAGGTTATGGTCGTCACAAGGAAGAAAGAAGTGCCACAATGTAATATACAAGTAAATGGAAATATTCTTCAACAAGTGAATCGGTACATTTATCTTGGAACAGTCATAACATCTGATGGGAGATGCCTTGAAGAGATTAGAAGAAGAATTGCCATGGCGAAAGTAGCCTTTAGCAAGATGGAAAAAAAATTATGACCAATAAAAAGATGTCAATTGAAACGAGAAAAAGAGTGTTGAGGGGATACATAGAGCCTGTACTTGTGTATGGATGTGAAAGTTGGACAATGAGCAGTCAAGCTGAAAAACATATGATGGCTGCAGAAATGTGGTTTCTGAGGAAAATGCAAAGAATACCATGGACAAACAGAAAAACCAATGACCAAGTACTACAGGAGACAAATGAACGTCGTAAACTGATTAGAGAAATTAGACGTAGACAGTCAAAATTTTTTGGACATGTTATGAGAAGAAATGGATTGGAGAACTTGGTGACAACTGGCAAGATCGAAGGGAACAAACCAAGAGGAGTCCGAGAGGAAAATACCTGGATGGCTTGGCCACATGGCATGGACGAGACAGGAACACTGAGCTGATCCACGACACTGGTGATCGAGTGAAATGGCGAGTCATGACCGCCCACGCTTTCCGGCATGTCACATGATTGATTGATTGAAACGTAGAATTGTCATTATTTTATTGATCGTTTTGAGATGCAGTAGACTCGACCGTTAAAGCTAATAAATTATGCTTCATCATTGCCGGCTTTCAAGTTTGTCATTGCCGTTGAGTTTGCCTGCTTCGAAATTTGTTGGAATTGTGTCAAAGTTCCCTGGACTGATTGCTTGATACTGATTTGTATTTAAATTCTATTACAAGACACGTTCTAGCAGCCGTTAGGCTACTCTTTTTCCATTTCCAACTGCCAAAGGATTTTTTTATGTGCGCAACAATACACACGGACGTCCGATCTCACTACCCGGAGACCAGGTTAAATTTTATTACTAGAAGTCCACAGCCGGTCTCTCTGGCTGTGTGGCTACAACGCTTTCTCTCTGTAATCCCGTTTATCACGCAGTCTCGTAGCGGAGCGAGAGCTGAGGCGGTTCGACCCCCGCTCGTGACTTGCGGGATACTGAGCCGGCCGCTCAGAAAGCAATGGCAAACTACTGAGCGTAATCTTGCCAAGAGATCAACATACAGCTGAAAGATGCTGGTGTTGACAGCTAAGTCCTGTAAAGGATATGCTTAAAAAAAAAAAAAAAAGTCCACATTGATTATGTTTGTCGGTGTAGATTTTTAAGTAAGGATGTTCTTTTCTCCAAGGCTAGACGCACCAGTAGGTCCCTCGTCCCTGTATGTCATTCGGATGACCGCCTCTGCTGCTGACCGCTGTCTAGATGAAGTGCAGATACTACACACTGATGATGGGCACTTCTTCTTCTTCTTCTTCAGCGTTCCGAGCCATTGAGGTTCTTTGCTGCAAATACAATCCGTCCCCATTCGTCTCTCTGGTGGACGTTCTCTTGCCAGTCGTTGATTCCAAGTGCTTGTAGGTCTGTACATGTATTATCTCTCCACCGTCTTCTTGGTCTACCTCGGGTGTGAACCGTATACTGTAAACCGACTTCTACCGGAAACCATTTTTTCCGCGCTTGCGCAGAAGGGTTTTGCCGTGTCAACGAGTCATTGTCGATTATAGGTGGTTCTGGTGTTTCTGATTGGATACCTTCAAATAACACATAACAACCACGGGCGCCATCTTGGCTTCATGACCAAAGGTCAGTCTGCCATTTTGAACTCTCAGAATGTGGGTAAGTTTCCCTTTAGTCTTTGAAAAATTGAATTTCTTGTGATATAAGTTAGTAATTGTCTATTTTAAGCTTGATGTATTAATAGTACAATGTTTTCATATGGATTTTCGGATTCTGCATGCAATTTTACATATATTTGGTGAGATTCATCGCTCAAAACGCTTACAAAGTGGTTCAAAACACTGTTTTTTGCCAACAGGTTTTTGCCATTGAAAATCAATGGGCTGAATGGCGGCACTGCTGCACACACATATATCGGTTATTTTAAGCTTGATGTATTAATAGTATAATGTTTTCATATGGATTTTCGGATTCTGCATGCAATTTTACATTTATTTGGTGAGTTTCATCACTCAAGATGCTTACGAAGTGGTTCAAAACATTATTTTTTTGCCAACATTTTTTTGCCATTGAAAATCAATGGGCTGAATGGCGGCACTGCTGTAACAGAGGAAGGGGTTTTGGTAGTATTTAGGTGGGAAACGACTACAGCACGATTGCGCATCGGGGTCGAACGGGAGGAGAGATGCTCAAGTCGTGACGTGGTTTGTTGTCAAAGGGGCAGTTACCATCAAGCTAGAGAACCAGAAGGTCGCCAACTTAGATCCGGCTGTCATCTATTGTATTAAACACTTTTAACAAGAAGCAAATGAGTTCCGTCAATTATATAAGTTCACCTTGTTACAGAAGGTGAAATTGGTGCCCACGACACAGGATTCGAGCCTGGTGTAACGCGAAGTCATGCCGTATACTATATAACATCGCGGAGGCCAACAACTAAGAAGATGATCCTTGCTCCGTTTGTCTCAGTCGCCAGAAATAATTTCGGCACGCTTGTGAACAACCATTGAACGTAACAAGGCGCAGTGGGAAAAATGGCCAATAACGTATCAGCGAAAAATACAGCGACCAAAAGCCCGCCCAGGGGTGGTTGTCTGTAAGTCTTTTTCAAGACTGGCTGTCAAAATTTTGCTGGCGTCAGGAGAAAAGTGAAACTGGCCATAACGAATTGCGACACCTGAGATCGTTATCAAACCGGCGAGCGTCAACTGTGGACACCATCCTGGCGACTCCTCTTATCCGTTCATCTAACGGACGTGTCAGGAGCAGAAGTTTTCCTGAAGGTCAAGCCGTTTAACCGATATCTCGAGCGAGCAGGAGTGTGCTGAAAGTCGGCCCAGTTTAATCGTGTCTTGACCGAGCAAAAGTTTGGCTAAAGGGCAAACCCAGTCGGATCGTTGTTGCAAGTGAGCAAGAACTTTTCAATAAGACAATCAAGTCAGCCTCAATGTTAATAGGTTTTGTTCTGAGCGCTAACAACTGAAAAAAAAAAGAAGAACGTTGGTAAAAGACAATCGAGACAGCAAATAAATACCTCATTACTTCATGGATTGCCCAATGTTTCGTTTGACGCAGTCAGACTATCTATAGGCCGCTAGCTTAACCTTTTGGGCTCTGCTACCTCTGAGTCCTTCTCAAAACGTCGACGAAGTACCCCACCCGGGGCGAAATCAGAAGCCAGAAGACTGGTCGGGACCCAATCAGGGGTTGAAGTTTATCCAGGCATCCCAAGAGAAGTAACTAACTGAAGAGACGAAGTTACCTGGGGGAAGAGACAGACTACCTGAACTCCGCTACCTGAACTCCGCGACTGATTGAATTTCAGCTGACGCAGAATCCTAGTGTTTGAGTTTAACCTGAAGACGAGTCTAGAGGAATACGTCTTGCTTGGATCAGGAACCGAGAGTAGGGTAATCTGTGAGCCTATTATCTAGTCGAACTGTTCTTGTGTATATGTAAACTGAATTTCTTTAATTAGCTGATTACAAATGAGGTTGTGATTGTTTGTTCTATATAATAATATTTCAGCATGGCGGAACAAGACTCTTTGGTACAAGTATTGACGGGGGTAGGAACAGCGGTAGGTAGACTTGATACGATTATTAAACAACAGGGAATGGCAACCGAAATTGTTAAGTTTAGTGGACAGGCCAGAGAGTTTAAGAAATGGATCACTTCCATAGAAAAATATGCGTATTTGGTATCTGCATCAGATGAAGAGAAAATGAGACTTGCATATCAGGCAGCCACAGAACCAGTTTCACAGCATATTAGAAGAAAGTTAGAGGCTAGAGTAGATGAAACATGGGAGCAGTTCAAAACCGACCTGGCACACAAGTACGCAGAAATAACGGATCCACAACATGCCTTTTCGGTATTGAGACAGTCTAAACAAAATAGTGGAGAGACGGTACAGTTGTTCAGCGATAGGTTGATTAACCTGGCTGAAGAGGCATTCTTGGGACAGAATGTACAAGGAGAAGAGGTAGAGAGGATGTTAGTCGGCATTTTTGTGGATGGCATAAAATCCGATGGTTTGAAATTTAAGTTGATGAGGGAAAACCCTGAGAGGTTGTCACAGGCTGTAGATATTGCAGTACAAGAAGAAAATTTGAGACGTAGGTTTAGATTGAGAACAGGGCGAGAAATAGGAACTAGTCGAGAAGATAGAGTTGAGGAGCCCATGGAAATAGGACAAACAAGGTTCGGATGGAATAGGAGGGGAGGTGTACAGATGGTACAAGGCAGAAATAGAAATGAGTATGAGGAAAGAAGACAAATGAGGTATCCTACAGGTGAGACGGTAGGTAACACAAATAACACAAATATAGTCTGTTATTCTTGCGGTCAGCGGGGACACATGGCTCGTTTTTGTGGAAATAGGCGTGTCCAATCGAATACACAGAGTAGAAATGGCAATAGGTTAAATAGGAATGTAGAAGATAGACACAGAAATTTTACAGGTACAAGAACAACGCAGGAAAACCGGCGCCCTACCTATTAAATGGGACCTGGAGTAGGAAGGGAAATAATAAGGTTCCAAGGTTTAAAGAATACGTTAATAACAGGTATACTAGGACGAACAGAGAATATTTTCAACTAGATGAAGTCAAGCAGTTTATAGAAAATAAAACAGATTATAGTTCTTGTATAATAGAAGTAGGAAAGTATAGAATTCGTACATTAATTGATTCGGGAGCTCAGGTTAGTGTAGTAAAAGAAAGTTTTCTATACAGAATAGTGAGAAATTGTAGGATATGTAGGAGTCATAATAATCTTCACTCCGTTACGGGACAGAATTTACAAGTAATTTTGCAAACGATGATAAATTTCAAGCTAGGAGGGGTCAACGTAAGACATCTTTTTCATGTAGTGAAAGATTTAAATAGAAACATGCTGTTAGGAAGAGATTTTTTGATAAAAAATGGAGTAAGACTTTTCTTTGATTTACACAAATTAAAATTTAAGGACGTCTATGTAGATATGGAGGAAGACATGCATATATCAGCACTAGTGAGAGTTAAAATGTCCACGACGTTAAAGCCACAGTCGATTAATTTGATACAAACAAAGCTAAAGAGAAACCCATATTATGTAGCAGGAGACACAGTCAGAGTCACTGAGTTACAAGAAGAAGTAATTGATGAACCTGGTTTGGAAGTTCCGGATGGAATAATAGCGTTAGATAAACACTTAACCTTTCCAGTTATGGTGATTAACAACACAGGTAGAGAAATTAAATTATACAGAGGGTGTGTAGTAGCAAAACTAGAACGTAACGTTAGTGAAATATTGGCAACAGATAGAGTAGAAATACCGGGAACAAATTGTTCACAATCTTCTAGTGAAAGAGTTAATAACAGACGCGGACGCGGAAGTAGAGGAAACACACAAATGGATGAATTGATCCATCCATTCAAAAGAAATACAGCACAAATGCATGCACTAGATAAAAAGACAAGAGAACAGGAATTGTTGGCACAGTTAAAGACTTCACCAGAAAATAAAGAAGTGTTGGAACAGTTTATAAAGGAGAATCAGGATGTGTTTGCAATTAGTGATTTAGAGTTGGGTAAGACAAAAACAGTAACAATGGAGATAGATACGGGAGACCATACGCCGATTAGCTTAAAACCATATAGAACTCCCTTAAGAAATAGAGAAATTGTAGAAAAGGCAATAGAAGAAATGTTGAAAGCAGGAATAATCACAAGATCAAAATCAGAGTGGTCATCTCCGGTGGTAATTGTGGCCAAACCTGATGGTTCGAGTCGATTCTGTTGCGACTATCGGGCGTTGAACAAAATTACTAAAAATGTAGCATATCCACTGCCAGTGATCGATGATATTTTGGGGCTGCTTAATGGCGCTACATTTTTCACGACGTTGGACGCAAGATCAGGATTTTGGTGTATCCCGATGTCAGCAGACGCGCAAAAGAAAAGTGCTTTCTGTACTCATATGGGTTCTTATGAATTTTTACGTATGCCTTTTGGAGTCAAAACTGCGCCATCTCACTACATGCTCTTAATAAATGAAGTATTAGAAGGTATGCAAAGGTTTGCACTAGCCTATATAGACGATATTCTGATTTTTACGACAGGAGATGTAGGTGATCATTTAAAACATATTAGATTGGTATTCGATAGATTAAGGGTACATGACGTTAAATTGAAACTTAGTAAGTGCCAGTTTTTAAAGACAGAAACAAAATATTTGGGTTATATTATAAATAGAGACGGAATAAAACCAGACCAAGAAAAGATAAAGGTTATTAAAGAGTTACCTCCTCCAACTAATGTTAAGGAAGTGCGTGCGTTTATAGGAACCTGTGCGTATTATAGGCGGTTTGTCCCGGCGTTTTCAAAGATAGCAGAACCTATTACAAATTTAACAGGCAAATACGCTAGATTTAAGTGGGATGATGAGTGTCAAAAAGCGTTCGAGTATTTAAAAAACAGCTTAACACTGGTAGCATTATTGACGCATCCAGATTTAAACAAACAGTTAATACTGTACACAAATGCTTCGGACAATGCAATAGGAGCATGTTTGGTTCAACCATATGAAGGAAAGGAGTCTGGAATACCAGGGGTTAAAAATGAAAGGCCAATTTACTTCTTATCTCATAAACTTAGCAAATCTCAACGCAAATGAACGACTATTGAAAAAGAAGCGTATGCCATTCATTATGCCCTTCAGAAACTAAATTACTACTTACATAACGCAAATTTTGTTATTAGAACTGATCATATGCCTTTAAAGTCTTTTTTAGAAGCTCCAGTGCAGAACAGGAAAATACAGACGTGGGCATTGAATCTACAGGGATACAATACGAAAATTGAATACATTTCAGGTAGGATTAACACATGCGCTGATTTATTATCTAGGATTCCCTACCCACAGTCGTCAGGTGACACAGAAGATGAAGGAGAACCAGAGATTGACGATCGAAACTGGCAAGTAAATATTTTAGATTCTGCCATAATAAATGGAGAAGACTTTGAGAGTTTACCATCGGATCAGGAGGCTGAACATAGAGTGGAAGAAGACCCACATTTAGCACAGTTTAGTATGAAAGAAGAACAGGAATTAGATCCAAAAGTCTTACAAATAAAACAGAAATTAAGTGAAACGGAGGAGAACAAATATAAGAAGAATTTTTTGGTTTTACAAGAGGATGGACAGTTATACTATATGTGTGAAAGGAACGAACAGCTAAGGAAATATATTCCAAAACATTTAGAAAATGAAGTTTTAAAAGCATATCACAATGAAAATGGACATCTCGGTCGGGATAAATGCAGGTTAAGGAATATGAAAACAATTAAGTGTCCTTTGCTGTCATCTATTGTATTAAACACTTTTAACAAGAAGCAAATGAGTTCCGTCAATTATATAAGTTCACCTTGTTACACTGCTGCACACACATATATCGGTTATTTTAAGCTTGATGTATTAATAGTATAATGTTTTCATATGGATTTTCGGATTCTGCATGCAATTTTACATTTATTTGGTGAGTTTCATCACTCAAGATGCT
Source organism: Cepaea hortensis (assembly GCA_963921405.1). Lineage (NCBI taxonomy): Eukaryota > Metazoa > Mollusca > Gastropoda > Stylommatophora > Helicidae > Cepaea > Cepaea hortensis. The sequence goes on from CAWUFQ010000411.1 coordinate 108,742, forward strand.
TACGAAGTGGTTCAAAACATTATATTTTTGCCAACATTTTTTTGCCATTGAAAATCAATGGGCTGAATGGCGGCACTGCTGCACACACATATATCGGTTATTTTAAGCTTGATGTATTAATAGTATAATGTTTTCATATGGATTTTCGGATTCTGCATGCAATTTTACATTTATTTGGTGAGTTTCATCACTCAAGATGCTTACGAGGTGGTTCAAAACATTATATTTTTGCCAACATTTTTTTGCCATTGAAAATCAATGGGCTGAATGGCGGCACTGCTGCACACACATATATCGGTTATTTTAAGCTTGATGTATTAATAGTATAATGTTTTCATATGGATTTTCGGATTCTGCATGCAATTTTACATATATTTGGTGAGATTCATTGCTCAAAACGCTTACAAAGTGGTTCAAAACATTATTTTTTGCCAACAGGTTTTTGCCATTGAAAATCAATGGGCGGCACTGCGTTGTCTACCTCTTGCTCGCATGCCCTCAACCTTGCCCTCCAGTATGGTTTTTTTAAGAGTATCATGTCTTTTAACAATAACATGGCCGAAATATTTCACTTGCCTCCTCTTTATTTCTATGTAGCATCTCAACACTCTTTTTCTCGTTTCAATTGACATCTTTTTATTGGTCAGTATGTACTTCATCTTGCTAAAGGCTACTTTTGCCATGGCGATTCTTGTTCTAATCTCTTCAAGGCATCTCCCATCAGATATTACTGTTCCGAGATAATTGTACCTATTCACTTGTTGAAGAATATTCCCAATTACTTTTACGTACATTTATTTTATATTCAGAATTGTAATAAAGAAGGACTGCTGATGATCTCAGATCCCATCTGTCTGTGTTCCAAGAAGGATACCCTATTCTGAAAGGGTACATTGCTCGGATGCCTTAATGCAGAGAGCTCCAATTGCAACGCTTGGCTTCAAGAGTATAAGAGGTGCAGCAAGAAACTGTGAGTACAACTGTGGTCGATCATGCTGTCTTTCTGTATTTCTTTCTGCAAATCTTTTTCATATCGTGGCCAGTCTTCTTCTTCTTCTCGCGGCCATTTTTATATGCTAATTAGATAACGTTGCGTACTATCTAAACAGGAATTAACCCATTATGTGCGTGGCATCATTCCGCATAATACAATATATTACGTGCCAGGGTTTAAACATAATATAAAGAATGCACTTGGTAATTAATTAATATAATAACTAATTGGCGGCCATTTGTATATGCTAATTAGATAACGTTGCATACTATCTAAACAGGAATTAACCCATTATGTGCGTAGCATCATTCCGCATAATACAATATATTACGTGCCAGGGTTTAAACATAATATAAAGAATGCACTTGGTAATTAATTAATATAATAACTAATTGGCGGCCATTTTTATATGCTAATTAGATAACGTTGCATACTATCTAAACAGGAATTAACCCATTATGTGCGTAGCATCATTCCGCATAATACAATATATTACGTGCCAGGGTTTAAACATAATATAAAGAATGCACTTGGTAATTAATTAATATAATAACTAATTGGCGGCCATTTGTATATGCTAATTAGATAACGTTGCATACTATCTAAACAGGAATTAACCCATTATGTGCGTAGCATCATTCCGCATAATATAATATATTACGTGCCAGGGTTTAAACATAATATAAAGAATGCACTTGGTAATTAATTAATATAATAACTAATTGGCTGCCATTTTTATATGCTAATTAGATAACGTTGCATACTATCTAAACAGAAATTAACCCATTATGTGCGTAGCATCATTCCGCATATTACAATATATTACGTCATCATCATCATCATCATCATCTTCCACTTCTGCCGTCAAGCGTCGTGGGGAGGAATAATTTGCGTTCCAGTGCCCGGTGGACGGCACTGGATAGTGTCATTCCGTGAGGTTGTACAATGTCTCTGATGTCGTCAATCCATTTTCTTCTTGGACGTCCTCGTGGTCTCGTCGCAGATGATCTTTGATGTAAGGCCAGTGATGGTAGTTGTTGATGTTGCATTCTAATGACATGGCCAAACCACTTGATCTTCTGTCTGTCAATAAATGTGGCACAAGGTGTTGATCCCACAGTCTGTCTGATAGTAGCATTTCTTACTCGGTCTCGGATTGTTAAGTTGGCAGCTCTCCTCAGGCATCTCATTTCGCAGGTGTTGATTTTGCGAAGGTGTAATTTGGATAAAGTCCAGGTTTGAGATTGGTAGCATAGGGTTGGTGTGAATATGCTGTTTATTATCTGTCGTTTTGCGGACATGGGTATGTTTGGATGTTTCAGTAAGGGTGATAGCTGATATGTAAGTGCACTAGCTTTTTGACATCTGATGTCAATTTCTCTGTCCAATCTGCCATCTTCTGTGATCATACTTCCAAGGTATTTGAATTCTTTAACTTGTTTCAGAGGTGTGTTATTTATCTGTATATTTAGTGGGCCTGGCGATCTGCTAACTTGCATTACTTCGGTTTTGGCTGTGTTTATACTCATATTGTATCTGCTGCAGGCTGAACTCAGATTAGTAATATGATTTTGTAGTCTGCCCTCATCGCTGTAAAACAGGCACTGATCATCTGCAAATAGAAGTTCATTTATTCCCTGTGGGTCAGTTGTTTCATCTGGAGTAAAGAGTTCTAAATTTTCTGAATCTGGTCTGTCGAGACTTGCTTCTTTGGAAATTCTGTCCATGTAGATATTGAATAGCAGGGGAGAGAGCACACATCCCTGCCTCACTCCTGTATTGACTGTGAACATATCTGATATACCTTCCTGTGTTCTTACTGCACTTTGGCTCGAGTGGTACATGGCTATGATATTTTCTAGCAGTTGCCCTTCTATCCCATAGACTTCAAGGATGGTCCATAATTTGTATCTGTCTACTCTATCAAAAGCCTTTTCCTGATCTACAAACACAATATTCTGCTGGTCACTATATTCAATAGTTTTTTCACAAATTTGTCTAAGTGTAAATAATGCATCAGTGCAACTTTTACCTTTCCGAAAACCGAATTGTGCTTTGCTTAACTGTTGTTCAACTATTGGTCTAGCTCTCTTATTACGTGCCAGGGTTTAAACATAATATAAAGAATGCACTTGGTAATTAATTAATATAATAACTAATTGGCGGCCATTTTTATATGCTAATTAGATAACGTTGCATACTATCTAAACAGGAATTAACCCATTATGTGCGTAGCATCATTCCGCATAATACAATATATTACGTGCCAGGGTTTAAACATAATATAAAGAATGCACTTGGTAATTAATTAATATAATAACTAATTGGCAGCCATTTTTATATGCTAATTAGATAATGTTACATCATATGTAAAAATAGATGACATGAGCGGTTAGGCTTCGCTACACCGATCGCAATGATGTATGGTTGCTAGGATGTTCGTGTATGGTTGCTAGGATGTTCGTTTAAAAATAAACAAACTACTCTAGTTTTGATAACTTCTGCTATGACCTTGGTTCGGACACGAAAAAAAGATGTGCAGAAGAGATCTTTTGTGTCAATTTCTGCGTTAATGATCTCGACACTCAAAGTTGCATATCTTCGCTTCTAATTGACATACATGCATCATCTTGGTACCATTAGATTCGGTTTCTCAAGGCCTATCTTTTGGTGGTGGTCCCATTAGAAAATACTCAAATTTAAAAATCTGATGGTTCATGTATTATCTTCCATTCTTTCTATATGCCCCAGCCATTGTAGTCTATTAGCCTTCATGATACCAGTGATTAGCGGGGACTTAAACAGATCATAAATGTCTTTGTTACTTCTTCTTTTCTACTCTCCACTTTGTGTGTCCCTAATGGGTCCAAAGATGCGTCTTACAATTTTGTTCTCAAAGGTTTGTAACAAGGCTTCGTCTCCTTTCGTTGTACTCCAGGTTTCAGAGCCATACAGCACAACTGGTCTGATCAGTGTTTTGTATATTGTGATTTTGGTGTTACGAGATAGCGCCTTTGATTTTAGTAGATGTTGTAGTGCATAGTATATCTTATTTCCAGAGTTGATTCTAGTTTGTATTTCTTCCCTTATGATGTTGGAGAAGTTAAAGATTGTACCCAGGTATTTGTATGTTTCCGTTCTTTTAATGGTCATATTATCTATTTGTATGTGGCCAGAGTTTCTAGCCATTCCGTCTCTTGAAATTACCATATATTCTGTCTTATCTTGGTTGATAACCAGCCCCATCTGTTGGGCTTTTCCCTTTAAGTGAGTCAATATTTCCAATGTCTTTTGTTCACTTTGCCCTATAATATCTATATCATCTGCATAACCAAGCAGCTTGGATGTTCCTCCAATATCACATTCCTCCTTTACCTTCCTTACAACTTTCTCTAGAGCCAGATTGAAGAGTAGCGGCGATAGTGCATCACCCTGTTTCAAGCCAGATGTTATTTGGAAGGGGTCTGATTTCCTGCCTTTCTATGTTACTATATTATAAGTATCTTCCATGCATAGTCTGGTCATGTTGATTAACTTCCTTGGTATTCCAAATTCCTGCATAGCATTCCATAGACTATTCCTATGGACACTATCATAAGCCTTTTTAAAATCCACAAAAATGTTATGGAGATCTCTTTTATATTCCCAATGTTTCTCGGCTATTTGTCGTAAGATAAATATCTGATCTATTGTTGATCTGTTTTGTCTAAAACCCGCCTGGTAGTCACCTAATATGTCTTCTGAATATGGTTTTAGTCTATTTAGTAATACTGCGGATAGTATCTTATAGCTTGTGGACAGTAGTGATATTCCTCTATAATTTCCACATTGGAACTTGTCTCCTTTCTTAAAGATAGGTATCAATAATGACTCTTTCCAGTCATGGGGTAATTCTTCTGTCCTCCAGATTTTTATTATTAGTTCGTATAGCTTTAGATGTAATGCATGGCCACCTGCCTTTATAAATTCAGCAGCAATTCCATCAGTCCCAGTTGCCTTATTGTTTTTAAGTCGTGTGATTACATATAGGATTTCTTCAAATGTAGGTTCTTCAATTTGTGGTTCGCATGTTAGAACCTCTTCCTGTGGGAAAATGTGACTTGGAGCTTCACAATTTAGTAATTCAATAAAATATTCTTTCCAAGTGTTGCACATTTCCTCATTGGTATTTATCATATTCCCATTTTTGTCTTTTAAGCCATATGTGTTTTGTTGGTGCCCTCGTTTCATTGACTTCAGTTCTTTAAAAGATTTTCTGGATTCATTTTTCTGGTGATTAGTTTCCATATCTTTGATTATATTACTCATATATTCTCGCTTCTGCTGTCTGACTATTTTTGTAGCCTCTTTACATTCATTTCTATAATGCTCTTCCTTTTGGATGTTATTGATGTCATTTAACCATACATGTCTGACATTCTTCTTCCTAATGACTGCTTCTTCACATTTTTGATTGAACCACCTGTTCTTTCTATGCGTGGTTAACACACCGAGACATTCTTGGCACAAGGACGAGAATTAAAATATCCGAAGATTACTTGGCCTTTCAAGGGCCTGCCAAATATATAAAGTTGGACTACTGATACGCCTTCACTATAGCCTGCTAAAGTTAACCATATAGTATTCTTGAAAAGACAGGATAACAGATTAAGAAAATGTATTGTGCAAAAATGTAACTATATATTATAATAAATTATGGTAATATACTGTTTATTTTTCTTTAACAGATATAACTTGAAATATTGGGGAATATTATTAAGGGTTGATTTATAAATTAAATAAACGAAAATTTAACAAAGGATTTGCCATAAATGTAAATGTTAGAAATATTTTTTCATTAGGTAATGTCCCTTAATATGTTAAGTTGTTATGTCCCATACTTTATTAAATTTTGCTTGTTTCTTTTGTTTACGTCCTTTCTTCAGAAGTTGTTTGAACATAATTGTGTATACATTTGGTGATCACTCAACAATTATGCTAGCCGATTGTTATGATATCCTGCACATGCTCTAAATAAATAATAACATAAACAAGCGAAGTTCCAATTTATAATGTCTTATCATGTGCATAGTATTTGGTTTAGATTATAATAATTAGCGTTAGTAGAGGCAGTCATTTATCATTCGCATGATAGCAAACATACTGACCAATAAAGAGATGTCGACTGCAACTAAAAAAATATTGTTGAACTGCTACATAGATCGTTTACAATTATATGGACGTGAATCGTGTACAGTAAGCAGAAAAGCTGGCAAACGTATGATTGCAGTGTAGATGTAATTTCTGAAGAAAATGCAAAGAATATCAAGGACAGACTGGGGAAAAAACAATGAAAAGTCCTGCAAGGAAAACAATGCAAATTATAAACTCATTAGAGAAATTAAACGTAGAGGGTCAAGATTATTTGGTCACGGTTTTAATAGAAAAAAAGACCTGCAAGATTGCGGTGGAAAGAACAACAGGAAGGCAGAAAGATACATATCTTGATGGTTTGACAACGTGACATACTCGTGACCAGAACACAAAGCTGATCCACGACACTTGTAATGGTGTGAGATGGCGAAACATGGCCGAACATGATTATCTACATGACATGATCATGAAAAACAAATCTATAGAAATGAAAAGTGGTAAGGTTTAGCTTTATAGAGTTGCCACTGATAACGTCATAGGAGTCGTCGCTGGAGATACGTAGTTCATGCTTTGCGCGACGCTTGCGGCAGGCCGCTCTATGGAAAGACACCGAGATATATGGGATAAAACATGTAGCAATGAAGTCGACCCTCTCGCCTTTAAACCATGCCTTCCTTTTTATCCCTCACTCTCTATCGGGTTTCGGACCTTGTGTGTAACCGACCGCCGAATACAGAATCACCTGTACCGCCATGAGGAACAGTATGAGCTTAGTCGTACACTCAACGGTTACCTTGTCTAGTCGTGGCAGCTGAGAGTTCGAGACGTATTGCATTAGAGTTGGCGAGACAAGGCTGTGCATCAGCCCCAGGTCTGTACAATGTTTATTTTAATAACCAGGGCAAGGCACGCAGAGCGCTCTGGTCATCCACTGCACCTGTATTCGTCTCCAGTCGTCTTGACTTGTCTTGCCACTGGATTCTGATAGACTCAGGCGAGACTGTATTGTCGACGAATTGAGCAACTCTTCCTCACTTTAATCCGATTCAACGTGCAAGCCATTCTTCATCCAACCACAATGGTAATTTAGTGATCAAATTTCAACAGGCAGAAAGAAGACTGGATTCAGATTAAAAATGTTGCATGTGCTTTGCATTTTGTCGCGAACCACCCCAAATCACAGGTAAATTTTCAAGGGAATTTTACGTTCAGTACTTTGCCATTGCTGCTCCGTGGCGAAGTCTTTACGGACGCATTTCGTATTCCCGTAATGCGCGTTAAAAACACAGCTACGGGAGATTTGGAAGCAGACTGTCTTGCGTTGATTTCCCATATAAAGGTATGAATGCCAGAAAGCAATGGCAAACGAATAAACGTAAATTTACCAAGACATCAAGAACAGCCAAACAATTCTGGGATTGACTGCAACGTCCGGTAAAGAATATACAACTAACTGTTTGTCCTGCACCCATCTTCTCTTTGGCCTTCCTCTTCCTCTCTTCCCAGGCATATACCCCTCCATTATTGTTCTCTCCAAACTTTCGTGGCGTTTCAAGTGACCAAATTATTTTACAGCACCTTACGCTTGTGAAAATAAAATATATCACAGTGGGTTCGACTTCGGATACGTCTTATGGTTCAACCGATTCTGTGGCGAAGGGGAACGAAAGCAATTCGTATCCTCGCAAACCGCGTCCAAAACACAGCTGTGGGCGATTTAGAAGCAGGCCGCCTTGTGTTGGTTTTCATGCAATGGTATGAGTGCTTGTCGTTCAGAAAGCAATGGCAAACTTCTGAACGTTAGCTTGCCAAGAAAACACAAACAGCCAAAACATGCTGGGATTGACCGGGACGTCATGCAAAGGAAATGTGGATAACCTGTTTTTATGCCTCTAATTCTCTTCTCCGTCTTCTTTTCGATCTCCCTCTAAGTTTTTGTCCTCGTGTGGTATTCACACAACCATCTATCGACTCTATGTTTGATAAACTCAATAGCCGATATTCTTCTTAGCCGGTTTATCAACTCATCCAGCATTGTCTTCCTCTGTCCAGCTTTGTCTCTAATATCTTTAGTCTCCAATGTTGTCACATGATTCTCAGTGAAAGGTTAGGGCTTTTGTTTAGGATCGTATCTGAACACGCAAATTACTGAACGTAAACTTGCCAAGACTTCAACAACAGCAGTAACATGCTGGTGTTGACAGCGATGTCCTGTCAATAGGATATTCATTCATTCATTCATTCATTCATTCATTCATTCATTCATTCATTCATTCATTCATTCATTCAGTAACTTGTCTTTTGCAGAACCTCGTTCCCATAACAACCTTCTGGAAAACCTCTCGATAATAAGCACGATGCCCCGCGTCCGATACACCCATCTGGAAATCATCCGACACATCCTGCACCCATCTTCTCTTTGGCCTTCCTCTTCCTCTCTTCCCCGGCATATACCACTCCATTATTGTTCTCTTCAAACTTTCGTGATACCTCAAGTGACCAAAGTATTTCAATTTTGTTTGTTTGTTTTGTTTTATCGTCTTTAATAGCCAACCTTCTTCAATATTCAGCTCTTGAAGTATGGGTGCATTTGTTCTTTTCTTTAAATAGGATATTCAAACACAAATACCTGAACACATCCTTACCAGGCAACTAGGTAAGGGAAATTTCATCATCATGTAGCATGTATCCTGCAGAACGCCGCTCTCATCACTGCTCGTCTCAGAGATTCACCATCTGTTGCCAGTTCCCCTTCCTCATTTATGTCCATGCCCAAGGCGTTCCCAATGTCCCGTGTTTAATGTCGTTTCGGTCAACCCCTGGCACTTCTGTCAAGGACTAAGCCTTCTAACCCGGTTCTGACCAAACCACGTGACACTTAACATGGCCACAATATTTCAGCTTCCGAGACATCACGCTATTAGTGAGACAGTTTTATTCCGTGGTTAAGTTATGTAGAAATAGATGAATAAATAAATATACAATTAAAACAATGTTTTCTCGTAGTGAATTTGAATAACTAAGACACAAACCATGTATAATACGATTTATTGCCTGGCACATTTCGCTGCATCTCGTCAGGTATTTACTGCAGATGCCACACAACGTAGAGTAAAATAATTAGATTCATCGTTCAAGCTGAAATATATACACGTTCACACAGTAATATCAGTTTTTTTTACTATGGTAATTTTAAATTGAGTATCGTGTCTATCTGTTTGCACAAAATTGGATTGTGCAGATGGATCATTATCGCTTCTGCAAACTTTAACAAACGACCATTTTGTGTATGAAACAACACTCGAAAAGCGCTGTCTCTATCAATGGCACGCCCTGTTTGCAAGACATGACGTGCAATGGGCGACGAAGGAAGTTTATAATTGTAGCGTGTCACACTTCCCATGATCCCATCGCTTGATCATCCGCCACATCGTGCACCCATCTTCTCTTTGGCCTTCTTCTTCCTCTTCCTCTATTCATAGGCATGTATCCCTCTATTATTGTTCTCTCCAAACTTTCGCGACGTTTCAATTGACCAAAATATTTCATTTTGTTTTTGTTTTGTTTGATTGTTTTAATAGCCAACCTTCTTCAATATTCAGCTCTTGAAGTATGGATCCATTTATTCTTTTGTTTAAACAGGACAAGCACAGGAAAATACCTGGACACATGTTTACCTGGCAACTAGGTCAGGGAAATTATCATCATCATGCAGCATGCATCCTACAGAACGTCGCTCTCATCACAGCCCGTCTTTTGCCAGTTCCCCTTCCTCATTTATGTCCATGCCCAAGGCTCCCCCAATGTCCTGTGTTCAATGTCGTGTTGGCCACCTCAGGCCTCTTCTCTCAGGACCTATGCCTTCTAACCTGGTCCTTACCAAACCACGTGACACTTAACATGGCCAACATATGTCAGCATCCGAGACATCACGATATTAGTGAGACAGGTTTATTCCGTGGTTAAGTTATGTAGAAATAAAGGAATTTATAAACATACAATTCTCTGTTTTGTTTTTTTGTTTTTTTTTAAACAAGTAACAATATACTCGGGAAAATGCTGTTTTGTTCTTGTGTTATTTGTTTTTAAATTAGATTTACTAAATCAGTTTCTGTTATTTCTTCTTCTTCCGTTTTTCTCTCTCAGAACCTGGTCACGATCAGAGTTCTGGATTTATTTTTGGTACATTCCTCATAATCCCTGTATCATCATAAGCATGTGCCATATGTAGATAAACGATATGGTTGGCCTTCCAACACGATCACCGGAGTCTGGGATCAGGGTTTTGTTACTTTTGCCTCTCAGAGTCAGGGCGCAATCATTGGATCGAGTTCTGGTTTGTATGTAATATATATTATGGTTTGAACTTCCATCCAGTATCCCAAAGTCTGGCAAAGGTGATCATTTCTGTGCACAGCCTTGTGTCTCGTGTGCTGCCACTCCTTTCTGATGTTGATATTTCTCCACGCCATAATGCCAAACTGCACAGATTAGTTTCTCTTTAGACGGGCCTGCGTGCCCACTTCTTAACCCTTTGAAAATAAAGTTTGTTCGTTAGTTCGTTCATCCTGCTTTTCCTCTACTCCAACTTTACCGTTGTGAGGACATACTACATTGTTCCCTTTCTCTGACACGTCAACAAACTTATTGTGGGATAACCGCCATCAGAGATTAAAGCCATTCCAAGCTGGAGATCAGGATGTGAGCGCATGACAGGAGACGGACACACGGGAAGACCCTCCCCCGGGAAGCGTGAGGAACCTAATAGATGCGAGGTACTCGTCGAGGGGGTATTGTAGGGAGGTGGGGGATGTGGCTGCTTCTAACGACTGCAGACCTGCTGTGTGCTCACTCAGCAGTGTTTTCTAGCAGTTGACATTGCTTACGATTGTCCGTGTATAAAATCTTTTCTTTCTTTACATAAGGGTGCTCTGTTCTCCAGAGATAGACGCCCCATGATGTTTCTCGTCCTTGTCTGTAATTCGGATGACCGCCTCTGCTGCTGACTCTGGGCAGATGAAGTGCAGATACTACAATCAATTTGATATTAGCCAAAATGCCGAGAAATTAAAAAATGCGTAAGAATATTTGGCCTTTCAAAGGCCTGCCAAAAATATAAGAAAATCTAGTAGAAGTTTGGTTAAGATGTGTTGCTAAAGTTACTCTTATATTTTTCGAGAAATGCCAGGAAACCAGATTATAAAAATGTATTGTGCAAATAAGTAACTAAATAATATAATTATTGTGTTAATACGCTGTTTATTTTTCTTTAACATATATAACTAAACGTATTGAGGAATAGCACCAAGGGTTGATTTGCAAATGAAATTAACGAATAAATAACAAAGTATTTGCCAGAAATGTAAATGTTAGAAATATCTTTTAATAAGTTAATTTCCCTTAGTATGTTAAGTAGTTATGTCCCATGCTTTATTTTAATTATGTTTGTTTACGTGGTTTCTTCAGAAGTTGTTTGAACAGAATTATTTATAAATTCCGGCAACATTTAACAATTATGCTAGCCTGTTGTTATGATATTCTGGACATGCGTTAAATAAATAATAAAAAATAACAATCGAAGTACAATTTTATGATTTCCTATTATGTGTATAGTATTTGGTTTTCATAATGATAATTAGCGTAAGTAGTGGCAGTCTTTTATCAAAACTGATCCACGACTCTGGTGATGGTGTGAGATGGCAAAACATGGCCAAACATGATTATCTACATGACATGATCATGACAAACAAATCTATAGAAATGCAAAGTGGTAAGGTTTAGCTTTAGAGATTTCCCTCTGAAAATGTCATGGGAGTCGTCGCTGGAGCTACGGATTTCGTGCTTTGTGCAACGCTTGCGACAGGTCGCAAGATCTTTGGAAAGACACAGAACCATATCTGATAAAATCTGTGATGATGAAGTCGAACCTCTCGCCTTTAAACCATGCTTTCCTATTTTTATCCTGTACTCTCCACCGGGTTTCAGACCTTGTGTATAACCCACTGGCGAACACAGAACCACCTCTACCGCGATAAGGAGCAATATGAGCGAAGTCGTACATTCAATGGCCAACCCGCCTAGTCGTGTGAGCGGGGTTGATAAACGCATCTAAGAGTTCGAGAATTATCTCTTTACAGTTGTGAGACAAGGGTGTGCATCACACCCCCCCCCCCCCCAGTTATGTACAATGTTTATTGTTATGAGCACGACAAAGCCTGCAGCGCGCCCTGATCATCCGCTGCACCTGTATTCGTCTCCAGTCGTCTTGACTTGTCTTGCCACTGGATTTAGATGGGTGAAACATTGTGGTAGACTAATTGATCATCTCTTCCTCACTTTCATCGAATTCATCGCTCAAGTCATTCTTCATCCAACCACAATGTTTATTTAGTTCGCACAATTAAACAGACAGAAATAAGACTGGAGGCAAATTAAAATCACAAGTCGATTGTTTAGGGAATTTTACGTTCAGTAGCTTGCCAATGCCGGTTCCGTGGCCAAGGTGTTACGGAAGCAATTCGTAAGATGGCATACCGCATTGGAAACACTGGAACGGGCGATTTGGAAGTAGACTGCCTTGCGTTGGTTTCCCATACAAAGATATGAGTGCAATGGCAAACTACTGAAAGACAATTTCAAAAGACACCAGAGTCCTAAAATGCGGAAGTTGACTGCAACATTCTGTAAATGATATGCAACTAACTTGTTTTAAGTTTGCCATTGCTTTCTGAACGAGAAGTCACCCTCACAGTCCATTTGATCGGTGTAGAGACATGGGTCGCTGTCAGGGCTCTGGAAATTTAAGCGCAAGCGCAATAACCAAGCGGCCACGAAGACCACTTAACTCCATATTGGAGAAGCAGCAATAAACGGTAAAAGATACACTGACGATTGTTTTATTATTGTTTTTTTTATTATTGTTATTAATATTTAATAGCGGAGTTAATTGTAAACATTAGGCGATCAAAATGAATGGATACAAAACTAAAGCAAACCAAAAAAAAAAAAAAAAATTTTTTATCAACACAAACTTCACCAAGCCACTCTTGAAAATAAATGTGATTGGAAAGCCACTTGTGCAGATCAACAGTTTTTCTTACCTATGTCAATTAACAACATACGATGACAGGTGAAAGGCAGAAATAAGTAAGAGAATGTAGACAAAGTAACATGCAACAATATGTATATATTTATATATATATAATTTAGGTTAGCATGGGTGAATGGGTAAGAGTCCTCGTCGTTCTTACATATCCGGTGTGCTGTTGCTGAGGTAGGGTGGTCAACCCCTACACCGGACACTTGAACTAAAATGTTGACTTCTCGTCCTTGACTTGTGGACTTAAAATGCAAGTACCTCTGATGTCGGAGTGGTTTCGCTGGATGTTGAGGGACAATGGTAATAGGGGAACGCTAATCCACTTTCAAAATTTAGTCCAGTGATACTAGCAGTCCAGTTTATGGGGGTTTTTGTTTGTTTGTTCGCATATCCTTTACAGGACATCGCTGTCAACATCAGCATCTTTCAGCTGATTGTTGATTTCTAGGCAAGATTAAGCACAGTAGTTTGTCATTGCTTTCTGAGCGACCGGCTCACATACCCCTATGTTACCAACACGGCGAGAATCGCTACCGATACTCGCGCAGGTTACGTTACTCATGAGAACATACGGGATTACGGAGAAAGACGTTAACCCCTAGGCCGGGGAGACCGGCGTTTTTGGGGTACGCTTGAGATAAAAGTGAGCGAGAGCAACAACAAAAACAACAACAACAACAACAACAAACACAAAAAACATGCAACAAAGCCAAAAAGATTCTTATATAAAATACATGTAAATTACCAATAAAAATTAATAGCGGTCAAGTGTGATGTTTACTATATATTATGGTTTGGACTTCCAATTCAATAACCCAAAGCCTTGTGTCTCATGTTCTGCCACTTCTTTCTGATTTCCCAGCATCGTCTGTCTTTAGACGGGCCTGCGTGCCCAAGTCTTAACTCTTTGAAAATAAAGTTTATTCGTTGGTTCGTCGCTCCCTGCTCTCCGCTGCTCCAACTTTACAGAAGTGACGACGTACTGCAGCATTCCCTTTCTCATGACTCATCCAAACAATGTATTGTGGGATAACCGCCATCAGCGATTAAAGCGGCTTTAAGCTGAAGGTACTCGTCGAGGGAGAGGGGATGGGGCGTTTGGGGAGGAGGTGGGATGTTGCTGATTCTGACGACTGCAGACCTGTTGTGAGCTCGCTCAGCAGTAGGTTTTGATAGCAGTGAACATGGATGACGAATATCCGGTATAAAAACTTCCACGTCAGCATGTCATTCAGATGACCACCTCTGCTGACGACCCTGATCAGATCAAGTGCAGATGACTATACGTTCATCTTCATATTCTAAGTCAATCGTTTGAAGGCGATCGTTTTTTGTTAATTTCTGAAGGTGCCAGAGCCGCCCCATCAGTTCCTCACGTTCCTGTGTATTATTCGGATGACCGCCTCTTTATATGTCCCTGACCAGATAAAGCACAGATGCTACTCTTTGATATTAGCTGAAAGGCTGAGAAATAAAATAACTGAAGATTATTTGGCCTTTCAAAGGCCTGCCAAAAATATAGAAATAAGCCACACCCAAAACATATCAAGATGGGGTACTAAAGTAATATATGTTATTCCAGAAAAGACAGGAAAGCAGATTATGAAAAATGTATTGTGCACAAACAGTGCAACTAAATAATATAATTACTTACATTAAGACGCCGATTAATTTTCTTTAACATTAATAACTTAAAATATTGAGGAATAGCATTAAACATTAATTTCAAATGAAATTATCGAAAAATTAACAAAGTAATTGCCAGAACTGTAAATGTGAGAAATATTTTTAGATTAGGTAATGTCCCTTAATATGTTAAGTCGTTGTGTCCCATGCCCTAATTTAATTGTGTTTTTCCTTTTGTTTAGTTGGTCTCTCCCGAATTTGTTTGAACAGAATTATGTATAAATCCCGTCATCACTTAGCAATTATGCTAAAATGTTGTTATGATAATTTGGACATGCTCTAAATACAAAAATAAATAAATTACAAATAAACAAGCGAAGTACCATTTTGTGATTTCTTATAATGAGCATATTATTTGGTAATGATTATGCTAATTAGAGTTAGTAGTAGCAGTCGTTTACCTTGTGCATGATGGAAACCATGATGACCAATAAAAAAGATGTCAATTGCAACGAGAAAATGATTATTCAACCGCTGCATAGATCATGTACATTTATATGGATATGAATCGTGTACAGTAAGCAGAGAAGCTGGCAAACATCTTATGGTAGTGGAGATGTAGTTTCTGAGAAATGTGCAAAAATACCATGGACAGACAGAAAAGCCAATGACCAAGTCTTTAAAGAAACAAATGATAATCGTAAACTGATTAGAGAAATTAGACGTAGAATGTAAAACTAAAATTGGTCATGTTATGAGAAGAAATAAATAGGAGAACTTGGTGACAACTGGCAAGATCGAGGGGAAGAGAACAAGGAGAAGGCAGAGAAGTAAATACCTAGATGGTGAGGCCCTGTGGTATGGTCGACACAAGATCACTGAGCTAATTCACGACTCTGGTGATCGTGTGAGATGGAAAACATGACCGCCCACGCTTATCGGCACGGCACGTGATGAATGAATCTACGCGTACAATTAAATCCAGGGATACTAAACGTAGTGTTTATGGGTTACGCTTGAGTTCAAATGATCTCCCCTCATCCCCCCTCCTCCCCCCTCCCCCAAAGAAAAAGAAAAGAAAATGCAACAATATGATACAGATTGTTATATCAAATACATTTAAATTATCAATTAAAATTAATAGCAATCAAGTAGTTATGCTTATTATATAGTATGGTTTAGACTTCGGATCCAGTATCCCAAAATGTGGCGAAGGTGATCATGTCTGTGCACAACCTTGTGTCTCGTGTGCTGCCACTCATTTATGATATTGATATTCCTCCTTGCCATGATCCCAAACCGCCCAGCGTTTTCTCTCTTTAGAATGTTAGACAGGCCTGCGCAACCAATACTTAATCCTTTGAAAATAAACTTTGTTTTTTTTTTTACTCATTCTTCGTTCACCTCTCCCTGCCTCTCATCCACTCCAACGTTTCTTTTGTGACGACATATTGCAATGTTCCCTTTCTCATGACACATCGACAAACATATTGTGGTATGACCGCCACCAGAGTTTAAACCGTCTCCAAGCTGGAAATCAGGATGTGAGCCCACGGCAGTAGACGGATACACGGGAAGAGCCTCCTCCGGGAAGTGTGAGGAACCTAAAGGACGAGAGGTATACTTGTCGAGGGGGATGGGATTTGAGGTTGGGGGGAGGGGGGGGTGTGGTTGTGTTTGACGACTGCAGTCCTGCTGTGAACTCGATCAGCGGTATATTTTCTAGCAGTGAACAAGGATTACATATGTCCGTGTATCAAATCTATTTTCATTTATTATAAGGGCTCGCGGTTCCCCAGGGGCCACAGCTGCCTCACGAGGTTCCACGTCCCTGTGTGTCATTCAGATGACCGCCTCTACTGGTGGCCCTGACAAAATCAAGTGCAGATACTACACTTTGATCTATGCCAAAACGCAGACAATTATAATTTTAAGGTGATTCTTTTGTTTTTCTTTTTCTTAACATCAAACATTTGTTAACTTCTGAATCAACAGAAGTCTTAGTGTTTTGTGCTAGCCTCTTGTGTCTTGAGAACTCTTTCCACAAGCGTGTAATTTGGATGATGTCCAAGTTTGACATTGGCAAAACAGGATTGGTGTGAATATGCTATTTATCATCTGTCGTTGTGCGGACATGAGTACATTTGAATGTTTCAGTATCGGTGATAATGGTATATAAGCTCACATGTTTTTTTGACATCTAAGATTTCTTGAAATCAGATGTCAACGGTTAACTGGTTTTCCTCACGAATACTGTGTGTAAAACTGTTAATTCTCTAGTGAATGTGTGTTTCCATTGACGACAAACTTTAATTTTAGTGGCGGACTATTAAGTTGGTACTCTGCAGTGGCATTATGCATGTATGCGTTTGACTGCTTTTGGTTTGTCTGAACTGCTGTCTGTTCTACTTTTCACAGAGAGGAGCATTTCGTGTGATATTCACTGACACAAGTATAACGGAGAAGTATGGGAGGGCACTGTGTCGTGAAGCTGGTACCACGACTAACTTCTGTTTTATGATTATAAATGAAGACAGTCAATAAACAATCCAAGGATAAAACTGAAGATTTCAAAACTTGGAAATATTGTTGAATGGAAGAAATATGATAGCAAGAGAAGAGGAGAACCAAAACTCTAGTAAAACTGTGATTGAAGGAAACATTACTGAATGATAGGAACAGCAGATAATTAGTGTACTCCAGGTCTATTTGGAAGTACAATTGTTTTTAAATGATGTTAAGGAATAAAACGCGTGAAATTAAATTTAAATATTTAACTGTAAATTTACTAAATCAGGTTCTGTTATTTCTTCTTCTTCTTCTTCTGTTTTCCTGTTTGCCTCTGAGAACCAGGACACGAATAGAGTCCTGGATTCATTTCTGGTACATTCCTCATAATCATTGTACCATCACCATCATGTGCCATATTTAGATAAGCAATAAGGTTCGCCTTCTCACACGATCACCAGTCTGGGATCAGCAGGCTTGGCCATGGAAATGTTATTTCCATGGGAATCACATGGGAGAGGTCCCATGGGATGGAATGGGATAGGACAGCACACATTTGTATTTGCCATGGGACAGTAGACATGTTATAGCAACTTGATCTACATCAGAGCTACCCTTATTTTTTTATATATATTTTACCATTTTGAAGCTTATTATCCTTTTTTTTTTCTTTATATATTTATATCTTTATATGAATATATTTTACTCTTTGATCCTCCACCAAACAAAGCACTTAAGTTTGATGACCCCAGAAACAAATGCCTTGAGAATGAAGTCACCATGCTTAAAAAATTAAGGCAACCAACTTTACAACCATTACATTATTTGAAAAATGAAAATAGGTTTAACTGCTAACAGCAAGTGCGAAAATTGTTTTGGCCATACCAGAAAACGGATGTTACCAGCTCTCATGATAAACTCTGTGTATATCCGATTTGCATGTAAGATGAAAATTGTGGAAATGGTTCAGGGATTACCTGGATTAACTTAATTATTATAAACAGTCGATCAGCAGGAAATTAATAATGTGCTGAATGAGTAGAGTAACTCAGAAACAGAATGAGAGTGTCAGAATGACTCTGAATTGTCATATGTAGATTAAAAGTATTTTTATTTTTATTGAAAACTCTTGAATATTAAAATTAATCAATTATGTCGTTTTATATGTCTCTTTATACTTGTAGTCCTATTTAGTAGACACTAAACCTACACATTCATACATTTCATAATTTTATTTGAACTGCATCCCATATTAATATTATAATGAGAATCCAATTGAATAGGATGGGACAGGCGTACATTACAATAGGATAGGATGGGGTGCGACAGAAAAATATGTCCCGTGGACATGCTTGGGGATCAGGGCTGTGCTCCTTTTGCCTCATAGAGTCACGGCATCGGCACTGAATTGAGTTCTGGTTGTTCCTCATAATCCCTGGTATTTACTATATATTATGGTTTGAACTTCCGATCCAATATCCCAAAGTCTGGCGAAGGTGATCATGTCTGCGCACAGCCGTGTGTCTCGTGTGCTGCCACTCCTTTCCGGTGTTAATGTTCCTCAATGCCATGATGCCAAAACATACAGATTAGTCTCTCTTTAGACGAGCCTGCGTGCCCACTTCTTAACCCTTTGAAAATAAAGCTTGTTCGTTCGTTCGTTCGTTCGTCCCACCTTTCTTCTGGTCCAACTTTACCGTTGTGACGACATACTGCAGTGTTCCCTTTCTCTGCCACGTCCAGAAACTTATTGTGCGATAACCGCCACCAGCGATTAAAGTGTCTGCAAGCTGGAGATTAGGATGTGAGTGCACGGCAGGAGAAGGACACACGGGAACACCCTCCCCCGGGAAGTGTGAGGAACCTAATGCACGCGAGGTACACGTCGAGAGGGCAGGTGTGGGGGAAGGGAATGTGGCTGCTTCTGACGACTGCAGACTTGTTGTGAGCTCAGCAGTATGTTTTCTAGCTGGGAACGGTGATTACGTTTGTCCATGTTTAAATTTTTTTTTTTTTTTTAAATAAGAGCGTCCTGTTCTCCAGGGGTAACGCCACATCAGGTTCCTCGACACTGTATGTCATTCAGATGACCACCTCTGCTGCTGACCTTGGCCAGATCAAGTGTAGATTCTACACTTTAATCTTAGCCAAAAGGCCGAGAAATAAATAAACCGAAGATTATTTGGCCTTTCAAAGGCCTGCCAAAAATATAATCATGAGCCAAGACACCATCTGTCATGATAGGATGCTAAAGTTATACATATATTATACTAGAAATGCCAGGAAAGCAGATTATCAAAATGTACTGTGCAAACAAGTAACTAAAGAATATAATACGCTGTTTCATTTTCTTTTACATATATAAATTAAAATATCGGGAAATGGCAGTAAGGGTTGATTTACAAATGAAATTAACGAAAAATTAATAAAGTAAATGCCAGAAATTTAAATGTTAAAAATATCTTTAGATTAGGTAATGTCCCTTAATATGTTATATCGTTATGTCCCATGCTTTAATTTAATTTTGTTTGTTCCTTTTGTTTACGTGGTTTCTTCAGAAGTTGTTTGAACAGAGCTGTGTATACATTTGGTGACCATCCAACAATTATGCTAGCCAGTTGTTGTGGTAATCTGGACATGCTCTAAATAAATAATAATTTAAAACAATAAAAACTACCATTTCATATTTTCTAATCGTGTGCATGCTGGTCTCTCTGGCCGAGGGGTTACAACACTTTCTCCGTAATCCCGTTTATCACGCAGAGTCTCGTAGCGGGGCGAGAGCTGGGAGCGGTTCGATCTCCGCTGGTGACTTGCGGGATAACTGAGCCGGCCGCTCAGAAAGCAATGGCAAACTACTGAGCGTAATCTTGCCAAGAAATCAACATACAGCTGAAAGATGCTGATGTTGACAGCGATGTCCTGTAAAGGATATGCAAAAAAAAAAAAAAATCGTGTGCATAGTATTTGGTTTAGATTATGATACTTAGCGTTATATCATAAGTCAGGTCTTAGTCAGATATGACTGAGCTACTGTCTGACAGACAGCACTACCTGCTTTCTGTTAGCGCCGAATGTAGGGCGGCGCTTACCAAACCGAACACCCCACATTGTGCCAACGGCTTTGGGCGGAAGAGCGCAATTGGGAGGGTAGAAGCCTTATCCTGTTGCAAGGAAATGCAACCTAAAGACAAAATGTCATGGCAGGGCAGACCAGGCCCTAAGCCGTGGTTAGCAGCTGGTTTAGGATCGAAGCTTCGACAGGCGGACAGTAAAGCATTGCTTTGCTGATCCGGCAGCTTCTGCAGATTGTGTTGTTCCAGATGTAGAGGTGTTACCTTTCCTCTGGAGTGAACTAGGCAGGCCGAGAGAGGGATCATGCTGCATGGTCAACACGTGGTGTCTCTATATTTTAGAACAGGCTTTCTGCTATGGAGAGGCAATAACTCCATTCCTGGTCTTTACCGGTCTCGGAATCAAAGCGAGAGGTAACTGTTACGGGTCCTTGTCAATTGGCGTAGACATGGGGCGCCACGAGTTGCCTCTGACGGTGGGAGACACCTACATGTGTCACTGATCAGCTACCGCCCGCACGGCAGGAGATGGACAAACGGGAAGACCCTCCCAAGGGAAGTTTGAGGGACCTAATGGACTGAGGTACTCGTCGAGTGGGTGGGAGGGGCGGGTATGCTGCTTATGGCGACTGCAGACCTGCTGTGACCTCGCCCAGCAGTATGTTTTCTAGCTGTGAACACTGATTAACGTTTGACAATATATATATATATATATATATATATATATATATATATATATATATATATATATATATATATATATATATATATATTTTAACATAAGAGCGTTCTGAACACCAGGGGTGGACGCCCCACGAGTTTCTTCGCCCCTTTGTATCATTCGGATGACCGCCTCTGCTGCTAACCCTGGCCAGATGAATTGCAGATACTACACATTGATCTTTGCCAAAATGCAGAGAAATATAATAACAAAAAAACAAAAAAAAAACGAAGATTATTTGGCCTTTCACAGGCCTGCCAAAAATATAACATTAACCCAGTTCATATCACGACACGTTGGAATTTTAAAGTTATGCATATGTTATTCAAGAAAAGACAAGAAAGCAGATTATAAAAATGAATTGTGCAAAAATATAAGTACTATAAGTACTTGTGTTAAAATTGTTTTTGTTTTTTTTACATATATATGCATAAAATATTGGGGCATAGCAGTAAAGATTAATTTAGAAACGAAATTAACGAAAAATTAATAAAGTAATTGCCAGAAATGTAAATGTTAGAAATATCTTTATATTAGATAATGTCCCTTAATATTTTAAGTTCTGTCCCATACTTTAATTTAATTTTGTTCCTTTTGTTTACGTGGTTTCTTCAGAGCAGAATTATTTATTCATTCGGTCACCACTCAACAATTATGCTAACCTGTTGTTATGATAATCTGGACATGCTCTAAATAAATAATAAAACAATAAACACGCGTAGTACCATTTTATGATTTCTTATCATGTTCATAGTACTTGGTTTTCATTATAATAATTAGAGTGACAGTCTTTTACTTTTTGCATGATGGGACACATACTGACCAATAAACAGATGTCAACTGCAACAAGAAAAAGATTGTTGAACTGCTACATATATCGTGTACAATAATCAGAAAAGCTGGCAAACATATGTTGGCAGTGGAACTGTAATTTGTTAGGAAAATGCAATGAATACCATGAAGAGACAAAACACAACAATGAGAAAGTCCTGTCAGGAAAAAAATAAAACAATAAACTGACGAGAGAAATTAAACATAGACAGACACGATTATTTAGGGCACGCTTTCAATCAAGAAAGGAAAAAAAAGGACAATTTAGTAACAGCCTATACGATTGTGGTGGAAAGAACAAAAGGACGACAGAGAGATACATATTTGGATGATTATACCACGTGACATAATCGAGACCAGAACACAAAGCTGATCCACGACTCTGGTGATGGTGTGAGATTGCGGAACATGGCCGAACATGATTATCTACATGACACATGATGATGACTAACAATTCAACAGAGCCTTCGAACTTCTATCAGACCTGAGCATGTAGCTTGCTCAGTATCACGCCTTTATTTTTCGAAAGGTGGCTATCGGCCCGGCTCTCAGGTCCGAGGGTTTGTGGCTTAGAGGCGTTCAGCCACAGCCCTCGACAGGGAGCCTTTAGTGTTTTGTCCGGACCAAGAACTTCTGCCTTCGTGCGCCTGATTTAAATTTTAGACTGCTATCCTCAGTCTCACCTGCAGAGCAGCAGGTTGTGTCTCTCTTAGTCTGGTCCCTATCCCATATGCTGTCCGATATGTAGTTTTTCACCCATCGGCAAGCACATGGGGTCGATGTGACACGCAAGCTCCCCCACCACGGCAAGGTGGAGACACATCGGGGGAGGTGATATAATTTAACAATTTCTGCTATTTGTAAGAAAATTTCTTATTTATTAAAAATACTTCATAGCCTGATAAGTGTTCGGAACCTAATATTATTCCAGTTGTCCACCACCCTTGATATGGTGTGGCTGAAGACATATCCTTCCAAAATATTTGATTTATATCATGCGTTTTCTTTTCTTCATGGGATTATCTATTCATCTCACAAAGCATTCTCCTAGCATATTTATGCAATTTTTTACATGTCCATCACCCATATTGAGTTACAGATTAGCAATTATTAAAACAATTTCCCAAACATAAACGTACGTTTATAAGATGTGTTATCAGTCGTATGCTTCCACATGGAGAGAAAGTGTCTGAAATGTGCTTTAGAGTTAAATACTATATAGTACATAGATTATTTGTAGATTATAAGCGTTGATAGTGAGATATAGTTTCACAATGCCTAGATGTCACTGGACCACTATCGTTAACGATAACATGATAAACTAACAGAGACCCAGTCTGTATTCACAGCTGCAATTGTTTGTTACTAGTTGAGAAACACTCACGTCGGATCAAAGGAAACTACAAGTCTTTGAGAGTTCCCTAGGAAACGGGAATTTGTCGGCATTGTTTGATGTATCGTCGTGGAGAGAAAAAGCCTGTTATGTTCGTGGTAGAAAGCGGAACAACTATTCTTGTGAGGTTGGAGACAACATTGTCTGGGGGAAGGAAAGTCGGCTAGATCTTTCTAGTGGTGAAATGAATTTCTCTAGACTACAGGCGAGAGGGACTTTTGATGTACATATATTTAGAAGGATTGAGGATGGTTGTTGGGGGATAGTGGAAATGTCCAATAGGGAATCTTCCAGTGGGGGTCTACTGGGGTTCTGCACTTTACATTTTGGTCTTTCCTTGTCTTACCCTGATTCAGGCCGATGTGATGAGCTCATCTGCCCCATGACAGAGTTTGGTTCACTGTCATATATCTAAGTGAGGCCGTCGGCCTACACTCATCTAATAGGAGTCAGTGTCCGGTTGCTCTCACCGGTGTGTTCTCTCTCTTTCTCAGGTTCCCTCAGGTTACTCAGGTTACTCAGTTGAAGCTGAAACATCACTGTTTACTAGAATGCCGTCTGCCAGGTGTGTGAACCAAACTAAGGCCAAATAAATTTGGCTGCCCTACGGGTTAATTTTGCTCTGTTATCTTCCCCCAAAATAAGGTACTTAACCAGTAATCCCTAGGGCATGTGATATTTTTAAGGTCGTCAATGCTAGGAACGGGTAAGGACGTTTTAATATACTACAATGGGCAACAATTGAGGAAGTATCCTTTATCTCCATCCATGCCGGAAATCGTGGGCGGTCATTACTCGATATTTCACTCGATCACCAGAGTTATGGATCAGCTCAGTGTTCCTGCCTCGACTATGCCATGTGGCCGAGCCATCCCGGTATTTACTTTTACATCTTCACCTCGGTCTGCTCCCTTCGATCTTGCCAGTTGTCACCAAGTTCTACAATCACGTCAATGGAAATACTTTTACAGTATTAAGTTAATTATGATTGGCAGTAGCAGTCAGATGGGTAGAAAATATCAAGGAAAAGAAATATTGTCTCGAATAAGCTCTGCTAGAGACATATTGTATGAAAACTTCAGTGTTTCTACAAGTATAATCCAATGATGGTAACGCAGTAAAATCTATAAAGCTAAATTTCTTATACATAACTGCCTAGAAAGATTATGTTTCGTCTTCTTCTCCTAGCGTTCGCTTTAAATATGTCTATAACTGCAATGTTGTCTATTATATGAATCTAACAGTCTTTTTTAGTTCTCTCAGCGGTCCATAGAGTTTATCTTCCACTGTTGTCTCTCTACGCCAAAAGGTTCGCCTGGATATGCTGTAGTTTGGACAGTCCTGGAGTATGTGCTTTACTGTCTGTGACGCCAAACCAAATGGGCACATTGTTGAGTCACCAATCTTGAGTTTAATATACATGTGGTTGCGTAATCTATTGTGTCCTGTTCTGAGGCGCATGTCACAATAACAACTTGAAGGTTTCGATCGATGACAAAAGTCCCTCCAAATGTTTACACACAGTCGGCATTTCTTTAATATATTGTTGCTCGAGGAGGGACTATAGCGCCATCCGTCTGCAAGGCGGCAGCCAGCTTTTGATGTGATAGACGGAATGTCTGGGCAGAAGTCGGCTAGATCTTGTGTCGTGGGGAAATTATTCTCTGGTTCACAGGCGGGCAAGACTTTTTGTTGTACGGGAAACAGGTTCCCGGATGAAAGCAAAATAGACGGCGGGTTGTTTCCACCCAGTCTAAACAGGAGGGAGAAAAATAGATTCTAGACTGTCTAATGTCTAGACAGTTTGTGACGTCATTTATTCCCAGTATAAAAACGGTTAAGATAAACAACTTTCGGTTAGTCGACCATAAGTTGTGAAGCGCTACGGACCGGTGCAGTTTTCCTAGTTGTTTCTATAGAGAGAGACTATAGTGTCTATTGGTAATGTATATCGGCGGACATCGATCCAGTCTGTGATTTCATAGTCTCCATCTACAACAGGAATAACTATATGGTATTATATTAAACATATCTAACTTAGATTATTCTTAGGAATAGAGTGCAGTACTGTGCGGTGATAGAACGTATTATAAGAGCGTCGGCAACAGTAGACTATTGCGTAGCTTAAACTAGCTGGTTTGGGATATCATTTAACTCAGTGAGTTAAGGCCAATGCAGTGGGATAATATTTAGAGAGTTTGAGGATGGTTGGAGGGGAATTGAGGGAATGTGAAATGGTAGGATCTTTCAGTAGAACATCTGCTGGGTTTCTACCCGTTTCCTGTAGTATTTCCTTGTCTTACCATGACTCAGACCGAAGTGATGAGCTCCTCGGCCTTATGACAGATTTTGGTTCTCTGTTATTTTTTCTGAGTGCGGCCGGTGGCCTTCACTCACCTAATACAGGTCAGAATTGGGTTGCTCTCACCAGGTGTGTTCTCTATTCAACAGGTTCCACTCAATTGTTCCACGTTATTCTACCAAGAAGCTAGCAACAAAGTCATGGAAAGTGATGGCTCAAGTATTGAAAGCAGAGTTTACTGAGAGGCTTTTGCACTGGGCCTATAACCCAGATGGTCTGCAGGAACCTGGCGTCTGCTGAGCAGGACATGGTGATTATAAGTGTGTTTCGTAAGTGATAGTTTACATCACAGTAAATTCAGGACACTGAATATAACACTTGTACCAGGAAAACTAGTAGATATAACTACCTGGAATAGTAACATTGTGTGTTAACATTGGGCAAATCTTACAAGAAGTGACATACGAACATTTAGGTTTTCCAAATGGATTTTAATAATATTTGTAGGATTCTCTGATCACAGAACATTTAATGAACAGAGTATTTACACCCTGTGTGTTAGAACGATGATCAATATTGGACTGTTTCCACTATTGAAGACCAAGCAACCGGAGTGTTCACGAGCTATCTGAAGAAGTCGACACTTGGCCTGAGAGACACATCACTTGGGTGAAGTTTTCTGTCCCTGATATGGTGTTGTGGTGTGGCCAGTACGATGATGAAGCAGACTGTGCTCCTTGGCTGTTCGGTCTGATTCTGCATACACACTAGATTATACGACAGACATTCTACTCAGACTCTTTGCACATACATGACACTTTTCTCTATTAAACTAAATTGTTGTTTTGTTAGAGCCAGTGTTGTTTAGTGTGTTTTGGGAAAAGAATGAGAGGGGGCTTGATACAGTAGTGACAGAAAGAGAAAGGGAGGGATCCAGAGATCGACGGGGTCTTGTAGACAGAAATCAAGAAGATCCTCAAGATAGTGATATGGAGGTAAAAGGATGTCGATGTTGATTCCCCTCACTCCAGGGACGACATATATTTTAAAATAAAATACGACATTACTGGGGGATCGACACGGGTTATCTTGTCCCGGGATATCTCGACACGAGATATCTTGACCTGGGATATCTGGACAAGGGATATTTTGACACGGGAGATCTTGAAAAGGAATATCTTGACAGGGGATCGCCTGACACGGGATATTTCGACATGTGACGGTGATATCAGATTAACGAGGATCTAGTTAGGTTGAATGTTATTAGGAGCTAAGACACATATCTTACATGTTCACACTTCACACGTCTACATAGGTCTTTGGTCCCAATTCTACTCTTGTCACTGAGTGATTGTGTTGTGTTGTGCTGTGTGGTGTTAAATATATAGATACATTTTAATTAGTGATTATTTATATATTTGTTTTGGAGATAATTTTTACTCGACCTGCTGACTTACCTCTCTGAAATATGGCCACTCCTAAACTAACTATGGCAGAACTAAGGGCAAAGGAGGTGGAGAGAGATTTGCGTCAAGCAGAAAGAGAAGATCGGAAGGCTGAGATGGAATTGAGAAATATGGAGTTAGAGACTAAGAGGATTGAAGCTGAGCAAGCCACTAAAAGGCTGGAACTTGAAGCTGAGCAAGCAGCTAAGAAACTGGAAGCTGAGCAAGCAGCTAAGAAACTTGAAGCTGAACAAGCTGTTAAGAAACTTGAAGCTAAACAAGCTGCTAAGAAACTTGAAGCTGAGCATGCTGCTAGGAGTCTTGAGGCGGAGCAAGCTGCTAGGAGATGGGAAGCTAAACAAGAAGCTCAGAAAAGGGAACTCGAGTACTGAATGCGGGAACTCGAGCTTAAGAGACAATCTAGTGGGGGAGAATTTTTGAGACATTTAATGGATTATGGAGAATATTTATGGAGACATTCTTGGGAGAACAAGGGGTGAAACGTATTGACATCGTGACGAAATTGGCAGAACGGTTCGTCGAGGTACATGGGGAGGCGGGAGAAAACCTTTCCACAAATACCAAAAGTCAGGAGAAACATGACCGGAAGAAAACCAAAAACACAGAAAGTTGAACCATATGTTAAAACTTCAGAGGAGAATTTGAAAAAGACGAAGGAGGGAAGCAAGAGCACCTCGAGCTCTTCACTAAAACGACCGTGGTTAGAGAAATGGTGTTCGATTTGTAAGTCGCCCTCTCACAATACAAGGGAATGCAAATCGAAGGCTAAGGGCCCTAACTTTGCGGCGTGTGAAGTGGCTCCAAAGGAGGTTGCCACTGAAAATGCTGAGGTCGACAAGGAAGCTCACAACCAGGAGAGCTCACTAAATCCGGCACGAGATAATCTAGGACAGAGAAATGGTGTAAACACTGCAGGTCGAACACGCATAATGCTAAAGACTGCAGATTTAAGTCAGGAGATTCTCATTTCGTCGTGTGCCCAGTGGAACCTAAGGTGGAGGCCACCGAACAGTTCGAGGCCGAAGAAGAGACTCCAGACCAGGACAAGCCACCTGTAGTGGAATTGATAGAGGTTAACGGTCGTCAAGTGGAGTGTATGTATGACACAGGACTGGACGGTGAGGCCCTGATTTCTGCGGATCTGGTACACCCAGAACAATTCACAGGTGAGACAATGGAGATACAGCCTGCACAGAAGAGTGCTGTAGCCATGAAGTTGCCAATCGCTAAAGTAGAGATTCGGTCAAGATATGTCACTGGCATAATCAAGGCCGCTGTATTGACCGATCCCATTTTTCCCGTCATCCTCGGTTGCAGGTATATCTTTCTGGGAATGCCCAAGGAGCCAAACCATTTGGGAGCAATTCAGACTCGCTCTCAGACGAAGACTGATCAAGCAGAAGCAATTTTCACTAACCCACTGCCGCTGGAGTTACGAACTGCCTAGAGTGAGGATGCAACCTTACCTCCTTGCTACAAGAAGCTGCAATGAAGTGCTGATCCACCAAAACGGGGGCAGTACTATATGAAGAATAGGATACTCTACAGGAGAGCCGGAAGGGGAGACAACCTACACGGTCAGTTGGTGGTCCCGAAGGCCTACCGTTCCCATATTCTTCATATTGGGCATACCATCTCATTTAGTGGGCATATGGGTATTGCCGCCACGATGCAGCGAAGTTCCTGCCATTACTATTGGCCGGGATTGACCGATGATGTGCGTCGGTATGTGAAGTCATGACCTGAGTGCCAGAGGGTGGCACCGAAACACTGGACAGCGCCGGTGGTCTTGGGTGAAATGCCCATCATGAACTCTCCTTTCGAGAGGGTAGCTATCGATATCGTGGGTCCACTTCCTAGGACTCGGAAGAGGAACATGTACATACTCACAATGGTGGATTGCTGTAAAATGTGGGGTTAAGCCATACCATTAACCACAATTGACTCGAAATGAGTGTCTGATGCACGTATGGAGGCCTTTACCAGATTAGGCTTCCCTAATCAAATTCTGACGGACAATGGGTCCCAGTTTTGTGGGAAACTCATGGAGGAGGTATTTAGGGTGTTCCACTCTAACCACATAAATACCAACCCTTACCACCCTCAAGCCAATGGACAAGTAGACCTTTTCAACGGCACGTTGATGACAATGCTCAGGAAACTGGCACAGGAATAACCTGATAGGTGAGATGAATTTATCCCACCAGCGCATTTCGCCTTTCGGGAAGTGCCTCATGGCTCAACCGGACTACCACCCGCTACTTTGCTGTTTGGTCGTCCAATTAAAGGACCATTGGAAGCCATGTTGAGGAGTTGGACTGAGGAGGGGACGTCAGAAGAAGTGATCTCCTCTTTTAAATACGTGGAGGAACTGAAAGAAAAACTTCACAAGGGATGGACTCTGGCGAATCAAAACTTGAAAAGGCCTGAAAAAGACATGCGGCTTACTACAACCGTAGGTCTAAAGAGAGATCTCTAGAGGTGGGAGACAAAGTCTTGTTGCTACTGCCAACGGGAACCAACAAACTGGAGATAGGTTGGCAAGGACCATTTCTCGTGGAAAGGGTGATATCCAGAACCAACTATCAGATCCGGATCCGGGGAAAGTCGGAGATTTTCCATATTAATATCCTGCGGAAATACGAGGAGAGACCCGGAGACAAAGCAGCCCACCTCATGGCAATGGCAGTTGCAGTGGAGACTGAAACGGGAATCATCGAGGGCAGGGAATATCCCCTGGTACACCAGGAAACCTATCGGAATGTGCAAGTGAAATCTGATCTGACTTCCCAGGAGAGGGAAAAGATTACCCAGGTTCTCGAGTCTCATAAGCGAGATACTGACTGATAAATCAGGACGAACAAGGTTGGTGGAGTTCGAGATGACCTTGACCACACAAGAGCCTGTTCGCCAAAAGGTTTACCCAGTGCCATTCTCTAAAGAAAAGGCCCTGGAGGAGGAAATACAGAAACTGCTGAAGGATGACGTGATTGCGCCATCCACATCCCCATACAATGCGGGGATGGTTTGTTACGCAAACCATGTGGAGAATACCGGTTGCGTATAGACTACTTTCCAAGCCATTTGTGTTGAGAACGGATGCGAGTGGGATTGGAATTACGAATGGTAAGATTTGTTGAAGGAGATTCTAATCGTATGTACAAACCATTGGTGTGTAAACAAAAATAAATATGATAATCAGTTTACTTTTATCATGGTAGATAGTATACATGACTGTGGGAATATGTGTGTTGTATACATGACTGTGGGAATATGTGTGTGGTAGATAGTATACATAACTGTGGGAATATGTGTGTGGTAGATAGTATACATGACTGTGGGAATATGTGTGTGGTAGATAGTATACATGACTGTGGGAATATGTGTGTTGTATACATGACTGTGGGAATATGTGTGTTGTATACATGACTGTGGGAATATGTGTGTGGTAGATAGTATACATGACTGTGGGAATATGTGTGTTGTATACATAACTGTGGGAATATGTGTGTGGTAGATAGTATACATGACTGTGGGAATATGTGTGTGGTAGATAGTATACATGACTGTGGGAATATGTGTGTGATAGATAGTATACATGACTGTGGGAATATGTGTGTGATAGATAGTATACATGACTGTGGGAATATGTGTGTGATAGATAGTATACATGACTGTGGGAATATGTGTGTGGTAGATAGTATACATGACAGTGGGAATATGTGTGTGGTAGATAGTATACATGACTGTGGGAATATGTGTGTGGTAGATAGTATACATGACTGTTGGAATATGTGTGTTGTATACATGACTGTGGGAATATGTGTGTGATAGATAGTATACATGACTGTGGGAATATGTGTGTGGTAGATAGTATACATGACTGTGGGAATATGTGTGTGATAGATAGTATACATAACTGTGGGAATATATGTGTGGTAGATAGTATACATGACTGTGGGAATATGTGTGTGGTAGATAGTATACATGACTGTGGGAATATGTGTGTGGTAGATAGTATACATGACTGTGGGAATATGTGTGTGGTAGATAGTATACATGACTGTGGGAATATGTGTGTGGTAGATAGTATACATGACTGTGGGAATATGTGTGTGGTAGATAGTATACATAACTGTGGGAATATGTGTGTGGTAGATAGTATACATGTCTGTGGGAATATGTGTGTGATAGATAGTATACATGCCTGTGGGAATATGTTTGTGGTAGATAGTATACATGACTGTGGGAATATGTGTGTGGTAGATAGTATACATGACTGTGGGAATATGTGTGTGGTAGATAGTATACATAACTGTGGGAATATGTGTGTGGTAGATAGTATACATGACTGTGGGAATATGTGTGTTGTATACATGACTGTGGGAATATGTGTGTGATAGATAGTATACATAACTGTGGGAATATGTGTGTGGTAGATAGTATACATGACTGTGGGAATATGTGTGTGGTAGATAGTATACATGCCTGTGGCAATATGTGTGTGGTAGATAGTATACATGACTGTGGGAATATGTGTGCGGTAGATAGTATACATAACTGTGGGAATATGTGTGTGATAGATAGTATACATGTCTGTGGGAATATGTGTGTGGTAGATAGTATACATGACTGTGGGAATATTTGTGTTGTATACATGACTGTGGGAATATGTGTGTGATAGATAGTATACATGACTGTGGGAATATGTGTGTTGTATACATGACTGTGGGAATATGTGTGTTGTATACATGACTGTGGGAATATGTGTGTGGTAGATAGTATACATAACTGTGGGAATATGTGTGTTGTATACATGACTGTGGGAATATGTGTGTGGTATACATGCATGTGGGAATATGTGTGTTGTATACATGACTGTGGGAATATGTGTGTTGTATACATGACTGTGGGAATGTGTGTGTTGTATACATGAATGTGGGATTATGTGTGTGGTAGATAGTATACATGACTGTGGGAATATGTGTGTTGTATACATGACTGTGGTAATATGTGTGTGGTAGATAGTATACATGACTGTGGGAATGTGTGTGTGATAGATAGTATACATGACTGTGGGAATATGTGTGTGATAGATAGTATACATGACTGTGGGAATATGTGTGTTGTATACATGACTGTGGGAATATGTGTGTGATAGATAGTATACATGACTGTGGGAATATGTGTGTTGTATACATGACTGTGGGAATATGTGTGTGGTAGATAGTATACATGACTGTGGGAATATGTGTGTCGTAGATAGTATACATGACTGTGGGAATATGTGTGTGGTAGATAGTATACATGACTGTGGGAATATGTGTGTGGTAGATAGAATACATAACTGTAGGAATATGTGTGTGGTAGATAGTATACATGTCTGTGGGAATATGTGTGTGATAGATAGTATACATGCCTGTGGGAATATGTTTGTGGTAGATAGTATACATGACTGTGGGAATATGTGTGTGGTTGATAGTATACATGACTGTGGGAATATGTGTGTGGTAGATAGTATACATAACTGTGGGAATATGTGTGTGGTAGATAGTATACATGACTGTGGGAATATGTGTGTTGTATACATGACTGTGGGAATATGTGTGTGATAGATAGTATACATAACTGTGGGAATATGTGTGTGGTAGATAGAATACATGACTGTGGGAATATATGTGTTGTAGATATTATACATGCCTGTGGGAATATGTGTGTGGTAGATAGTATACATGACTGTGGGAATATATGTGTGATAGATAGTATACATGTCTGTGGGAATGTGTGTGTGGTAGATAGTATACATGACTGTGGGAATATTTGTGTTGTATACATGACTGTGGGAATATGTGTGTGATAGACAGTATTCATGACTGTGGGAATATGTGTGTTGTATACATGACTGTGGGAATATGTGTGCTGTATACATGACTGTGGGAATATGTGTGTGGTAGATAGTATACATAACTATGGGAATATGTGTGTTGTATACATGACTGTGGGAATATGTGTGTTGTATACATGAATGTGGGAATATGTGTTTTGTATACATGACTGTGCGAATATGTGTGTTGTATACATGAATGTGGGAATATGTGTGTGGTAGATAGTATACATGACTGTGGGAATATGTGTGTTGTATACATGACTGTGGGAATATGTGTGTGGTAGATAGTATACATGACTGTGGGAATGTGTGTGTGATAGATAGTATACATGACTGTGGGAATATGTGTGTGATAGATAGTATACATGACTGTGGGAATATGTGTGTTGTATACATGACTGTGGGAATATGTGTGTGATAGATAGTATACATGACTGTGGGAATATGTGTATTGTATACATGACTGTGGGAATATGTGTGTGGTAGATAGTATACATGACTGTGGAAATATGTGTGTCGTAGATAGTATACATGACTGTGGGAATATGTGTGTGGTAGATAGTATACATGACTGTGGGAATATGTGTGTGGTAGATAGAATACATAACTGTAGGAATATGTGTGTGGTAGATAGTATACATGTCTGTGGGAACATGTGTGTGATAGATAGTATACATGCCTGTGGGAATATGTTTGTGGTAGATAGTGTACATGACTGTGGGAATATGTGTGTGGTTGATAGTATACATGACTGTGGGAATATGTGTGTGGTAGATAGTATACATAACTGTGGGAATATGTGTGTTGTATACATGACTGTGGGAATATGTGTGTGATAGATAGTATACATAACTGTGGGAATATGTGTGTGGTAAATAGTATACATGACTGTGGGAATATATGTGTGGTAGATAGTATACATGCCTGTGGGAATATGTGTGTGGTAGATAGTATACATGACTGTGGGAATATATGTGTGATAGATAGTATACATGTCTGTGGGAATATGTGTGTGGTAGATAGTATACATGACTGTGGGAATATTTGTGTTGTATACATGACTGTGGGAATATGTGTGTGATAGATAGTATACATGACTGTGGGAATATGTGTGTTGTATACATGACTGTGGGAATATGTGTGCTGTATATATGACTGTGGGAATATGTGTGTGATAGATAGTATACATGACTGTGGGAATATGTGTGTTGTATACATGACTGTGGGAATATGTGTGTGGTAGATAGTATACATGACTGTGGGAATATGTGTGTTGTATACATGACTGTGCGAATATGTGTGTTGTATACATGACTGTGGGAATATGTGTGTTGTATACATGAATGTGGGAATATGTGTGTGGTAGATAGTATACATGACTGTGGGAATATGTGTGTTGTATACATGACTGTGGGAATATGTGTGTGGTAGATAGTATACATGACTGTGGGAATGTGTGTGTGATAGATAGTATACATGACTGTGGGAATATGTGTGTTGTATACATGACTGTGGGAATATGTGTGTGATAGATAGTATACATGACTGTGGGAATATGTGTGTTGTATACATGACTGTGGGAATATGTGTGTGGTAGATAGTATATATGACTGTGGGAATATATGTGTGATAGATAGTATACATGACTGTGGGAATATGTGTGTTGTATACATGACTGTGGGAATATGTGTGTGGTAGATAGTATACATGACTATGGGAATATGTGTGTGATAGATAGTATACATGAATGTGGGAATATGTGTGTGGTAGATAGTATACATAACTGTGGGAATATGTGTGTGGTAGATAGTATACATGTCTGTGGGAATATGTGTGTGATAGATAGTATACATGCCTGTGGGAATATGTGTGTGGTAGATAGTATACATGACTGTGGGAATATGTATGTGGTAGATAGTATACATGACTGTGGGAATATGTGTGTGGTAGATAGTATACATAACTGTGGGAATATGTGTGTGGTAGATAGTATACATGACTGTGGGAAAATGTGTGTTGTATACATGACTGTGGGAATATGTGTGTGATAGATAGTATACATAACTGTGGGAATATGTTTGTGGTAGATAGTATACATGACTGTGGGAATATGTGTGTGGTAGATAGTATACATGACTGTGGGAATATGTGTGCGGTAGATAGTATACATGACTCTTGGAATATGTGTGTGATAGATAGTATACATGCCTGTGGGAATATGTGTGTGATAGATAGTATACATAACTGTGGGAATATGTGTATGGTATACATGACAGTGGGAATATGTGTGTGATAGATAGTATACATGACTGTGGGAATATGTGTGTGACAGATAGTATACATGACTGTGGGAATATGTGTGTGGTAGATAGTATACATAACTGTGGGAATATATGTGTGATAGATAGTATACATGTCTGTGGGAATATGTGTGTGGTAGATAGTATACATGACTGTGGGAATATGTGTGTGATAGATAGTATACATGACTGTGAGAATATGTGTGTGATAGATAGTATACATGACTGTGGGAATATGTGTGTGGTAGATAGTATATATGACTGTGGGAATATGTGTGTTGTATACATGACTGTGGGAATATGTGTGTGATAGATAGTATACATGACTGTGGGAATATGTGTGTTGTATACATGACTGTGGGAATATGTGTGTTGTATACATGACTGTGGGAATATGTGTGTGGTAGATATTATACATGACTGTGAGAATATGTGTGTTGTATACATGACTGTGGAAATATGTGTGTGGTAGATAGTATACATGCCTGTGGGAATATGTGTGTGGTAGATAGTATACATGACTGTGGGAATATGTGTGTGGTAGATAGTATACATAACTGTGGGAATATGTGTGTGATAGATAGTATACATGTCTGTGGGAATATGTGTGTGGTAGATAGTATACATGACTGTGGGAATATGTGTGTTGTATACATGACTGTGGGAATATGTGTAAGATAGTTAGTATACATGACTGTGGGAATATGTGTGTTGTATACATGACTGTGGGAATATGTGTGTTGTATACATGACTGTGGGAATATGTGTGTGGTAGATATTATACATGACTGTGAGAATATGTGTGTTGTATACATGACTGTGGAAATATGTGTGTGGTAGATAGTATACATGCCTGTGGGAATATGTGTGTGGTAGATAGTATACATGACTGTGGGAATATGTGTGTGGTAGATAGTATACATAACTGTGGGAATATGTGTGTGATAGATAGTATACATGTCTGTGGGAATATGTGTGTGGTAGATAGTATACATGACTGTGGGAATATGTGTGTTGTATACATGACTGTGGGAATATGTGTAAGATAGTTAGTATACATGACTGTGGGAATATGTGTGTTGTATACATGACTGTGGGAATATGTGTTTTGTATACATGACTGTGGGAATATGTGTGTGGTAGATAGTATACATGACTATGGGAATATGTGTGTTGTATACATGACTGTGGGAATATGTGTTTTGTATACATGACTGTGGGAATATGTGTGTTGTATACATGACTGTGGGAATATGTGTGTTGTATACATGACTGTGGGAATATGTGTGTTGTATACATGAATGTGTGAATATGTGTGTGGTAGATAGTATACATGACTGTGGGAATATGTGTGTTGTATACATGACTGTGGGAATATGTGTGTGGTAGATAGTATACATGACTGTGGGAATATGTTTGTGGTAGATAGTATACATGACTGTGGGAATATGTGTGTGGTAGATAGTATACATGACTGTGGGAATATGTGTGTGGTAGATAGTATACATGACTGTTGGAATATGTGTGTTGTATACATGACTGTGGGAATATGTGTGTGATAGATAGTATACATGACTGTGGGAATATGTGTGTGGTAGATAGTATACATGACTGTGGGAATATGTGTGTGATAGATAGTATACATAACTGTGGGAATATATGTGTGGTAGATAGTATACATGACTGTGGGAATATGTGTGTGGTAGATAGTATACATGACTGTGGGAATATGTGTGTGGTAGATAGTATACATGACTGTGGGAATATGTGTGTGGTAGATAGTATACATGACTGTGGGAATATGTGTGTGGTAGATAGTATACATGACTGTGGGAATATGTGTGTGGTAGATAGTATACATGTCTGTGGGAATATGTGTGTGATAGATAGTATACATGCCTGTGGGAATATGTTTGTGGTAGAAAGTATACATGACTGTGGGAATATGTGTGTGATAGATAGTATACATGACTGTGGGAATATGTGTGTGGTAGATAGTATACATAACTGTGGGAATATGTGTGTGGTAGATAGTATACATGACTGTGGGAATATGTGTGTTGTATACATGACTGTGGGAATATGTGTGTGATAGATAGTATACATAACTGTGGGAATATGTGTGTGGTAGATAGTATACATGACTGTGGGAATATGTGTGTGGTAGATAGTATACATGCCTGTGGCAATATGTGTGTGGTAGATAGTATACATGACTGTGGGAATATGTGTGCGGTAGATAGTATACATAACTGTGGGAATATGTGTGTGATAGATAGTATACATGTCTGTGGGAATATGTGTGTGGTAGATAGTATACATGACTGTGGGAATATTTGTGTTGTATACATGACTGTGGGAATATGTGTGTGATAGATAGTATACATGACTGTGGGAATATGTGTGTTGTATACATGACTGTGGGAATATGTGTGTTGTATACATGACTGTGGGAATATGTGTGTGGTAGATAGTATACATAACTGTGGGAATATGTGTGTTGTATACATGACTGTGGGAATATGTGTGTGGTATACATGCATGTGGGAATATGTGTGTTGTATACATGACTGTGGGAATATGTGTGTTGTATACATGACTGTGGGAATGTGTGTGTTGTATACATGAATGTGGGAATATGTGTGCGGTAGATAGTATACATGACTGTGGGAATATGTGTGTTGTATACATGACTGTGGTAATATGTGTGTGGTAGATAGTATACATGACTGTGGGAATGTGTGTGTGATAGATAGTATACATGACTGTGGGAATATGTGTGTGATAGATAGTATACATGACTGTGGGAATATGTGTGTTGTATACATGACTGTGGGAATATGTGTGTGATAGATAGTATACATGACTGTGGGAATATGTGTGTTGTATACATGACTGTGGGAATATGTGTGTGGTAGATAGTATACATGACTGTGGGAATATGTGTGTCGTAGATAGTATACATGACTGTGGGAATATGTGTGTGGTAGATAGTATACATGACTGTGGGAATATGTGTGTGGTAGATAGAATACATAACTGTAGGAATATGTGTGTGGTAGATAGTATACATGTCTGTGGGAATATGTGTGTGATAGATAGTATACATGCCTGTGGGAATATGTTTGTGGTAGATAGTATACATGACTGTGGGAATATGTGTGTGGTTGATAGTATACATGACTGTGGGAATATGTGTGTGGTAGATAGTATACATAACTGTGGGAATATGTGTGTGGTAGATAGTATACATGACTGTGGGAATATGTGTGTTGTATACATGACTGTGGGAATATGTGTGTGATAGATAGTATACATAACTGTGGGAATATGTGTGTGGTAGATAGTATACATGACTGTGGGAATATATGTGTGGTAGATATTATACATGCCTGTGGGAATATGTGTGTGGTAGATAGTATACATGACTGTGGGAATATATGTGTGATAGATAGTATACATGTCTGTGGGAATGTGTGTGTGGTAGATAGTATACATGACTGTGGGAATATTTGTGTTGTATACATGACTGTGGGAATATGTGTGTGATAGATAGTATACATGACTGTGGGAATATGTGTGTTGTATACATGACTGTGGGAATATGGGTGCTGTATACATGACTGTGGGAATATGTGTGTGGTAGATAGTATACATAACTATGGGAATATGTGTGTTGTATACATGACTGTGGGAATATGTGTGTTGTATACATAAATGTGGGAATATGTGTTTTGTATACATGACTGTGCGAATATGTGTGTTGTATACATGAATGTGGGAATATGTGTGTGGTAGATAGTATACATGACTGTGGGAATATGTGTGTTGTATACATGACTGTTGGAATATGTGTGTGGTAGATAGTATACATGACTGTGGGAATGTGTGTGTGATAGATAGTATACAAGACTGTGGGAATATGTGTGTGATAGATAGTATACATGACTGTGGGAATATGTGTGTTGTATACATGACTGTGGGGATATGTGTGTGATAGATAGTATACATGACTGTGGGAATATGTGTGTTGTATACATGACTGTGGGAATATGTGTGTGGTAGATAGTATACATGACTGTGGAAATATGTGTGTCGTAGATAGTATACATGACTGTGGGAATATGTGTGTGGTAGATAGTATACATGACTGTGGGAATATGTGTGTGGTAGATAGAATACATAACTGTAGGAATATGTGTGTGGTAGATAGTATACATGTCTGTGGGAATATGTGTGTGATAGATAGTATACATGCCTGTGGGAATATGTTTGTGGTAGATAGTGTACATGACTGTAGGAATATGTGTGTGGTTGATAGTATACATGACTGTGGGAATATGTGTGTGGTAGATAGTATACATAACTGTGGGAATATGTGTGTGGTAGATAATATACATGACTGTGGGAATATGTGTGTTGTATACATGACTGTGGGAATATGTGTGTGA
Source organism: Cepaea hortensis (assembly GCA_963921405.1). NCBI lineage: Eukaryota > Metazoa > Mollusca > Gastropoda > Stylommatophora > Helicidae > Cepaea > Cepaea hortensis. The sequence goes on from CAWUFQ010000411.1 coordinate 148,527, forward strand.
TAGATAGTATACATAACTGTGGGAATATGTGTGTGGTAGATAGTATACATGACTGTGGGAATATATGTGTGGTAGATAGTATACATGCCTGTGGGAATATGTGTGTGGTAGATAGTATACATGACTGTGGGAATATATGTGTGATAGATAGTATACATGTCTGTGATATTATGTGTGTGGTAGATAGTATACATGACTGTGGGAATATTTGTGTTGTATACATGACTGTGGGAATATGTGTGTGATAGATAGTATACATGACTGTGGGAATATGTGTGTTGTATACATGACTGTGGGAATATGTGTGCTGTATACATGACTGTGGGAATGTGTGTGTGATAGATAGTATACATGACTGTGGGAATATGTGTGTTGTATACATGACTGTGGGAATATGTGTGTGGTAGATAGTATACATGACTGTGGGAATATGTGTGTTGTATACATGACTGTGCGAATATGTGTGTTGTATACATGACTGTGGGAATATGTGTGTTGTATACATGAATGTGGGAATATGTGTGTGGTAGATAGTATACATGACTGTGGGAATATGTGTGTTGTATACATGACTGTGGGAATATGTGTGTGGTAGATAGTATACATGACTGTGGGAATGTGTGTGTGATAGATAGTATACATGACTGTGGGAATATGTGTGTTGTATACATGACTGTGGGAATATGTGTGTGATAGATAGTATACATGACTGTGGGAATATGTGTGTTGTATACATGACTGTGGGAATATGTGTGTGGTAGATAGTATACATGACTGTGGGAATATATGTGTGATAGATAGTATACATGACTGTGGGAATATGTGTGTTGTATACATGACTGTGGGAATATGTGTGTGGTAGATAGTATACATGACTATGGGAATATGTGTGTGATAGATAGTATACATGAATGTGGGAATATGTGTGTGGTAGATAGTATACATAACTGTGGGAATATGTGTGTGGTAGATAGTATACATGTCTGTGGGAATATGTGTGTGATAGATAGTATACATGCCTGTGGGAATATGTGTGTGGTAGATAGTATACATGACTGTGGGAATATGTGTGTGGTAGATAGTATACATGACTGTGGGAATATGTGTGTGGTAGATAGTATACATAACTGTGGGAATATGTGTGTGGTAGATAGTATACATGACTGTGGGAAAATGTGTGTTGTATACATGACTGTGGGAATATGTGTGTGATAGATAGTATACATAACTGTGGGAATATGTTTGTGGTAGATAGTATACATGACTGTGGGAATATGTGTGTGGTAGATAGTATACATGACTGTGGGAATATGTGTGCGGTAGATAGTATACATGACTCTGGGAATATGTGTGTGATAGATAGTATACATGCCTGTGGGAATATGTGTGTGATAGATAGTATACATAACTGTGGGAATATGTGTATGGTATACATGACAGTGGGAATATGTGTGTGATAGATAGTATACATGACTGTGGGAATATGTGTGTGATAGATAGTATACATGACTGTGGGAATATGTGTGTGGTAGATAGTATACATAACTGTGGGAATATATGTGTGATAGATAGTATACATGTCTGTGGGAATATGTGTGTGGTAGATAGTATACATGACTGTGGGAATATGTGTGTGATAGATAGTATACATGACTGTGAGAATATGTGTGTGATAGATAGTATACATGACTGTGGGAATATGTGTGTGATAGGTAGTATATATGACTGTGGGAATATGTGTGTTGTATACATGACTGTGGGAATATGTGTGTGATAGATAGTATACATGACTGTGGGAATATGTGTGTTGTATACATGACTGTGGGAATATGTGTGTTGTATACATGACTGTGGGAATATGTGTGTGGTAGATATTATACATGACTGTGAGAATATGTGTGTTGTATACAGGACTGTGGAAATATGTGTGTGGTAGATAGTATACATGCCTGTGGGAATATGTGTGTGGTAGATAGTATACATGACTGTGGGAATATGTGTGTGGTAGATAGTATACATAACTGTGGGAATATGTGTGTGATAGATAGTATACATGTCTGTGGGAATATGTGTGTGGTAGATAGTATACATGACTGTGGGAATATGTGTGTTGTATACATGACTGTGGGAATATGTGTAAGATAGTTAGTATACATGACTGTGGGAATATGTGTGTTGTATACATGACTGTGGGAATATGTGTGTTGTATACATGACTGTGGGAATATGTGTGTGGTAGATAGTATACATGTCTATGGGAATATGTGTGTTGTATACATGACTGTGAGAATATGTGTTTTGTATACATGACTGTGGGAATATGTGTGTTGTATACATGACTGTGGGAATATGTGTGTTGTATACATGACTGTGGGAATATGTGTGTTGTATACATGAATGTGTGAATATGTGTGTGGTAGATAGTATACATGACTGTGGGAATATGTTTGTGGTAGATAGTATACATGACTGTGGGAATATGTGTGTGGTAGATAGTATACATGACTGTGGGAATATGTGTGTGATAGATAGTATACATGCCTGTGGGAATATGTGTGTGATAGATAGTATACATGACTGTGGGAATATGTGTGTGGTAGATAGTATACATAACTGTGGGAATATATGTGTGATAGATAGTATACATGTCTGTGGGAATATGTGTGTTGTATACATGACTGTGGGAATATGTGTGTGATAGATAGTATACATGACTGTGGGAATATGTGTGTTGTATACATGACTGTGGGAATATGTGTGTGGTAGATAGTATACATGACTGTGGGAATATATGTGTGATAGATAGTATACATGAATGTGGGAATATGTGTGTTGTATACATGACTGTGGGAATATGTGTGTGGTAGATAATATATATGACTATGGGAATATGTGTGTGATAGATAGTATACATGAATGTGGGAATATGTGTGTGGTAGATAGTATACATAACTCTGGGAATATGTGTGTGGTAGATAGTATACATGTCTGTGGGAATATGTGTGTGATAGATAGTATACATGCCTGTGGGAATATGTGTGTGGTAGATAGTATACATGACTGTGGGAATATGTGTGTGGTAGATAGTATACATGACTGTGGGAATATGTGTGTGGTAGATAGTATACATAACTGTGGGAATATGTGTGTGGTAGATAGTATACATGACTGTGGGAAAATGTGTGTTGTATACATGACTGTGGGAATATGTGTGTGATAGATAGTATACATAACTGTGGGAATATGTTTGTGGTAGATAGTATACATGACTGTGGGAATATGTGTGTGGTAGATAGTATACATGACTGTGGGAATATGTGTGCGGTAGATAGTATACATGACTCTGGGAATATGTGTGTGATAGATAGTATACATGCCTGTGGGAATATGTGTGTGATAGATAGTATACATAACTGTGGGAATATGTGTATGGTATACATGACAGTGGGAATATGTGTGTGATAGATAGTATACATGACTGTGGGAATATGTGTGTGATAGATAGTATACATGACTGTGGGAATATGTGTGTGGTAGATAGTATACATAACTGTGGGAATATATGTGTGATAGATAGTATACATGTCTGTGGGAATATGTGTGTGGTAGATAGTATACATGACTGTGGGAATATGTGTGTGATAGATAGTATACATGACTGTGAGAATATGTGTGTGATAGATAGTATACATCACTGTGGGAATATGTGTGTGGTAGATAGTATATATGACTGTGGGAATATGTGTGTTGTATACATGACTGTGGGAATATGTGTGTGATAGATAGTATACGTGACTGTGGGAATATGTGTGTTGTATACATGACTGTGGGAATATGTGTGTTGTATACATGATTGTGGGAATATGTGTGTGGTAGATATTATACATGACTGTGAGAATATGTGTGTTGTATACATGACTGTGGAAATATGTGTGTGATAGATAGTATACATGCCTGTGGGAATATGTGTGTGGTAGATAGTATACATGACTGTGGGAATATGTGTGTGGTAGATAGTATACATAACTGTGGGAATATGTGTGTGATAGATAGTATACATGTCTGTGGGAATATGTGTGTGGTAGATAGTATACATGACTGTGGGAATATGTGTGTTGTATACATGACTGTGGGAATATGTGTAAGATAGTTAGTATACATGACTGTGGGAATATGTGTGTTGTATACATGACTGTGGGAATATGTGTGTTGTATACATGACTGTGGGAATATGTGTGTGGTAGATAGTATACATGACTATGGGAATATGTGTGTTGTATACATGACTGTGGGAATATGTGTTTTGTATACATGACTGTGGGAATATGTGTGTTGTATACATGACTGTGGGAATATGTGTGTTGTATACATGACTGTGGGAATATGTGTGTTGTATACATGAATGTGTGAATATGTGTGTGGTAGATAGTATACATGACTGTGGGAATATGTGTGTTATATACATGACTGTGGGAATATGTGTGTGGTAGATAGTATACATGACTGTGGGAATATTTTTGTGGTAGATAGTATACATGACTGTGGGAATATGTGTGTGGTAGATAGTATACATAACTGTGGGAATATGTGTGTGATAGATAGTATACATGCCTGTGGGAATATGTGTGTGATAGATTGTATACATGACTGTGGGAATATGTGTGTGGTAGATAGTATACATAACTGTGGGAATATATGTGTGATAGATAGTATACATGTCTGTTGGAATATGTGTGTGGTAGATAGTATACATGACTGTGGGAATATGTGTGTGATAGATAGTATACATGACTGTGAGAATATGTGTGTGATAGATAGTATACATGACTGTGGGACTATGTGTGTGGTAGATAGTATATATGACTGTGGGAATATGTGTGTTGTATACATGACTGTGGGAATATGTGTGTGATATATAGTATACATGACTGTGGGAATATGTGTGTTGTATACATGGCTGTGGGAATATGTGTGTTGTATACATGACTGTGGGAATATGTGTGTGGTAGATATTATACATGACTGTGAGAATATGTGTGTTGTATACATGACTGTGGGAATATGTGTGTGATAGATAGTATACATGCCTGTGGGAATATGTGTGTGGTAGATAGTATACATGACTGTAGGAATATGTGTGTGGTAGATAGTATACATAACTGTGGGAATATGTGTGTGATAGATAGTATACATGTCTGTGGGAATATGTGTGTGGTAGATAGTATACATGACTGTGGGAATATGTGTGTTGTATACATGACTGTGGGAATATGTGTAAGATAGTTAGTATACATGACTGTGGGAATATGTGTGTTGTATACATGACTGTGGGAATATGTGTGTTGTATACATGACTGTGGGAATATGTGTGTGGTAGATAGTATACATGACTGTGGGAATATGTGTGTTGTATACATGACTGTGGGAATATGTGTTTTGTATACATGACTGTGGAAATATGTGTGTTGTATACATGACTGTGGGAATATGTGGGTTGTATACATGACTGTGGGAATATGTGTGTTGTATACATGAATGTGTGAATATGTGTGTGGTAGATAGTATACATGACTGTGGGAATATGTGTGTTGTATACATGACTGTGGGAATATGTGTGTGGTAGATAGTATACATGACTGTGGGAATATGTGTGTGATAGATAGTATACATGACTGTGGGAATATGTATGTGGTAGATAGTATACATGACTGTGGGAATATGTGTGTTGTATACATGACTGTGGGAATATGTGTGTGGGAGATAGTATACATAACTGTGGGAATATGTGTGTGATAGATAGTATACATGACTGTGGGAATATGTGTGTGATAGATAGTATACATGACTGTGGGAATATGTGTGTTGTATACATCACTGTGGGAATATGTGTGTGGTAGATAGTATACATGACTGTGGGAATATGTGTGTGATAGATAGTATACATGCCTGTGGGAATATGTGTGTGGTAGATAGTATACATAACTGTGGGAATATGTGTGTGATAGATAGTATATATGCCTGTGGGAATATGTGTGTGGTAGATAGAATACATGACTGTGGGAATATGTGTGTGGTAGATAGTATACATAACTGTGGGAATATGTGTGTGGTAGATAGTATACATGTCTGTGGGAATATGTGTGTGATAGATAGTATACATGCCTGTGGGAATATGTGTGTGGTAGATAGTATACATGACTGTGGGAATATGTGTGTGGTAGATAGTATACATGACTGTGGGAATATGTGTGTGGTAGATAGTATACATAACTGTGGGAATATGTGTGTGGTAGATAGTATACATGACTGTGGGAAAATGTGTGTTGTATACATGACTGTGGGAATATGTGTGTGATAGATAGTAAACATAACTGTGGGAATAAGTGTGTGGTAGATAGTATACATGACTGTGGGAAAATATGTGTTGTATACATAACTGTGGGAATATGTGTGTGGTAGATAGTATACATAACTGTGGGAATATGTGTGTGATAGATTGTATACATGCATGTGGGAATATGTGTGTGTGGTAGATAGAATACATGACTGTGGGAATATGTGTGTGGTAGATAGTATACATAACTGTGGGAATATGTATGTGGTAGATAGTATACATGTCTGTGGGAATATGTGTGTGATAGATAGTATACATGCCTGTGGGAATATGTGTGTGGTAGATAGTATACATAACTGTGGGAATATGTGTGTGGTAGATAGTATACATGACTGTGGGAAAATGTGTGTTGTATACATGACTGTGGGAATATGTGTGTGATAGATAGTATACATAACTGTGGGAATATGTGTGTGGTAGATAGTATACATGACTGTGGGAATATGTGTGTGATAGATAGTATACATGCCTGTGGGAATATGTGTGTGGTAGATAGTATGCATGACTGTGGGAATATGTGTGTGATAGATAGTATACATGTCTGTGGGAATATGTGTGTTGTATACATGACTGTAGGAATATGTGTGTGATAGATAGTATACATGACTGTGGGAATATGTGTGTTGTATACATGACTGTGGGAATATGTGTGTTGTATACATGACTGTGGGAATATGTGTGTTGTATACATGACTGTGGGAATATGTGTGTTGTATACATGAATGTGGGAATATGTGTGTGGTAGATAGTATACATGACTGTGGGATTATGTGTGTTGTATACATGACTGTGGGAATATGTGTGTGGTAGATAGTATACATGACTGTGGGAATATGTGTGTGATAGATAGTATACATGACTGGGGGAATATGTGTGTTGTATACATGACTGTGGGAATATGTGTGTGATAGATAGTATACATGCCTGTGGGAATATGTGTGTGATAGATAGTATACATGACTGTGGGAATATGTTTGTTGTATACATGACTGTGGGAATATGTGTGTGATAGATAGTATACATGACTGTGGGAATATGTGTGTTGTATACATGACTGTGGGAATATGTGTGTGATAGATAGTATACATGACTGTGGGAATATGTGTGTTGTATACATGACTGTGGGAATATGTGTGTGGTAGATAGTATACATGACTGTGGGAATATGTGTGTTGTATACATGACTGTGGGAATATGTGTGTTGTATACATGACTGTGGGAATATGTGTGTTGTATAAATGACTGTGGGAATATGTGTGTTGTATACATGACTGTGGGCATATGTGTGTTGTATACATGACTGTGGGAATATGTGTGTTGTATACATGAATGTGGGAATATGTGTGTGGTAGATAGTATACATGACTGTGGGAATATGTGTGTTGTATACATGACTGTGGGAATATGTGTGTGGTAGATATTATACATGACTGTGAGAATATGTGTGTTGTATACATGACTGTGGGAATATGTGTGTGATAGATAGTATACATGCCTGTGGGAATATGTGTGTGGTAGATAGTATACATGACTGTGGGAATATGTGTGTGGTAGATAGTATACATTACTGTGGGAATATGTGTGTGATAGATAGTATACATGTCTGTGGGAATATTTGTGTGGTAGATAGTATACATGACTGTGGGAATATGTGTGTTGTATACATGACTGTAAGAATATGTGTGTGATAGTTAGTATATATGACTGTGGGAATATGTGTGTTGTATACATGACTGTGGGAATATGTGTGTTGTATACATGACTGTGGGAATATGTGTGTGGTAGATAGTATACATGACTGTGGGAATATGTGTGTTGTATACATGACTGTGGGAATATGTATTTTGTATACATGACTGTGGGAATATGTGTGTTGTATACATGACTGTGGGAATATGTGTGTTGTATACATGACTGTGGGAATATGTGTGTTGTATACATGAATGTGGGAATATGTGTGTGGTAGATAGTATACATGACTGTGGGAATATGTGTGTTGTATACATGACTGTGGGAATATGTGTGTGGTAGATAGTATACATGACTGTGGGAATATGTGTGTGATAGATAGTATGCATGACTGTGGGAATATGTGTGTGATAGATAGTATACATGACTGTGGGAATATGTGTGTTGTATACATGATTGTGGGAATATGTGTGTGGTAGATATTATACATAACTGTGGGAATATGTGTGTGATAGATAGTATACATGACTGTGGGAATATGTGTGTGATAGATAGTATCATTGACTGTGGGAATATGTGTGTTGTATATATGACTGTGGGAATATGTGTGTGGTAGATAGTATACTTGACTGTGGGAATATGTGTGTGATAGATAGTATACATGACTGTGGGAATATGTGTGTTGTATATATGACTGTGGGAATATGTGTGTGATAGATAGTATACTTGACTGTGGGAATATGTGTGTGATAGATAGTATACATGACTGTGGGAATATGTGTGTTGTATATATGACTGTGGGAATATGTGTGTGGTAGATAGTATACATGACTGTGGGAATATGTGTGTGATAGATAGTATACATGCCTGTGGGAATATGTGTGTGGTAGATAGTATACATAACTGTGGGAATATGTGTGTGATAGATAGTATACATGCCTGTGGGAATATGTGTGTGGTAGATAGAATACATGACTGTTGGAATATGTGTGTGGTAGATAGTATACATAACTGTGGGAATATGTGTGTGGTAGATAGTATACATGTCTGTGGGAATATGTGTGTGATAGATAGTATACATGCCTGTGGGAATATGTGTGTGGTAGATAGTATACATGACTGTGGGAATATGTGTGTCTTAGATAGTATAAATGACTGTGGGATTATGTGTGTGGTAGATAGTATACATAACTGTGGGAATATGTGTGTGGTAGATAGTATACATGACTGTGGGAAAATGTGTGTTGTATACATGACTGTGGGAATATGTGTGTGATAGATAGTATACATAACTGTGGGAATATGTGTGTGGTAGATAGTATACATGACTGTGGGAAAATGTGTGTTGTATACATAACTGTGGGAATATGTGTGTGGTAGATAGTATACATAACTGCGGGAATATGTGTGTGATAGATAGTATACATGCATGTGGGAATATGTGTGTGGTAGATAGAATACATGACTGTGGGAATATGTGTGTGGTAGATAGTATACATAACTGTGGGAATATGTGTGTGGTAGATAGTATACATGTCTGTGGGAATATGTGTGTGATAGATAGTATACATGTCTGTGGGAATATCTGTGTGGTAGATAGTATACATGACTGTGGGAATATGTGTGTAGTAGATAGTATACATGACTGTGGGAATATGTGTGTGGTAGATAGTATACATAACTGTGGGAATATGTGTGTGGTAGATAGTATACATGACTGTGGGAAAATGTGTGTTGTATACATGACTGTGGGAATATGTGTGTGATAGATAGTATACATAACTGTGGGAATATGTGTGTGGTAGATAGTATACATGACTGTGGGAAAATGTGTGTTGTATACATAACTGTGGGAATATGTGTGTGGTAGATAGTATACATAACTGTGGGAATATGTGTGTGATAGATAGTATACATGCCTGTGGGAATATGTGTGTGGTAGATAGAATACATGACTGTGGGAATATGTGTGTGCTAGATAGTATACATAACTGTGGGAATATGTGTGTGCTAGATAGTATACATGTCTGTGGGAATATGTGTGTGATAGATAGTATACATGCCTGTGGGAATATGTGTGTGGTAGATAGTATACATAACTGTGGGAATATGTGTGTGGTAGATAGTATACATGACTGTGGGAAAATGTGTGTTGTATACATGACTGTGGGAATATGTTTGTGGTAGATAGTATACATGACTGTGGGAATATGTGTGTGGTAGATAGTATACATGACTGTGGGAATATGTGTGCGGTAGATAGTATACATGACTCTGGGAATATGTGTGTGATATATAGTATACATAACTGTGGGAATATGGTTGTGGTAGATAGTATACATGACTGTGGGAATATGAGTGTGATAGATAGTATACATGTCTGTGGGAATATGTGTGTTGTATATACATGACTGTAGGAATATGTGTGTGATAGATAGTATACATGACTGTGGGAATATGTGTGTTGTATACATGACTGTGGGAATATGTGTGTTGTATACATGACTGTGGGAATATGTGTGTGGTAGATATTATACATGACTGTGGGAATATGTGTGTTGTATACATGACTGTGGGAATATGTGTGTTGTATACACGACTGTGGGAATATGTGTGTTGTATACATGACTGTGGGAATATGTGTGTGATAGATAGTATACATGCCTGTGGGAATATGTGTGTGATAGATAGTATACATGACTGTGGGAATATGTTTGTTGTATACATGACTGTGGGAAAATGTGTGTGATAGATAGTATACATGACTGTGGGAATATGTGTGTTGTATACATGACTGTGGGAATATGTGTGTTATAGATAGTATACATGACTATGGGAATATGTGTGTTGTATACATGACTGTGGGAATATGTGTGTTGTATACATGACTGTGGGAATATGTGTGTGGTAGATAGTATACATGACTGTGGGAATATGTGTGTTGTATACATGACTGTGGGAATATGTGTGTTGTATACATGACTGTGGGAATATGTGTGTTGTATACATGACTGTGGGAATATGTGTGTTGTATACATGACTGTGGGAATATGTGTGTTGTATACATGACTGTGGGAATATGTGTGTTGTATACATGAATGTGGGAATATGTGTGTGGTAGATAGTATACATGACTGTTGGAATATGTGTGTTGTATACATGACTGTGGGAATATGTGTGTGGTAGATAGTATACATGACTGAGGGAATATGTGTGTGATAGATAGTATACATGACTGTGGGAATATGTGTGTGATAGATAGTATACATGACTGTGGGAAAATGTGTGTGATAGATAGTATACATGACTTTGGGAATATGTGTGTTGTATACATGACTGTAGGAATATGTGTGTGGTAGATAGTATACATGACTGTGGGAATATGTGTGTGGTAGATAGTATACATGACTGTGTGAATATGTGTGTGATAGATAGTATACATGACTGTGGGAAAATGTGTGTTGTATACATGACTGTGGGAATATGTTTGTGGTAGATAGTATACATGACTGTGGGAATATGTGTGTGATAGATAGTATACATGCCTGTGGGAATATGTGTGTGGTAGATAGTATACATAACTGTGGGAATATGTGTGTGATAGATAGTATACATGCCTGTGGGAATATGTGTGTGGTAGATAGAATACATGACTGTGGGAATATGTGTGTGGTAGATAGTATACATAACTGTGGGAATATGTGTGTGGTAGATAGTATACATGTCTGTGGGAATATGTGTGTGATAGATAGTATACATGCCTGTGGGAATATGTGTGTGGTAGATAGTATACATGACTGTGGGAATATGTGTGTGGTAGATAGTATACATGACTGTGGGAATATGTGTGTGGTAGATAGTATACATAACTGTGGGAATATGTGTGTGGTAGATAGTATACATGACTGTGGGAAAATGTGTGTTGTATACATGACTGTGGGAATATGTGTGTGATAGATAGTATACATAACTGTGGGAATATGTGTGTGGTAGATAGTATACATGACTGTGGAAAAATGTGTGTTGTATACATAACTGTGGGAATATGTGTGTGGTAGATAGTATACATAACTGTGGGAATATGTGTGTGATAGATAGTATACATGCATGTGGGAATATGTGTGTGGTAGATAGAATACATGACTGTGGGAATATGTGTGTGCTAGATAGTATACATAACTGTGGGATTATGTGTGTGGTAGATAGTATACATGTCTGTGGGAATATGTGTGTGATAGATAGTTTACATGCCTGTTGGAATATGTGTGTGGTAGATAGTATACATAACTGTGGGAATATGTGTGTGGTAGATAGTATACATGACTGTGGGAAAATGTGTGTTGTATACATGACTGTGGGAATATGTTTGTGGTAGATAGTATACATGACTGTGGGAATATGTGTGATGTAGATAGTATACATGACTGTGGGAATATGTGTGCGGTAGATAGTATACATGACTCTGGGAATATGTGTGTGATAGATAGTATACATAACTGTGGGAATATGTGTGTGGTAGATAGTATACATGACTGTGGGAATATGTGTGTGATAGATAGTATACATGCCTGTGGGAATATGTGTGTGGTAGATAGTATGCATGACTGTGGGAATATGTGTGTGATAGATAGTATACATGTCTGTGGGAATATGTGTGTTGTATACATGACTGTAGGAATATGTGTGTGATAGATAGTATACATGACTGTGGGAATATGTGTGTTGTATACATGACTGTGGGAATATGTGTGTTTTATACATGACTGTGGGAATATGTGTGTGGTAGATATTATACATGATCGTGGGAATATGTGTGTTGTATACATGACTGTGGGAATATGTGTGTTGTATACATGCCATACGGCGGCACGACCCACCACGAAAAGTATAAATTAGAAAATGGGAATTCCCCACTCGGACACGAAAGTGGACGTCAACAAAGGAATCCAAGGAGAATGTGGACAACGTAATTGGACAGCAACAGGAGACGCTGTGATTGTGATTTCGAACAAGGACGTGTTTCAAAGGATCTGTGTGAGGTGACCTCTGGACGCGATGATATGAGCGTGAGACATCTATGAATCAGGAGAGGGATCTGTTGATGATGATACGGCAGTGAAGTAACCGGGCGGAAAAACCTAGAGTGGAATTACAGCTTAAATGGAATCAGTGGATTAGGGCGTCAAGCAGAGCGCAGTAGACTGGACACTCATCGGTGGATTAGTAAAGTAGGTGCCGACCCTGTCTATAGGGGTCAACCTACAGGTCTGCGTGAGTTTAATGTTCACCTGTCTGCTACGGAATAAACTTCTGGTAGCGTTTTGATATCTTGACTTTTGCCGTTATCATTGTATTCAAGGTAAGGACGTAAGTTTAATTCCTCGTCCTTCGTTGCTGTTTTGCATTATTACGAGTCGATACCTCGACGGTTGCCGGTGTAGGCACTTCGAGGCATATGGGGGTCGTCTCTGGACTCGCTGCATAAAAAAATTGTCAACACGAAAATTCCTGCCAGATTCAGTCAGCTGAGCGTAGAAAAATTTGCACGCCGACATCTTGAGTTGCACCATACTACACGAATCACACACAGAAAGAAAGAACGCACGAAAACTACACGTCACAAAAATGGTGAAGATCAGGAAGTATTTCAAGTAAGTTGAAGATCTTAGACGTTACAAAGTTTACAACAGTAAGTGAAAGTGTATATATTATAAGAACAGTGCAATGAGAATTAACATATCAGGACGTAAGAATAACATTACGTAGAAGTGCAGTAGAAATATAATAGTCGCACCATACGCGCGAAACTGCACGATATATAACAAGCCACAGCGCTATAATATATTTGTAACAAATGACATTTAGAAATATTCCAGCATATGTAAGAACATTATTGTGTTTTGAAAGAATGTACGGGTACGACTACAGTTCTACTTAAGAAAGGAAGATAGTACATAGATATGAGATATCCGAAACATTCGACACCATGGTCGATATGGAAAGTAACTATGGTGATATGAGTAGGCCATAAGATCTAAAGAAACACCGCGCTGCCACAAGTCTACACCACAATATTGTACGATAACACAACGATGGACACTGTACATTCGAGAATTGATGATTTGCTCACCAATTTGATTACAACTGCTCAAAAGTGACCTTATGCTAAACAATCTGCGGAATTTATGAAGTTCGTCATGATTCGGGATTATTATCACATTTATCGTTGGACTATTCCACATAGGATGGAGTGTACTACCGATCTGCAAGTATAGTTTACTCTAGCGGAAAGACATTCGTTATTTTACGAACATTACTAACATATTAGACTCTATAAATATTAGAAGAACATTATATTTAATGAGAATCCATGACATTAATAGCGTTAATATTATCATGGAGCAAAACATGGACAGTGGAGACAAGTCATATGATTTGTTTGAGTATATAGTCGACAGGGAGGAGGCTGAAAGCAATTATAGTAGGCAGTGAGCTCGTAATAAACACTGCGCTGTCACATTAAACTATTAACAGATTGACATTTCACAATAACGTGCGGTACTTACAAGAAATGAATGCAACTTATCGTTTGAAACTGCTCAGGAGTTAATTGTTTATTCTCGCAACTCCATTGCTGAAGTAATACATTAATAACGATTGGTGGGTTGAGTTGTTACATACCCCACATTATCGAGGAACTCCGAAACAGAAGACAGTATATACGAATTATCCTATCAGAATTTGGGGACAGAGCAGAGCAGTATACAAGAGCAGCAAGTTACACTGCAGTCAGAGATATATATGGTATAATGAACATGACAACGTTGAGGAGCATGGGTCACCGGTAAATTTCGGAGGTGCACTATTATAATCTGTGGAAAACGAACATACTACTTTGTAATGAACGACACTACTCCCAAACCTTGGTGTCCCTCCACATAACCCTTTCAGGACATTTTTCCTCACTGACACTGCCCCACAATATTCCCGCACTCAACCTTCACTATTTCAACCTTATATTATGATGCCGTTATCGGATACTAGACTCACATTGCGCCGCCATACCAAGTGAGCAAGGATGTACTAACGACATTTCAGTCGTCACGGACACATTGTTGCTGACTAGTTACAGTTGCCGAAGCAGCATTTCGGTTGTCTCACGGTGCCAGTTCATTATATTAGACTGACACCTCACTGGCATAGGATCAACGGACACGAAGTTTCTGCACATAATATCGCATTCTTTATCGCCAACACTACATATGGGACATTACGGAGACACTACACACGTCATCATAGAGGAATAGAAGGACGGATAAGACAGCACACACCAGTCTACTGTGGGTATCGTTACAATCATATACCCAAATTTAACTCAAAGTTCGACGGGTGCACCATAACCGACTAAATTTTGTCAGTCGGCCACAGACCGCGTGAGTCTAGGTGCTGGTGTAAGTGCATTACACCATCGTGTCATTTTACCAGATATTGTGTTTCGAGGAGAACCTCCATTAATTGTCGACTGCAGAAAACGAATATATTCGAGCATTTGGAACAGTCGAGCATGGAATGGACATTTGGAAATTCGTAGAAGACACCGACACCGCAATTTTCTTAAGGCCAGTACCTGTTGTAATTGTCAATTGGTGTGACATTGATTTTTTTTTTAAAGTTTAATAAGGTGTCGTATTTTCAATTATGTCAAAATTTATTATAAATTAACAACCGTTTGTTTTGTATGATAAGTCAGTAGTATCTTATGTTGAATCTAAGTCTGACAGTTTTTGTTGTCGTGTTTAAACATTGATTGGTATTTTCGTCCCTCGTTAATCGTCTACTGTGACTATTAATGATCTAGTGTCATATATATTTTTTTATATTGAACGTATTCTCACATTATTCATGTGGTTTACATATATTTCATTCATTATAAGAGTATCGCAATTGTGAGTAGTATATAAAGTGTTTATCGTGTTGTCACTTAAATGTCAAGAGTATTAATTTTGTCTTTTATGGATGAAAATATGTACTTTCGTCTTACGTCAATCGTCTTTTGTCAGTATTAGTGTTAGTCCGCTGTACTTATATATTTATATTCTTTATATTGAACATATTTTCCCATAATTATTTTGTGGCTTACATATGTCACGGTTCGTATAATTATCGTATATTTTGAGTGATATATTCTTAGGTGATCGTCAACGTGACAGTATTCGTATTAATTAAGTTGATATTTTGGGTCGACGTTGATACCACGGGACTTATTATTCAAGTCAATAACTACTCCGTTCCGCGAAGAACCTTATTGTGAATTTGTCGAGTCTTTTCTTCTCTTGTCACTTCGCTATTTATTTCAGCTAGATGGTTCATTTTACAGGTAGGACAAGATGTCTACCCTACAAGAAATCATGGAATTCGGTGAAAAGACTGGTTTAACTGGTGCTGAACTTAGGAGTTGGGCTAAACATGAGTTCAGTGAAGAGAAACAACGTCAGAAGGAGGAGCGACAGGAACGACTAGCAGCAGAGAAAGAAACCAAACAACTGCAGATGGCTCTTGAGAGAGAACTGAAAGAAAAAGAGATGGCTATCAAACAAAATGAGATAATTTTGGAACGCGAAAGGATAGCAGCAGATAAAGAGAAGTTAATTATGGAGATGCAATTGAAGGAAAAACAGATAGCCGCAGAAACTGAGATTAAAGAGAAACAATTGGCATTGGATAAGGAAAGGCTTGCAACAGAGACACTTTGGAAGGACAAAGAGGTTGAAGGTAACCTAAAGGTCAAGACACTTGAGATGGAACATGAAGCTGAGATTGAACGAGAGAAAATGCTTGCTAAACATAACGATCCTGTGAAAAAGTACCAAGGTCTATTCAGGAATTTCCAACAAGGTGATTCGGTTAGTTCGTGGATAACTAATTTCGATGTGCTCGTAAAGTACTACAAGGTACCAGAGAAGGACGTACCGATACTATTTCACCGTCACCTCGCGTTAGAGCCGTTAAAAGTGATAGAACTGATTCCTGAGGACTTGCGTACAAACTATAAATATATGCGCGATCGTGTTCTGTCACATTTTTCTTTGGACGAATCGGGTTTACGTACGAAATTTAAAACACTTACTCCGAAATCGAACCAAACGTTTCTCGATTTCGCTTCTGAAATGTCTTCAAGTTTTGATAAATGGTGTAAGGCCGCTGATATTTGTTCTGATTATGAAAAAGTCAGAGATTTAATAATCAGAGATAGACTTCTATCTGCTATACCAGAACCTATGGCTATATTCCTAATTGAGAATAAATGTAAGAATATGACTGAGATGGAAGCTAAAGGTGAGTCTTATTTTAATGCACATAGAGACGTGTTTGCCAACTGTACTCAACCTGAACTGGTGATAGGAGCAAGTGCCAAATTCCAGAGAAGCAATGGTAAGTTTAGAAAATTTAGTAGCAATAGCAATAGAAATAGTCCTTATAATAGAGAGGGAGACAGACCAAGGAAGGGACACTTCACCAGATGTCAATACTGTAAGTTGTCTCATTGTAACTTAGAAATGTGTGATCGTCACCCAGGCTATACAGCTTACTTAAAAGACATTACTGCTAAGAAGAGAAGTAAGTATGACTCATTCAAGAGAAGTATAAAATGCTTCTCGTGTCGGGCGTATGGACATACTAGCAGGTCTTGTCCGATGAGAAATTCCTGGAAAGAAGCGAGTATCGCATATGTGTTGTCTAGCTGTAGTAGCGATTCAGATGATCTAGAGGACACACACGCAGCCATTATAGAGTCATACAATAACAAAACAGGTAAAGAAGGTCATAATAGTGATGATGAACCGACATCAGCCAACAAGAGACATATCCACGAAGCAAATGCAGCATACACTCGTCAAGGTACTCTGACGATACACCAAGCGTTGGTTAATGGTTTACCAACAACCTGTTTTAGAGACACAGGGTCCGATATTACAGGTGTTAATCACAAACTCATAAGAGAAAGTGATTATACAGGTAAGAGTATTGAGTGCAGGACATTTGGGGGTACAATAGAAATGTACAAAACTGCATGGGTCAGCATAAAATGCCCATACTATAAAGGTCGAGTGTGCGCAGCAGTACTACCAAACCCATGTGCTGGGTTGATAATTGGTAACATCGCTGATGTTAAAGATTACGCTCAAACTATAGAACGCAAACCTGATGTGATACTCACAACAACACATACCCACGTATCACAAGAAGAAAGAATTACACATTCATTAAAAGTTCAACTGACTGGTAATAACAACAGTGTGGCACACAAAAATAGAACAAAAGTTAAACACAATAGTTACAAACAACAGATAAAATGGGATGTTGTAACCATATTTATGACAAACATGTTGAGTTGGCTTAAATTGATCTTATATCAGGTTACATCCATAGTCACAAACACAGCCTCACAAACAAAGGCATATATTGATGATATTGCGAATAAAAATACAGTCATTCAATCACTCAAGAAAATTTACACACAAGCCAATAATAACAAACAAAATTACAATAAACAAAATGCATTGGTTAATGCATACTTTATTTACTTGGCTTTTGTCTGCTATAAATTAATCAAACATACTCTATTGTCAATATATATACAAGTGAAAACTATGACAATGTTCAAGTCAACAAAGTTGAAAATTACAAATAGTAACATGCATACAGTACAAAAACACCATAAGTATGTAAGAAAGAAAAGAGAAAAAAAAAAAGAGAAAGAGAGAAAGAAAGTAAATAAAAAGAAGACTGAAAGAAATAAATAAAGGAAAATAAAATGGGATGAAAGTGAATGAACTTCATATTTACACATAGTACATTACAGACACATTTACAGTTTTATTACTTAGAATTCAAAAAAAAAAAAGTTCTTGGGTCTAAATCTATACTTGTTCAAAGTGTTCAGACTATATCATAGCTCTACACTTAATAGTGTAGTGAAATATTTCGGATATCTATTCTCCAGATAATTTTTCTTAACTATATCTTATTAGAGAACTTAATAAATTATTTGGCTTATTTATTCTTGTTGAATATTATATTCCTGATTTAATTTTTTTTAGATGTCTTGAATCTTTAATAGGTATGATTCTTCACAACTCTATGTCTGCAAGATTTTAATAAGTCAATCAGAGACATTTTCAGTCGATTATAATTAATAGAGGAACAGATCTATGTTATAAGTTCTTTAATTATATTTTAATGTTCTGTTCTTTATGAGTGTTAGAAAATGTAATAAACATAAATTCAAAACGCACCTTGTTGAATAACAATGTTACATTAATTGACAAAAATATATAATGTAATGTAAGATGTGATTTAGTTAAATATGGATACACATGGTGGCAATTTTTCCATATTGACAGAGTGTATGAAGGAATAACTACGCCATAGGAGTTATCTACTCAATGTGTGATCGATCAGTTGGTCAAACAGTAACTATTCTGACATGGAGTCGAGCGCACAAGTATTGTATTTGTAACTGTGACAGTGAAAATTGAAAAGTGAACATTTTAATTTAAATGTTATGATTCTGTGGTTAAATAACAAATGTTAGTTAATTAGGTATTAATTAATTGAAATATTATAGTATGGTTTTGGGTTAATTAATCATTGTTCGGGAAAGTATTTGATTATAAGGTTTAAGTCATTAGAATGAATCTCTAGTTGAATTAATTGTATTGCGTGTCATTATCACATTAAGATCCAAAATAATCAGTCATCGCTCTCAACATATCCACAAAAGTAAAAATATTTCTGAGGATTCTCGTGGAGCACATGTCACCCTACCCACAGATGGAAAAATTGTAAGAAGGAAAATATATGGAGTATACAATAATAACAGCAGCGATAATCAACAATGAGGATGATCTACTTGGAAACCCCATTATTACCCTCGTCCGAAACTCATGGTAGTAGCTAGAGCTAGGACACACTTGTCTATTAAGACAAGGTAGGGACTAATATGTTTATTAGTTGGTCTGATTCCCCATGATCAGCCACACGACGTCCAACGTGGGGTTTGGACAGGTGGGCGTGCCCGTCGTATAACTTTATATTTTTTTTAGGGTAGATAAGGGGGACAACCAAGTATTAGTCTGTTGTTATTATAGTTGTAGTTAGTTGTGATTATATAATATATTTATACACATATAGTTAAAAGGAAAAAAAAAATGTTACACATTTTTTTATCTGGGAGGGGGCATTATGCCATACGGCGGCACGACCCACCACGAAAAGTATAAATTAGAAAATGGGAATTCCCCACTCGGACACGAAAGTGGACGTCAACAAAGGAATCCAAGGAGAATGTGGACAACGTAATTGGACAGCAACAGGAGACGCTGTGATTGTGATTTCGAACAAGGACGTGTTTCAAAGGATCTGTGTGAGGTGACCTCTGGACGCGATGATATGAGCGTGAGACAGCTATGAATCAGGAGAGGGATCTCTTGATGATGATACGGCAGTGAAGTAACCGGGCGGAAAAACCTAGAGTGGAATTACAGCTTAAATGGAATCAGTGGATTAGGGCGTCAAGCAGAGCGCAGTAGACTGGACACTCATCGGTGGATTAGTAAAGTAGGTGCCGACCCTGTCTATAGGGGTCAACCTACAGGTCTGCGTGAGTTTAATGTTCACATGTCTGCTACGGAATAAACTTCTGGTAGCGTTTTGATATCTTGACTTTTGCCGTTATCATTGTATTCAAGGTAAGGACGTAAGTTTAATTCCTCGTCCTTCGTTACTGTTTTGCATTATTACGAGTCGATACCTCGACGGTTGCCGGTGTAGGCACTTCGGGGCAATACATGACTGTGGGAATATGTGTGTTGTATACATGACTGTGGGAATATGTGTGTTGTATACATGACTGTGGGAATATGTGTGTTGTATACATGAATGTGGGAATATGTGTGTGGTAGATAGTATACATGACTGTGGGAATATGTGTGTTGTATACATGACTGTGGGAATATGTGTGTGATAGATAGTATACATGACTGGGGGAATATGTGTGTTGTATACATGACTGTGGGAATATGTGTGTTGTATACATGACTGTGGGAATATGTGTGTTGTATACATGAATGTGGGAATATGTGTGTGGTAGATAGTATACATGACTGTGGGAATATGTGTGTTGTATACATGACTGTGGGAATATGTGTGTGGTAGATAGTATACATGACTGAGGGAATATGTGTGTGATAGATAGTATACATGACTGTGGGAATATGTGTGTGATAGATAGTATACATGACTGTTGGAATATGTGTGTTGTATACATGACTGTGGGAATATGTGTGTGATAGATAGTATACATGACTGTGGGAATATGTGTGTGGTAGATAGTATACATAACTGTGGGAATATGTGTGTGGTAGATAATATACATGACTGTGGGAATATGTGTGTGATAGATAGTATACATGACTGTGGGAATATGTGTGTTGTATACATGACTGTGGGAATATGTGTGTGGTAGATAGTATACATGACTGTGGGAATATGTGTGTGGTAGATAGTATACATGACTGTGGGAATATGTGTGTGATAGATAGTATACATGACTGTGGGAATATGTGTGTTGTATACATGACTGTGGGAATATGTGTGTGGTAGATAGTATACATGACTGTGGGAATATGTGTGTGGTAGATAGTATACATGACTGTGGCAATATGTGTGTGGTAGATAGTATATATGACTGGGAATATGTGTGTTGTATATTTCAGCTTGAAAGATCCATTGCTTCGCATTGATTTATGTTCAGTGAAGTCTACAGCGTGTGCCGGAAAAGATGCAGGAAAATCTGGCAGCAATAAATTGCGCAACACTTACATTTAATTCTTAATATAATTTAAATATTGAGCACAACCCACTACTGGCAACGCCGATCGTATTCTGGTATGAACCTAAGGCCTATCCACGTCAATATGGAAGCACTATACTTGAGTTTCGCCCTCGTTTGAGCTCATCAGTAGTGCATATCCTTGACCGGATCCAGAAACAGTCCCGGATCACGCGTGTGAAGCGGGTGTGTAACCACGCGGCACACACTGGACATACCAAATTATGCTTTGTTACACACCAAGTTAGTGCTTCCATATTGACGTGGATAGGCCTTAGGTTCATACCAGAATACGATCGGCGTTGCCAGTAGTGGGTTGTGCTCAATATTTAAATTTCAAATCCCGAAAAAACCACATAATCAATTGATTATTGCTCACTGGATTTAGGAGGCCTGGTGTTCCTTGCCAGTGAGAAGTCCTGATCGTTCGGGTCCCATCGATTGACGGACGTCGGTCGCGGCGATTGGGCAATATTGAGCATAGCCTACGATGGGTAGCGTTGTGGTGTTCTGTTGTGATAATTTGGTGTGTCCAGTGTGTGCCGCGTGGTTACACACCCGCTTCACACGCGTGATCCGGGACTGTTTCTGGATCCGGTCAAGGATATGCACTACTGATGAGCTCAAACGAGGGCGAAACTCGAGTATAGTGCTTCCATATTGACGTGGATAGGCCTTAGGTTCATACCAGAATACGATCGGCGTTGCCAGTAGTGGGTTGTGCTCAATATTTAAATTTCAAATCCCGAAAAAACCACATAATCTTAATATAATTATTGGCCTTGTTTAAAAAAAACAACAACTGATTTTCTACATTTTGTGTGAAAAAGACATGCTTTAGAATCTGCAGCAAAACTTTTTTTGGATAGTTTTAAAGATCATTTCTGTTTATATGGTTGAAGACAAGTGGTGTTTGTTTCATTATTCAGTAAATTAAACAAGATTAGCAGCAGAGGAGTATACAAAAACCTTGGTAAGTGCAATTTTTAAATACTTTTTACCTCTTTATTTTCAAATGATTTTACAAATTATATTATTATTTTTATTACATTTCTAATCTATATCAATAGTAGCAATACTACCATGTTCCTTGTGCAATCCCTTTTAATTTGATATATAATACAATATATCTGCTACAAGTTTAACCATTTTCACAACATTATTGTCACACACCCCTACTTCCCATTTTCTACCATGAATTTCTGTTTGGTAAAAACCCAATGTTTGTTTGGCAGGCAATCAGTTAATAACACTTTAATGTATTAGTTATCCCCTGAGTTCTTCAACAGCTCTTCTCTTTTCAATGCAATGCTCTCCTTAAGTCTGCGACCAGCCTCTTCAACCTTATGTCTACGAGCCTCAGCCTGATCACTAAGAAGTGTAGATCTAGACTTCTCAGCCTTTCTGTTATGGCCGAACTCCATCAGAACACACTTCTTCTTGAAGCCATCACTTTCGTACTTCATCTACAGTTCGTGGTACAAATACTTGTCAATCTTCTTAGCCTCCCTTTACTTCCATGCGGACACGCGGATTGGACAGAAACAAGGTATTCGAAGGTAGTATTAGAAAGTGTAGGTGTGGGAGAGTGTATGTGTGGGAGAGCAAAATGACAGGTGGGGAAGGTATGGCGTCCAGGTGAGCAACAGTGATATCTGTAAATGAAATGGGCAACAATTGAGGGTGTATGCATTCTGAAATGTTTCTATCGTTTAACTCACTTCAAAGACTTAAATAGGTGTACCGACAATGAGCTAGAGAAACTAGTAGACATGTACAACAACAGTATAGGGAGTGCTAGCATCAAGGAGGAATGGTTACACAGCTATCTGATTCCCTTGCCGAAGCCTGACAAAGACCACAAAAAAAATTGAGGGATATCGAATTATAACCATGCAGAATACAATAGGCAAGCTGCTGGAGAAGGTAATTGCCAGGAAAATATCAAGCCAACTAGAGAGGCAAGGTGTTTTCCCACCTACCCTGGGTAGGTACCGTCCAAAAAGAGAAACCTGGACCAATGCAGCAGTCTTTGCCCATGATGTCTATGAAGGTTTCCACTCAGGCACTGAAACCGTTGCTGCAGCGATTGATCTTGAGGACGCATACAACAGAGTACCACTGGATTTTTTAATGTTTCAGCTTCTTGAACTAAACGTAAGTCCATTCCTCCTTAGTTGGATCACTGCAGCCCTCTACCAACGGAAAGTAGTTTTTAGATGTGGCAGTTGGACTTCGGAACCAACAACAATATATCCTGGCCTACCACATGGATCACCATTATCTCCGGTACTGTTCAACGCCTACACAGTGAGAATCACCAGTGAGCAGATCACTGGACCTGGCAGGACATTGTCGTATGCCTATGATGTTTTAGTGTATCGTCAGGGTAAGGATAGAGAGGAGGTTGCTGTGGAACTACAAACCGAACTCAATCGCATAAGTACTTGGTGTGATGAAGCTGGGGCAATGGTCAACCCAACAAAGGCAACAGTGACTTGGTTCTCGTTGAATAATCATATTGTCAACAACCCAACACCAACTGTAATGCTGTGTTCAGAGACGGTGGAAAGAACGCAAGCAATGAGTTACCTGGGGATACGGTTTGATCGAAGCCTTGCTTATAATGTGCACATAGACCAGGTGATAACAAAGGCCAAGCGGGGTTTGGCAGCGATGCGGGTGATGGCGGCAGCAAACTGTGAGCAGCGCCATCTATGTCTTCTGTACGAGGGGCTGGTCATGTCTGTTTTGGAGTATGCAATGGCAATCCTGACTCTTAGCCATAAGCAGATAGAAAGGATGGAAAGGATACAGAATGAAGCTATGCGCATTATTCTTGGATGTACAAGAGATACATGCAGGGCGA
The DNA here is from genome assembly GCA_963921405.1 of Cepaea hortensis. Classification (NCBI taxonomy): domain Eukaryota; kingdom Metazoa; phylum Mollusca; class Gastropoda; order Stylommatophora; family Helicidae; genus Cepaea; species Cepaea hortensis. The sequence continues at coordinate 173,373 of CAWUFQ010000411.1, forward strand.
TGCGCTACCTTCTTGATTTTCCAACCATTGAAGAGAGAATACAAGTTTGCAGGGCACGCGCCTACCTCAGAATTAACGCAAACACACAACATCCACTGCATAGTGAAATTAGGAAGGTGAAGGGCAGCAGGTTAAAAAGAGGACGGTCGTGGATGGGTCAAGCCGAAGACATTCTTCAACAGGTGTGTTCACTTGAGGACTTAGAACCTGGCGAGGAGTTGGTGCAAGTGCCAACAGACTTCTGCACATCCTTTTCAGTTTGCATCCAACTAGATAGAAAATGCAGACAAGAAAATCCGGCTGCTGTTGAGGCTGAAGTACAAGCGTTGATTTTCGAGAATTCTCTAGACGGTGACGCGGTCATCTACACAGATGGGTCGGTCGTCCGACATGTGAGAAGCTCATGGGCCTTTACAGCTCGGGCCGGAGGGAGAATTGTGAAGGAGGACTCTGGTGCTTTCACTGAAACCACAAGTAGCCTGACCATGGAAGTCATGGCAGTAAGTAAAGCAATAACATGGCTCGAGACACAGACATTCACTAGGGCTTGTTTCCTTAGCGACTCAATGAACATGATCAAGAGGATAGAGGAGGGGTCGATCCGAAGAGAATGGCTGCTGCCTCTGAAGCGGTCTCGGCTAGCAAAGATTAGTTTCATCTTCGTGCCAGGTCATGCGGGAGTACAAGGAAATGAGCGGGCTGACAAGCTCGCAGGTGAGGCTACTGTGGAGGGCGGACGCGCCATGGACCAGGCTGACATTCTGAATGCTCTACGAGAAGTGAGACTTTTGCGAGAACCAAGTGATGACTGTGAATCTACAACAATGGCCAGACTGCAGGAGCAGAAAATTAAAAGAGGGGTGGCCAAACAAGAACACTACGCAGGAAGCCAAAGAAGATTGATAAACCAACACACAACTGGCGTCGTTAGCCGCTACACGCTGCGGGATTTGCTGAGGAGGGGATCCGAGCACTTATGGACTGAATGGTTCGATGTGCAACGAGGATGATCTGTCGACTAACTAACTAACTAACTCACTTCTTCTTATAGTCCTGGCCGTGATGCGGAGGTAATCATGTCTGTGCACAGACTTCGGTCTCGTGTGGTGCCACTCATTTCTGATGTGGATGTTTCTCGAGGTAGTTATCTCAAACTGCACTCCATTTTCTATCTTGGTTCCCCCTGCCTCTCCTCCGCTCTAACTTTCCCACTGTGACGACATACTGCAGTGTTCTCCATTTTCTGCATTGTTCCCTTTCTGCGAGCTCGCTTAGCGGTGGATGTTCTAGCAGTGAACATAGATTAGGCCTACATATGTCCGTGTATCAAAACTTATTTTGTGTGTATTTATAAGAGCGAGCGGTTCCCCAGTGGTCAAAGCCGCCCCATGAGGTAACAGTTTCCTGTGTGTCATTCTGGTGACTCAGTCAGATCTAGTGCAGATGACTACACTTTGATTTTGGCCAAAGGGTCGATAATTTGATAATGGTTTTTGTAAAACAAAGGGGTCGCGAGAGAGTTACCGCATTAAGTCTCCACGTAACTGTGTATGTCATTTTAACCAAAAGGCTGAGAAGCTATTTAAAGGTGATCATTGAATGGCCTTTACAATGCCTGCTAAAAATTTAACAACAATTGTAAGGACTGCTGGCACACTTGGCGGGATATTAAATTCTTATATATTATTCTAGGAAAGCCAGGAAAGCAGATTATAATAATATATTTTGCTAAGATTTGATAATAATGGAAAAAACATGAGCTGAAGCAGATGCGATTCGTTTTCCCGAACCAATGTTGTGTATACAAAAAGTCTTCATGTTCCATTGAAAATTACCGTGGTAGACACTGTAAAATACTGTAGGAATATGTGTGTTGCAGATTTCAGCTTGGTGATCGTTTAAGATGGCGAAATATGACCGCTCACGCTTAGCGGCATGGCAAATATTTCAGCTTGAATGATTCGTTGATTTGCTTGTTGTGTGACTACTGACACTTGAATAGATGCAGATAAATATGCCAGACAATAAACTGTGCAATCTACTGTTTGTGCCTTCAGTATTCAAAAACACATACTGGTTAAATACACGAGGCGGGTAATCTGGCGAAGGATCGATAATCCATTCGGAAGGGGCCATGATGAGACGCTACGTTCAGTAAAGTACGTGATACTTTATCATCATCATCTGCAACTTTTGTCGTCAAGCGTCATAGGGAGAAATAGTGTCTTCTTTGGCGTATGGCCAGTGCTAGTAACAGGTGATATTGCATTCTAACGGGATGGTCGAACCATTTGAACTTCTACTTTTGATATATGTGGCTGAAGGTGTAGATCTCACTGTCTGTCCGATAACACCATTTCTTTCTCGGTATCAGAAAGTTAAGTTGGCAGCTCCCCTCTAGCCCCTCATCTGACAGATATAGATTGTGCGTGTGGTTCAGATGATGTCCAAGTTTACCATTGGCAACACAGAGTTGTTAATCATTATCTGTCGTTCCCATCTCATCTCATCTCATCTCATCATGTTCCTCTTGTATCTTGCTGTGTCGAGGTGAAGTATAAACATCGTGAGAGTGCCCGATTATGGGCTTCATGTATCGATATTCCCATGGACTGCTATTCCCTCCGTCCAACGTTTACGTGGTCGGCCTCTTCCTCTGCTTCCCTCTGGCCTGTACATCATTGCTTGTTGTGGTATACTGTTAGTTGGTAACCTACTTGCATGGCCAAATCATTTGACTTGCTGCTTTCTAATAACATATAGTGCTGTTATAACCCCCACTTTAGTCCTGATTTCTTCATTTCTAATCTCATATTTTCTTGATTAGTTGAGTATTCTTCTCAGGAATCTCATTTCTGTTGTGATTTTTCTTTTATCTTTTTCTGTCATTGTCCAGGTTTGGCATTGGTAACATCGAGCTGGCAGGAAGATTGTGTTGTAATGTGCTTTCTTAGTAGTTATTGATACATGTTTGTTCTTTTGTACTGGCGCCATTTGTCCAATGAGTTAGTTTGCCTTATTGCATCTACTTTCGATCTCGTCTTCTGATCTGCCATTTGATGATATTATACTTCCCAGGTACTTGAAACTCTTTACTTGTTTCAAGGGATGTTTGTTTAGGTGAATTGTTGTTGTTCTTTCTTCTTTAGTTATAGTCATTACCTCTGTTTTGCTTGTGCTAATTTTCATGTTATGTTCCCTACACATTTCGTTTAGACTATTCATGTGGTCTTGTAATTCAGCTTCTGATTTTATTTTGCTAGTAGTGCTTGGTCGTCCGCAAACAGGAGTTCTCTAATGGTTAGATTTGCAGATGGTTCTACTTCTGTGTTCAGAACGACTTTTCAGTCGTTGTGCTGACATAAGTGTATTTACATATTTCAATATGAGTGATATATATATATATATATATATAAGCTCACTTGCTTTATGACATCTGACTTCGATTTCTCAAATTAGATGTCAATAGTTACCTGGGTTTTCCCGTAAGAATAATGTCTGTACAACTATTAGTTTTCTAGCAACTGTTTGTTTCCATTGACAATAAACATTAATTATTGTGGCGGATTGTTGTTTTAGCATTCTCGCATTAGCCGTATGCATGTTCGCGTGTGCTAGCTTTTGGTTTGCCGGAACTGCTGTCTGTTCCACTTCTCGCAGTGAAGAGTATATTGTGTGATCTTCACAGACACATAAATGGAGCAGTATGGGGTGAACCTTTGTCGTGAAGTTGGTACCACGACTAAAGTCTATTTTATGTTAAGAAATGTGGACAACGAATAAACAATAAAAGGATAAAACTGAAGCTTTCAAACTTTGTGGAAATATTGTCGAACAGAAGGAGTGCGATAGCAGGAAAAAAGAAGCACCAAATCTCTAGTAATATTGCTCCAAGCCACTTTTTAAAATTAATGTGAATGGAAGGCCACGTGTGAAGGTCAATAGTGTTTTTACCTATATAAATTAATAACAGACGATGGCAGGTGAGAGGCAGACATGAGCATGAGAGTGTAGACAGTCTAACAATCAACAATATGAAACAGATTCGCCTATCAAATACATTTAATATACCAAACGAAATACAAACTAATAATGATCAAGTGTTATGTTTACTATGTATTATGGTAAGAATTTTCGATCCAATATCCCAAATTGTTGCGAAGGTGATCATGTCTGTGCAATGCTTTGTGTCTGGTGTGCTGCCACTGGTTTCTGATCATGGTATTCCTCTATGCCAGTGTTTCCCAACGTGGGGCCCACGCCCCACAGGGGGGCAATTCGATTGTTAAGGGGGGCAATTCGAAAATGGAAGAAATCGTCTGAATATAACAAAACGGGGAGACTTGAGACTGAAGTTAACTAAATTGGAACCTGACACAAGATCTCTTTGCAGCAAGCATCAAGCGCAAGGATCTCACTAAATTTAAATAATAAATAATTACTAATAATTAAAATAATATAGAAAAATCTTTCATTACAATTATTTTGTACTTGAATTTCAGTTCTCCATTATATGTTTTGAAAATTTGCTTACTGTGTTTGCTCAATAATTACCTAGTGATTTCTTCCTAAAACCTATCATTCAAGTTTCTTTAGTGAACATTTCAATTTTTGAATATTAAAAATAATGTATATGTTGAGGGGTGGTGCGTGGGGCGGGGGAGGGGGGCAATATGAATTTTAGAAAGGCTTAAGTGGGGCATGGCACAAAAAAAGGTTGGGAAACACTGCTCTATGCCATGATGCCAAACCGTCCAGCATAACTCTTTTTATAGAATGTTAGACGGGCCTGCGTGCCTAATTCGTAACCTTTTGAAAATAAAGTTCACTCGTTCGTGTCCCCCTGCCTCTCCTCCACTCTAACTTTACTGTCGTGACGACATAATGCAATGTTCCCTTTCTCAAGACACGTTATTTTGGGATAACCGCCACCAGCGATTAAACCGTCTCTAAGCTGGAAATAAGGATGTGAGCGCACGACAGGAGAAGGACACAGGGGAATTCCCTCCCCCGGGAAGTGTGAGGTACGTGATGGACGCGAGGTACTCGTCGAGGGGGGTGTGAGTTGGGGGGGGGGGGGGGGAGAGAAATGTGGCTGCTTCTGACGATTGCGGACCTGTTGTGAGTTCGCCCAGCAGTGGGTTTTCTAGCCGTGTACGTGAATGACGTATGTCCGTGTAAAAAAAAAAATCTTAAATTTTTAAAATTATATCACAATGTCCCAGAAGGGCCAGAGTTGCCCCATGAGGCTCCACTTCCCCGCGTGTCGTTCAGATGACCCCCCCCCCCCCTGCTACTGACCCTGGCCAGATCAAGTGAAGTTACTACACTTTGATCTTAGCTCAAAGCTCGATAATTTGAAGACGATTGTTGTTTTGTTTTTAATAAAGGCTCAGGGGTTCCCACAGAGGCCTGACCCTCCCCATCAGGTCCTGACGTCCCTGTGTGTCATTCGGATGGCCGCCTCTGCATGTGGAACTGTCGAGTTCAAGATCAGTTACTACACTTTGATATCAGCCAAGAGGCTGAGAAATATAACATCCACAGTTTATTTGGCCTTTCAAAGGCCAGTGGGACGCAGAGGTGTTTCCAAGGCACCAGGGCCGGGTTATATACTGGCCAAGACCTATTGACGCGTCCTCGTCGAGCGTCCTGGGCAACAGGTCCCTTCGGGGTCCTGGCTAAAGTCAGTAGGATCGCCGATTCCTCCGAAGTCGGAGAGTGTCTGCCTATACGGCGAGGAACCACCAGTCTGCACACCAATAAGCCAGACATGGGACAACAGATACTCACGCAAAACTCAGGTCCCGTATGACATCACACTGATGTTGGACAACAGGATGCCTTCATCCGACATACAGGACTTCGCGTTGGAGCTCAATCCAACGAACACAAGCAAGCAAGCAAAGGCCAGTCAAAAATATAACGATATAAAGCACACCAACAATTCTGTAATAACATCTGATGGCAGATGCCTTGAAGAGATTAGAACAAGAATCGCCATTGCGAAAGTAGCCTTTAGCAAGATGAAAAACATTCTGACCAATAAAAATATGTCAATTGAAACGAGAAAAAGAGTGTTGAAGGGATACATAGAGCCTGTTCTTTTGTATGGATGTGAAACTTGGACAATGTGCAGTCAAGCTGAAAAACATCTGATGGCTGCAGAAATGTGGTTTCTGAGGAAAATGCAAAGAATACCATGGACAGATAGAAAAACCAATGACCAAGTACTACAAGAGACAAATGAAAATCGTAGATTGATTAGAGAAATTAGACGTAGACAGACAAAAATTTTTGGACATGTTATGAGAAGAAATGGACTGGAGAACTTAGTGACAGCTGGCAAGATCAAAGGGAACAGACCAAGAGGAAGACCGAGAGGAAAATACCTGGATGGCTTGGCCACATGGCATGGACGAGACAGGAACACTGAGCTGATCCACGACACTGGTGATCGAGTGAAATGGCGTATCATGACCGCCCACGCTTTCCGGCATGGCACATGATTGATTGATTGATTGATATGTATTGAGCAAGAAAATCCATGAAAATATAATACCAAAATTAGCTATGCAAAATACAATGTAATAAAGTAATATATTAGTTGTGTTAAAACACTGTTTATGGTTTAGTAGCAGATATAACAGCAAACATTGTAGAATTGTGATAAAGGTTTATTTACAAAGAAAATTAACGAAAATATTGCACTGTAATTACTAGAACTGTAAATTTTAGAAATAGTTTTAGGTTAGGTAATGCCCCTTAATATGTTAATTCATTACGTCCCTTGCCTAAATTAAGTTTGTTCATTTGTTTATGTGGCCACCCCCGAAGTTGTTTGAACAGAATTGTTTGTAAATTACGAATGATAAGATTTTCTTAAGAAGATGCTATTCGTATGCCCTGACCATTGGTATGTAATCAAAAAAAGATGACAGTTGTTTTTAAACCATGGTAGACAGAAGACAGGACTGTGAGCATGCGTGTTCTATAGTTCCGCTTTACTGGAGAGTTTTGGCCATCACAAACCATAACTTTAGCAAGGGAAAATCCCAACTGCACCTCCCAGTGGTAGAGGATGGGAAACACACAATGGTGGGACAAACACAGCCCTAGGGACCGAGTATCCACCGGGATATGTGGACACATCTGCTGCTGAGCAGAGCAGGGTACGCACTTGTTCTGATAAATGGCTGTCAAAAGCAGACATAAAAGACCCCCATGTGGATGTGGACGTCAAGGGGAAACCATTACATTATCTTCCCAAGATTTCATGAATAGTCACATATCAGAGGCAGTGAACGACATTAAAGGCTATCTTAGGACATCCTTGTCGGGTAGGGACAGTCATGAGCCACATGTGACACTAAACCCTCATCCAGCACCTCATGACAAAATCATAACGAATAAATTTAAAATAGGAACTAAAATTTAAAATCGGAAATAAATTTCAAATATGAATATGGAATGTTGGGACATTAAATGAGTTGGGACAGTTGAACAATGTGATAAGAGAAGTGGAAAGCATGAAAATGGATAATATTTTAGGCATGGGTGAGATGAGATGGAAGGGATCGTAAAAATTGCAACCGAAAAACACACAATAATTCATTCTGTAGGGGATACACACAAGAAAGGAGTAGAACTACTATTTGATTAAAAATAACAGCCAAGTCAATTAATGGTTACTGGTGTATTGCAGATTGAGTTATTATGATGAAAATGAAAGGCAAACCAATGGATATAAATATTATACAAGTATTAGCACCAACAACAAGTAGCAGTACTAAATGTATCCTTGCATTATCTACGGGAGGAGGCTGGGACACTTATGGAGATAGCCATGTGTAATAAAGGCTATCCTGTACAAATCAAAGACGTAGAGGTATGCGGCGGGCAGGGCTCTCTTCTGGTGCCAGGAGGGTACCTGTCGTAAATGAAGATCTCCAGTGACGATATCCTGCATACAGGGGTATCCGTGGCGTAATAGTTCAGCCACCTACGTCACGCTCCGGAAGTTGTGAGTTCGACTTCCGATACGTCTTATGGTTCAACCGGTTCCGCTCTCGAAGGGGTTACGAAAAAAATTCGTATTCTGGCATACCATGTTCACAACACAGCTGCGGATGATTTGGAAACAGACCACCTTGCATTGGATTTCATACAATAGTATAAGTGCTGATCGTTCAGAAAGCAATGGCAAACTTCTGAACGTAAGCTTGCCAAGAAATCACAAACAGCCAAAGATGCTGGGGTAGACCGTGACGTCATGTAAAGGAAATGAGACTAATCTGTTTATGTCTCTAATTCTCTTCTCCGTCTTGTTTTAGATTTACCTCTGTGTCGTTGTCCCCGTGGGTTATTCACGCAACCATCTATCCACTCTATGTTTGATAAACTCAATAGCCGATATTTTTCTTAGCCGGTTTATCATCTCACTCAACATTGTCTTCCTCTGTCCAGCTCTGTCTCTAATATCTTTAGTCTCCAATGTTGTCACCAGGTTCTCCGTGAAAGGTTGGGGCTATTTTTTAGGACCATACCTGAACACGCAAACTACTAAACGTAAATTTGCCAAGACTTCAACAACAGTAGTAAAATGCTGGTGTTGACACCGATGTCCTGCCAATGGGATATTCATTCATTCATTCATTCATTCATTCATTCATTCAGTAGCATGTCGTTTGCAGAATCTCGCTCCCATAACAACCTTCCGGAAAACCCTCGAACATAATAAAGATGACCCGCGTCCGATACACTCATCTGGGGATCATCTTCTCTTTGGCCTTCCTCTTCCTCTCTTCCCGGGCATATACCCCTCCATTATTGTTCTCTCAAAACTTTCGTGGCGTTTCAAGTGCCAAAAATATTTAATGTTTTTTTTTTGTTTTTGTTCTATCGTCAACCTTGTTCAATGTTCAGCTCTTGAAGTATGGATGCATGTCTTCTTTTCTTTAAATAGTATTCTTCTTCTTCAGCGTTCCGAGCCATTGAGGTTCTTTGCTGCAAATACAATCCGTCTCCATTCGTCTCTCTGGTGGACCTTCTCTTGCCAGTCGTTGATTCCAAGTGCTTGTAGGTCTGTACATGTATTATCTCTCCACCGCCTTCTTCGTCTACCTCGGGGTCTACGGTCATTTATTTCCTGAGTGTAAGCGAGTTTTGTTTCCCTATTATCTTCCATTCTTTCTATATGCCCCAGCCATTGTAGTCTATTAGCCTTCATGATACCAGTGATTAGCGGGGACTTAAACAGATCATAAATGTCTTTGTCACTTCTTCTTTTCCACTCTCCACTTTGTGTATCCCTAATGGGTCCAAAGATGCGTCTTAAAATTTTGTTCTCAAAGGTTTGTAACAAGGCTTCGTCTCCTTTCGTTGTACTCCAGGTTTCAGAGCCATACAGCACAACTGGTCTGATCAGTGTTTTGTATATTGTGATTTTGGTGTTACGAGATAGCGCCTTTGATTTTAGTAGATGTTGTAGTGCATAGTATATCTTATTTCCAGAGTTGATTATAGTTTGTATTTCTTCCCTTATGATGTTGGAGCAGTTGAAGATCGTACCCAGGTATTTGTATGTTTCCGTTCTTTTAATGGTCATATTATCTATTTGTATGTGGCCAGAGTTTCTAGCCATTCCGTCTCTTGAAATTACCATATATTCTGTCTTATCTTGGTTGATAACCAGCCCCATCTGTTGGGCTTTTTCCTTTAAGTTAGTCAATATTTCCAATGTCTTTTGTTCACTTTGCCCTATAATATCTATATCATCTGCATAACCAAGCAGCTTGGATGTTCCTCCAATATCACATTCCTCCTTTACCTTCCTTACAACTTTCTCTAGAGCCAGATTGAAGAGTAGCGGCGATAGTGCATCACCCTGTTTCAAGCCAGATGTTATTTGGAAGGGGTCTGATTTCCTGCCTTTATATGTTACTATATTATAAGTATCTTCCATGCATAGTCTGGTCATGTTGATTAACTTCCTTGGTATTCCAAATTCCTGCATAGCATTCCATAGACTATTCCTATGGACACTATCATAAGCCTTTTTAAAATCCACAAAAATGTTATGGAGATCTCTTTTATATTCCCAATGTTTCTCGGCTATTTGTCGTAAGATAAATATCTGATCTATTGTTGATCTGTTTTGTCTAAATCCAGCCTGGTAGTCACCTAATATGTCTTCTGAATATGGTTTTAGTCTATTTAGTAATACTGCGGATAGTATCTTATAGCTTGTGGACAGTAGTGATATTCCTCTATAATTTCCACATTGGAACTTGTCTCCTTTCTTAAAGATAGGTATCAATAATGACTCTTTCCAGTCATGGGGTAATTCTTCTGTCCTCCAGATTTTTATTATTAGTTCGTATAGCTTTAGATGTAATGCATGGCCACCTGCCTTTATAAATTCAGCAGCAATTCCATCAGTCCCAGTTGCCTTATTGTTTTTAAGTCGTGTGATTACATATAGGATTTCTTCAAATGTAGGTTCTTCAATTTGTGGTTCGCACGTTAGAACCTCTTCCTGTGAGAAAATGTTACTTGGAGCTTCACAATTTAGTAATTCAATAAAATATTCTTTCCATGTGTTGCACATTTCCTCATTGGTATTTATCATATTCCCATTTTTGTCTTTTAAACCATATGTGTTTTGTTGGTGCCCTCTTTTCATTGACTTCAGTTCTTTAAAAAATTTTCTGGATTCATTTTTCTGGTGATTAGTTTCCATATCTTTGATTATATTACTCATATATTCTCGCTTCTGCTGTCTGACTATTTGTGTAGCCTCTTTACATTCATTTCTATAATGCTCTTCCTTTTGGATGTTATTGATGTCATTTAACCATACATGTCTGGCATTCTTCTTCCTAATGACTGCTTCTTCACATTTTTGTTTGAACCATCTGTTCTTTCTATGCGTGGTTAACACACCGAGACATTCTTCTGCGGTAGACTGAATTGTATTCTTGATGTTCAACCAAGTTTGGTCAATGCTTTCCTCCAAAGGGTATTGCAGAGTTTCAAGTTTACATTTTATTTCATCTGTAAATTTCTCTTTGACTGTAATGTCTTGCAGTTTTTCTCTGTTATATGTTGGGTGTAATCTTTGTAATTTAGTATAGAAAGCTCTCTTAAGTTTTATTTTAAATTTTGCTCCAACGAGGAAGTGGTCACTGTGGCACTCAGCTCCTCTATAACTTCTGACTTGCTGTATGTTTGATGCATTTCTGTTGTTAATTAAAATGTGATCTATTTGATTATAGGTTCTCTTGTCACATGATTTCTAAGTTTGTTTGTGTATATCCTTTCTTTGTAGTCTGGTACTGCTAATCTGCAGTCCTTTGGCTTCTGCCAGGTTGATGACTCTCCATCCATTATCATTTGAAGTTGTATGTAGGCTTTCCATACCGGCCACTTTTTTATTAGTTTGCTCTCTACCTATTTTTGCATTGAAGTCTCCCAGCACAATCAGGATGTCCTGTTTGGGGGTTTCTTCTATGACATCTTCCAGATCATTATAAAAGTCTTCTTTAATATCATCTTCTTTCTCTTCAGTAGGTGCATGTACATTAATCATCGTTATATTTTTCCATTTACCTTTTATTCGTAATTTAC